>AP028447.1:5265300-5584456 GCA_036509395.1 Antheraea yamamai
ACGATATCTTAATGAAGTTAATATAAAGTTATTAAAAATTTAAGAGACTGCTATTTTTATAAGCGTTAAGCGTTCAGCAACGTGTAATGGGGCAAGCGGTGTGTTTTTTTTTTGCTTTCAACTTTTTTGTCGCCGCACATAAAATATAACGTTACGCAGACAACGTTAAATAAACAAAGAGAGTTTATCAAATAAAGTTCCAATGCTATAAATTTATATATATAGATATAAGATTAATTTAAATTTAAAGATGGGATATAATTAAATGTGTGCATTGTAGACAAAGAGGTTTTATTAATTATATATTACTATAGAGAAAACGACGCTACACAATAAACCGAAAGCCAAACTGTAGACAAAGAAACGACATTTACAAGGTTATATTTCAATTTTGAAATTTTTCATATTACACTTTCTACCATTTTCTTTTAATAACATGACATGACATATCGAGTAGGTAATAACACTACATATATCTTGTGATTATTTAAATTTTCTATGAAGATGGTGGCCCCCTTGTTAGAACTTTCTAGCGAGTTTTTGTAACATTTCAGAACGATTGCTCCGTGATATAATAATATCCGAACTATATTATTTAAAACACCACCAATATTATAGAATAAAGAGTCAAATAACACAAGATTATGAATAACATATAAAATCCACTACATGACTTTTTTTTTTATTTTTTTTTTTATATTATAGGAGGCAAACGAACAGACGGGTCACCTGATGGTAAGTGATCGTCGCCGTCCATAGACACTACCAACACCAGGGGAGTTGCAAGTGCGTTGCCAGCCTGTATTAGGGGGGAGGGAGGAGTGGGGGAAGGGGGAGGGGGGAAGAGGAGATGGGCCTCCGGCACTCTCACTGACCGAACGAAACGCAACAATGCAAGCACTGTTACTTCACGTCGGTTTTCTGTGAGAGGGTGGTACTACCCCGAGCGAGCCGACCCATTCATGCTGAAACCAGCAGTAGCTTCAGCTTGGCTCTACCACCTTCTACTTACCTAAGATCCCGCCAATGTCTCTTTTAACCATAAATAATTTACTAAATATTTTGTAAAAGACCGGCATGATCTAAATACCAGAAACTGTAACAAACTGGTCGTCCCATGTTTCAGACTTAGCAAAACCAGTAATAGTTTCTCAAGTAATAGTGTTAGGTTTTACAATCAAGTCCCAAAACATATTACCGATTTGCCGGACTGTAAATTTAAATGTCATGTGAAGCAGGTTTTAGTGTCGAAAGGGTATCATAGAGTGGATCGATGTGTGAACGATTGAGATGTCTCGAATCGACTCCTCTCTGTGCATCCACTAAAAACGGTATTGTAACGTATAGTGTATTCGAAATATATATATATGTTAAAAAGATGTACCCGATCGAGTTTCTTGCCGGTTCTTCTCGATGACTGGGTTGTTTTCCGAACCGGTGGTAGTTTTGACGTTCATAAGCGTCTTATTAGGGCCTAAACTGAATAAAGTATTTTTGATTTGATTTGATTAAAGAGTTTGTAACCTAAACTTTAGCAAACCGGAGTGTGGCGAGACTCCAGATATTTAACATAAAGAAATACGTTTTCTTACAAATATTTATAGATGATAATTATCAAGACTTGATAACAAAGTCCTGATAAAGGATTAATCTGCACATATCCAGCTAATAACAGGTCTTTACCTATGAAATTGTCGTTCTGCAGTACTGGCCATTTCAAATCAAAATAATTTTTGTTTGGCTAAGAATTCTAATTTCAAATTAATTTTATTTTAAAAACATGGAATTCTTTTTCCAAAACTAGTCATTTGTTTATTCAATAGTGTTACATTTTCATCGCATTTCAATCTTTTTTGTTATCATGGATACGTTAAAAATTCGAGTAATTATGGAATATGAGTACCGTCGTGGTAGCAACGCGGCACAAGCGGCACGCAACATCAACGACGTTTACGGAGCTAACACTACAAACCAACGCACCACCTGTTATTGGTTTGCTCGCTTCCGTTCTGAGAATTTCTACCTGAAAAATGAACCTCGCGGTCGTCCGAAGACTTTGGTCGACAATGACGAATTAAAGGCGATTGTGGAAGCTGATGATACACAATCTACGGCTGAATTAGCAGCAGCTTTCGACGTTAGCGTCAAAACAATATTGATCCATTTGCGTCAAATTGGCAAGGTAAAAAAGCTCGACAAATGGGTGTCCCACGAACTCAATGATCGCCAGCGCGAAGTACGCGTCGAGACGTGCCTTGCACTGCTCAACAGACACACAAATGAAGGAATTTTGAACAGCATCGTTACCTGCGATGAAAAATGGATTCTATTTGATAACCGCAAGCGCTCAGCAAGTTGATTGGATCCTGGTTCAGCACCTAAACAATGCCCTAAACGAAAACTTACCCCTAGAAAAGTGATGGTCACTGTTTGGTGGTCTAGCGCCGGTGTGATTCATCACAGCTTCTTACCAAACGGGGTGAGCATTACTGCAGATGTTTACTGTGAAGAACTGAACACAATGATGGAGAAGCTGGCACATCTCCAACCAGCATTGGTCAATCGCTCGTCTCCGCTGCTCCTGCACGACAACGCGCGACCTCATACTGCACAGCAGACGGTCTCCAAGTTGCAAGAACTGGGGTTGGAAGTTCTCCGTCATCCGCCCTACTCACCAGACCTTGCGCCTACAGACTACTACTTTTTCCAGAATTTGGATAACTCCTTGGCGGGAAAAAAATTCAATACCCGAGAGGCAGTACAAAATGCCTTTGTAGAATTTGTTGCCTCCCGTCCAGCTGATTTCTTTAAGAAGGGCATAAATAAACTGCCACTGCGTTGGCAAAGATGCATTCATTGCATGGGTGATTACTTCGATTAATACAAATAAAAAATACATGAAAAAAATTCGTTTAAATTTTTTCATACAAAACGGCAATTTCGTAGGTAAAGACCTAATATATCACGATCATTTTTATTCAAAGACGAATTCAAGTTTTAATAAAGTAGGTTAATTAAATGCTAAGCTACATTTTAAATTAAATACATGGTTCGTACAAAGATAGGTCATGAACAACTTCCACTTATTAACATAGTGAATACGTTACTCTACAAGGTGGAATTCACGATGTATATATCCGCTATATAACCGAATAATTCTCTGTCTTGTTAGGTTATACGGGTACATAGACTTTGTTAACTAACTCGCCTGCTAACTACATTGCAAGCTGCGTATTACGCTTCAAGAACTTAAATTAGAGACTTTACGTTATATCTCATCCGTGTTAAACTTCTGTGCTTGAAACATGTAGTTGTTCACTCATCAGTATGCTCTGACGTTATATGTCGACTGCTCATATTGAAAATGACAGAAAATATCTTTTTTATCCGTTTGATAGCGTGTTTGGGCACAGCGTCGATAGACATAATATTCTTGATTTGAGTCGGTGAAGGAAAAACATCGCGTGGAAACCATTCCATGGTGGTACGGTTTTTTCAAAGTCCAGCGTCAACTGGAAAATCTATCGTCAAGCACCTATTGGTGTGTTCCTACAGCTGTACTACAGAGCCAGTCCCCTCGAGGCTTGGCGTGCTTACCATCTTAGGTCTTTCGTTCGGTCAGTGAGAGCGCCGGAGGCCCACTTCCCTTTCCCCCTACCCCGTCGCCTCTCCCCCCTCCCCCTAAACACACGCTGGCAACACACTTGCGACTCTCCTGATGTTTCAAGTGTGTATGGACGGTGGTGATCATTTAACATCAGATGACCCGCCTGTACGTATGTAGCCTATGATATAAAAAAAAATGTCATTTAACATCAAGTGAGGTTGTGGTCATACCTTAAGGTATTTTAATTAGTATTCCTTTAGTTATTTTGGTAGTAAGATTTGCGTTACCGATTAAACTTAAGATCTATTTGTGTATACGTAAGTATGTGTAAATGTCTGTCTCGGTGTAGTAGCATACAAAAATGAGTAAATCTATACTAATATTATAAAGAGGTAAAGTTTGTGAGGTTGTAGGGGGTAATATCTAGATTTATTAAACTGATTTTGAAAATTGTTTTACCAATAGAAAGCCACGTTATTTGTGAGTGTCATAGGCTATATATTAACGCGAAAAATGAAAAGACTTTCTTGTGGTAGTCGGATTTGCAAAGTAAGTCGGAGGAAAAACGGTCGAACGAAAACGTTTCTTACGAACGCTGCCTTAACGATGAGAGATATATGATTAAGTTCTAGAGAAAAGTTGTAGAGCTTGATAATGCCTACAAAAAAGTTAGAGATTATATGTCTAACTTTTATATTTGAGTTAGAAAAAGTAATTTTTTTATATTAAAAAAAATTAAATCGGTAAGTGACGTTTATTGGTCATAATATTATCAACAACAATTATGAATTGTTATCAATATGTAAAGATATAATAACTGAGCCACAGCCACAGCAACATGTGGCCGGGTCAGCTAGTAGTTAAGTATTTATACAACGGTACATCATACAATTTATGAGCATTTAATGCATATAAGCTAAATAAGTTTCACTTCCTTCGCATGTACAAACTAATACACACATTTTTTTAGGTAAAATAGTTAAATAGGTATCTAAAAATATTTTGAAAATATGTCTACATACTTTTTAAGGCTATTAGTATGAAATTTGTGTTTGAAAGGGGAAGTTAGGGATATTTTATCGTTAATAATTTTAGCTACGTTCTATTGTGTAGACTTAGTTGATAGTTAATTACAGATGAAGGATGGATGAGCCAAGCACGACCGGGCTATTCAATCTACTGCCATGAGCCTTGGTTTTGAGCGTCGAGCGTGACGTCATTCCCATGCATACTAAACAGCGAAACCCAGCGAAAATTAGTAACAGGGGCAATATATTTTATGGTTATAATAAAGTAAGTGCGGAGCTTAAATTTGACTTACTTTTTAGAAAATGTCCGATATATTAAGCATGAATGTTCTTCCGAAAAACTTTCTATATTTCTCTGTCTTTCTTTTTCTGTTATTCTAATCGTAACCAGTCTTAATATGATAAAGTACCTTTCGCTTACGTCAATGTAGATTTAACTTATGCCTAATGAATAATAGTTTTGTTCTAAACGAATTTGAGAGCTAGTTCCCCAGGTTTAGCATATTTACTATCTTAGACAGCACCTTTATTTGACATCAAATCAGATTGTGGCCAACGCAACAGTAAAAAATATTTACGAACTTTATTGCATAGCTTTGTAGATGGTCGTTATTTTATTTATTTTTATTATATTACTAGCGGGCCCGGCAGACGTTGTCCCGTCCTGATTATGAAAAAATCTTTGACAAATTATATACTAAAACCGCTTGAAAATCCGTTGGGTAGTTTTTGAGTTTATCGCGAACAGACAGACAGACAGACGCGGTAGGGGACTTTGTTTTATACTATGTAATGATAATAATATGTCCTTTTTGTGCTCCTGGCAACGTGTTAGTTAATTAAGTTATTTTACGTCTTAACTACATCAAGTCATCATTAAATTTGATATTTGATTGCATATACATTGTCAGGGGTACAGGAAATGACATTTGTGTGCTTTTTATCAACAAAAATAATGTATTCCTAAGAGTATCAAAATACCCTTTATTCAGTTTAGGCGCTTATGAACATCAAAGCTACCACCGGTTCGAACAAATAACCCAGTCATCGAGAAGAACCGGCAAGAAACTCGATCTAGTTTATCAAAGGCGCTTATGAACATCAAAACTACCTCCGGTTCGAACAAATAACTCAGTCATCGAGAAGAACCGGCAAGAAACTCGATCTAGTTTATCAAAGGCGCTTATGAACATCAAAACTACCACCGGTTCGAATAAATAACTCAGTCATCGAGAAGAACCGGCAAGAAACTCGATCTAGTTTATCAAAGGCGCTTATGAACATCAACACTACCACCGGTTCGGACAAACAACCCAGTCATCGAGAAGAACCGCCAAGAAACTCGATCTAGTTTATCAAAGGCGCTTATGAAAATCAAAACTACCACCGGTTCGAACAAATAACTCAGTCATCGAGAAGAACCGGCAAGAAACTCGATCTAGTTTATCAAAGGCGCTTATGAATATCAAAACTACCACCGGTTCGAACAAATAACCCAGTCATCGAGAAGAACCGGCAAGAAACTCGATCTAGTTTATCAAAGGCGCTTATGAACATCAAAACTACCACCGGTTCGAACAAATAACTCAGTCATCGAGAAGAACCGCCAAGAAACTCGATCTAGTTTATCAAAGGCGCTTATGAACATCAAAACTACCACCGGTTCGAACAAATAACTCAGTCATCGAGAAGAACCGGCAAGAAACTCGATCTAGTGTATCAAAGGCGCTTATGAACATCAAAACTACCACCGGTTCGAACAAATAACTCAGTCATCGAGAAGAACCGCCAAGAAACTCGATCTAGTTTATCAAAGGCGCTTATGAACATCAAAACTACTACCGGTTCGAACAAATAACTCAGTCATCGAGAAGAACCGGCAAGAAACTCGATCTAGTGTATCAAAGGCGCTTATGAACATCAAAACTACCACCGGTTCGAATAAATAACTCAGTCATCGAGAAGAACTGCCAAGAAACTCGATCTATTTTATCAAAGGCGCTTATGAACATCAAAACTACCACCGGTTCGAACAAATAACTCAGTTATCGAGAAGAACCGGCAAGAAACTCGATCTAAGTTATCCCTTCATCTATACTATAATAAAACTGTAGCAAGGTCAAATCTGTACATTAAATATTTTTTGAAAATTTTGATCAGGGTAGACTTTGTTATCGATATAGAAGCCAAAAATAATCTTTTTACAATTTTTGTCTGTCTGTCTGTCTGTCTTTCTGTCCCTGTGAACACGCATCACGCTGAAAGTACTGAACCGATTTTAACGAAACTTGATACAATAATAACTAATATTCCAAGGTTACATTTAGGGTACTTTTTGTCCCATAAAACGCAAGGGGTTCTCCAGGATAACGAAAGACAAAAAATTGTAGTTAATGTAACTAGACTTTTTTGCGACACCTTAGTACAAGAGCCGGCAATGTTGGAAGAACGAGAATTTTAGAAAAGCTGGTTCTTTAAAATGAAGATATACTACGCCCTTCCAAACAGAATTCAGGATACCTGGTAGCCGGTTAACGTTGTGTTTTTTAATGCGCATCACACCTTTACAGGTTTAAATTTTGGGTTATAAATAATTTAAGGAACATTTTTTTTCAGTAACTTTTAAACGCTATTAAAACATGAATTCATCACTGCCAGACAATTTTGTTATTGATAATAATGTGCCCGATGATATTCTTTATAAATAAAATAATTCATTTCAAACCATTTTATTTTTTCCATTGCAAAGAACATATTTCATTTTATTAACCATTATGATATTGAGATTACACCGTAAACACCGTAAAAGAAAAACAACGATAAACGTAGACATATGACTTGAGACTGACGTCATCTTGAATACATGCGTCTATAACAGGCGCTTTCACAATTATCGCTATATTTATCATACATAAAATGGGGTAAACATCAATGCAGTTGCAGTATCTAGCTCTAAGTTTCTAAACGTTTTCAATGCATTAGCCGGTTTTAATTGGGGTGTTCATCCATAACATTTAGTTCGTTTATACTTCAATATTACACGCAGTCGAATTGACTATGCCAGCTTTCTTTATGATAGTAGTGCTCAGGTTAACCTCTATAAACTTGAAAAAGTCCAAAACCAGGCCATGAGAATTATCAGGGGTTTCATTAAAAGTACTCCAATCCATGTCATGGAAAGCGAATTGAGCATATGTCCGTTACATCTTAGGAGACAATATTAAGCTGGCAAAATTATATGTAAATTTAAGTCATTCGAATTAATAGCAATTGCAGAGGCCTTATCATTTGCTCAATCAACTGAGTCCATTAAAAGTGTTATTTTATCCGATCCAAAAAGTGTTCTTCAACACGTAGCGCGATGTACCTCGACTTTTCGAGGAATACCGATAGCCTACATAGACTATTTTGAAGCAATTACTAGATTTCAAAGCAAAGAACAGAGTAATTATTTTACAATGGATCCCTTCTCATATAGGTATAACTGGGAATGAAAGAGCTGATCTTTTAGCAAGAGAAGGATCCTCCGAAGGGGCTACTATTAATATTTTATCAATTTACTTGGATGTATGCTCAGTATTTAAAAATAGCTGTTACTCGCATTGGAAGGAATACTTTGGTGAGCGTTCTAAAACAAAACGAATATGGTACAGAACGATTCAGCCACGCCCCTTAAGGTCACCATGGATTGATGACAGTACGATTTGCCGTCGGGAAGCAATCACAGGAATAAGATTACGCTCAGAAAACATTCCATATAAAAAGTTCGCCTACCTGATGCGTAAAGTACTATCACCACTCTGCCAGAGTTATGAGCTCATCGATGATGTGCACCACATCCTGGCAGAATGTGTTCGAAACAAAGATATTAGATCTAGGCTTAATGCTTCTGGTTCGTTCCACACTGGTTGGTATAATTCGTTATTGTCTGACCCCACTTCGAAAGATGCTAAACAATTGTAAAAAATTAATATAAGCTATTGTTAAGTTTATTGTCATTCTTATTGTTATATAGTTGTATGTCACTTAGGCGATATAGCCGAGAAGGCGACTAAGCCTTCATTAAAAAATAAATAATAATAATATTAAAATTACAGCTATCTTAACATGGTTTGGACGTACTTTATTTTATTTACAAAAAAAAATAGCATCGGGCACATTATTGTTAATAACAAAAATGTCTAGCAATGATAATTTCATGTTTTAGTAGCGTTTCTAAGTTAGTAAAAAACAAAACACTCAAAAATTATATAAAAATCAATATTTTTGCCTGTAAAGGTGCGATATGCACTAATAAACGCAACGTTTACCGGCAGCCAGGTAGCCCGCACTCTGTTCGGAAGAACATAAAGATATATAAAAGCTGGCTTATTTTCTTTTTCGAAACCGTTGCTAGCTCTTAGACAAACAGTTACAGGCAAGTGACATTTGATGCGTCGTGCTCATATCTTTTTTATATTTATATTTTTCTTCAATAGAATGGAGTATGAAAAAGTTTTAATACAAGTTGAAAATAGTTATGATATTATTCACTATTCAGTGTTTCATTTATCATTATTTTATTTTATGAATACATTTTATCGTTTAATTTACAATTTAACTCTATCAAGTTGATATTTTATAATGAAAACTCTACTGACTATATAGTAAACGTCACCAAAAAAGCGAAAGGAACTTCGTTAGAAACTGGGGCGTCCATAGACCTTTAAAGCTTTTTTTCACATTACTACCAATATATGTTGGTTGCTACGAACGGGTTGTAGGCTTATTTTAAAAGATTTCTCACATACCATCTGGGTATATGTTTGAGTGAGTCCCTTGATAGTTTGGATTCACAATTGGAAACCGATGGTGTAGCTGCAATAAGGTTTTAGTTACCTATATTAAAATTTTTCGCGTTTAAAAATACAATTGGCACCAGTGATAACCGATTTGGTGCAGACGAAGTTGCACGGGTCAGCTAGTATTATATATTTTTACAAAACATAAATAGTTACTTTCGTTTTTAGGGGATGCACAGAGTGGGGCGTCATTTCCAGACGTCACAATCGTTCACGTATCGATCCACCCTATAGCCTTTAGATATTAAAATCCGCTTGACATAGTTCTTCAACCCACTATCCGGCAAATCGGTAATGTGTTTTAGTCCTTTGTTATAAAACCTAACACTGTTACCTAAAAAACTGTTTTTGGACTTAGTGAGTCTGAAGCATGGAGTGACCAATTTGTTGCTGTTTCTAATTTTTTCAATTATGTTCGTATTTTACCAGATCCAGCATATCTAAGTTTTTGCGGACACACTTTAAATTATGGAGAATATATTGGGAGGGCAGAGTTAAGATACCGAATTCCTGTAACTTAGTCTTTAATGATTCGCGAGGCCCCATGTTATAAATTAATAGAACGCAAAAGAATCTGCGTGCAAAACTACACTTGAATCATTTAACATCAGATTAGATTATGGTCGAACGCTAAAACCTATCTTAATTAAGGTTATAAATGGGAATGTGAGTTTGTTACAGTTTGACGCCTTGAATACTTAACTGATCATCGTGAATTTTATATACTCGTTGTCAGGGACACATAGGGTACTTTACAGCAAAAAAAACGTAATACTTCCGAGAGGTAGTTCAAAGTACGTTAACGCGAGCGAACCCGCGAGTTATAAATTAGTAAAGTACAAAAAAAGTCGAGGCACAAGCACTACCGACGGAAGACAAAACTCAAAACAATAAAATAAATGTGTTCTCTTTTGAATTTTCATATTAATTACTAGCGGGCCCGGCGGACGTTACCCCGCCCGGATAATAAAAAAGCCTTGACAAATTATATGACCTTAACCTTTCTCATGAATCACTTTATCTTTTGGTGAAAATCCGTTAAGTAGTTTTTGAGTTTATCGCGAACAGACAGACTGACGTGGCAGAGGACTATACTTTTTAATATGTGATGATAGCGTGGATGACAAAATTAAAATTTCAGAATTTGTTTATTGAAATTATTAACATAGTGTGGTTTTCATATATATTGGCACTCGGACCAATAATTATGTACACCTTTATAAAGTCTATTAATCGAGCAGACGTATGATGAACTGCAAATTATCAATATTACATGTACACAAGCTCTTATACTACGCGTCGCTAGTCTGACCCATCCGCGCAAGCGCAATACGGCCGTCCATTCTCACGTAGCATGTCGTTACGCGCAATTATAAATCAAACTCCTGTTAAAAATACGCTCAATACGCGTAAAGAAGTTTTCGATTAAAAAAAAAACACCTAAACGTGACAATATGCTGTGTGTTATGATATATATTATGATAGTCGCAATCCAACCAGACGTTCAACGTGACAGCATATAATAAATGTTCTAATCTCATCTAAAAATTTAATATACAATTTTCATTTACGTACACACCATATTCTAACTACAGTCCCTTCCTTCCGTCTTAATGAAATTCCTCGGTGAACGTACCCTTTATGACGTAGCGTCTCGTAATGGGAAGCGCGAATTGAGTGAAAAATAAATTTACAAGAAAATATTAAAATCTGGTAGGTACGTCTTACGGCTTAGTTGATAACGTGTCGGACACCGGGTCGAGGGATGTAGGTTCGAATCATAGCAACTGAGTGTCAGATTTCGGTGAAGGGATAAATCGGGCTGATGTGGTCCTAATTTCTCTTAATATTAGGTGACAATATGGTCAATGCTCGCTTGTAACAGAAAAACTCAAAAAGGAACTATAAAGCAGCGGCTAATTAAAGTGATATAATTTTTAATTCAATATATATTAACATATAATGATAAGCAAAACAGCTTTTTTACTTATAATATTCTCGTTAACATAAATACCCTTTGTATAGTAACAACTGAAAAATATATGTAACTAGCGGGCCCGGCAGACGTTGTCCCGCCGTGATTATAAAAAAATCCGGGACAAATTATATACCAAAACGTTTCTCGTGAATCACTTTATCCACTGGTGAAAACCGCATAGAGATCCGTTCAGTAGTTTTTGAGTTTATTGCGAACAGACAGACAGACGGACGCGGTAGGAGACTTTGTTTTATACTATGTAATGATTCCGAATTCAATTTTGAGTATGAAATGTTTATACTACAAGCTAACGTAATCAAAAAAGGTCCGGATATATCTAATTTCCCTACAGATTCTATTACCTCGAGATGACGTCATAAGAAAGGTATTAATCCAAATAATAATACCATTCCATAAGCTGTATACCCAGGAATCAGTATAAGTGGCGTCCACATGTATTCTTTATTTAATAAAAATTCTATACGGCAGATGTAAGATTACATACTCATTACAACGATGCGATATTATGCCCGTCGGTTAAGTCATAAGCAGTAGCGGGAGCGTTAGCGGGAGAATTTAGCGATTTATAGCTGTAGGTAATTCGAAAACAGAAACACTCGTATTCTAACATCAGCACTAGCTGCGCTCCACGGTTTTAACAACAGTCGAAATGTATCCCCTTTTGCTGTAATTTCATAGCGGGGTGGTAGGGTGTCTGTACCCGACTGGATCGCGACCACCGTACACCAGGTGGAACACCCGCCATAGTGACACGTTTGGGCGTGTCGCGTTCCGGGATCAGCCGGTGTATATCCAGCAACCGGGGGTGGGGGGGGCTGGCTGTCCCTGACTGGGTCGCTTTCAGGCCGGCATGACAGCGGCGACCGGCGATAGATAGTATGTCTTTCGGTGGTCGCCATTGTTTTTGGATTGTACTGTACTTACCATCAGGCACAGTACAGTCACTTTGCCGAGCTACAATAAAAAAAAAAAAAAAAAAAAAAAAGCTTCTTGTATGTTTTTACACTTCACATTCAGCGATAAGGTGACATGAGAAATAAAGTTAACAATATAACTCACATCTGTCTTGTATTTACAATATTTCTGTAATGAAGAAGACCACTTGTGAGGGTTGTTATTGAGTCTGTGATTTTAATGATTAACGTTAGTTTTGTTCTAGAAAAATCATCAATAATAGTTTTTCAGTAAATATTTTCTTATTTTACATACATACATACATATTTTGTTCACAATATTACCCTACGTTAAGTGACGATTTGATTTAAGATGGTAAACGCGGTAGATCTAAAGTAAGTTTGGCTCTCAAGTGCAGCTACCGGAATATACATAACATTTGTATATTAGGCTTTCGCTAAAGGAGGAAATTTTATTGCAAGGAGTGTGAGTATATGGTGGATAATATTTAATGTTTTTTTTTGTCATAGGAGGCAAACGAACAGTTGTGTCACCTGATGTTAAGTGATCACCACCGTCCATAGACACTGACAACACCAGGGAAGTTGCAAGTGCGTTGCCAGCCTGTGTTTGGGGGGAAGTGGGAGGGGGGAGATGAGAGGGAAGGGAGGAATTGGGCCTCCGGCGCTCTCACTGACCGAACGAAACACAAAAATACAAGCACTGTTACTTCACGTCGGTTTTCTGTGAGAGGGTGGTACTACCCCGGGCGAGCCGACCCATTCATGCTGAAGTCAGTAATAGCTTCAACGTAGCTCTACCACCTACACCACTACCTGGATGCTCGTAACTGATAATTTGAAAGCAAACATGTACACTGATGGGTTAAGACTACTAATTAGCGAACTAGTACCTATTATATTCATTAATGTTAGCATTCTCTATATTGTTACATAAAATCATGTCATTTGAGTCATACTCCACATAATACTCTTATTTTTATCTAAGCTGCAAGTTAACACAATCTAACTAATGTTTTTTTTTATATCATAGGTGGCAAACGAACAGACGGGTCACGTGAGGGTAAGTGATCACCACCGTCCATAGACACTTGCAACACCAGGGGAGTTGCAAGTGCGTTGCCGACACATCTTGGGGGAGAGGGGGAGTAAAGGAAGAGAGAAGGGAGGGAAGGTGGGCCTCCGGCGCTCTCACTGACCGAACGAAACGAAACAATGGAAGCACTGTTACTCCACGTCGGTTTTCTGTGTGTCGGGTGGTATTACCCCGGGCAAGCCGGCCCATTCATGCTGAAACCATTAATAGCTTCAGCGTGGCTCTACCACCTACAAAAAAAAATGAATAGCTTGCCTAAGGACAAATATATGAGATTGTTAATCATGAAGACTTCATTGTAATGTCTCTGATACCAGTTTGTGTTGCTAGCTAAATCAATTGGCCACTGGTACTTTGCGATAGAAAAAGTTGTGATGTTGAAGTTTCTTTCTAATTAAGCTAACGACGTGTTGACCCTCAGTTGAAACTTGTACAGGCTCTTCCAGTATATTTATTTTCTCTTTTTATATATAACTAGCTTCTGCCCGCTACTTTGTCCGCGTGGAATAGCTACTAAGGTCTAACGCTAACACGCAGCGGAAGCGCTCAAAAGGAAAAAAAAACGATTCTGAAACATTCTCCATTGGTACTCCGCTCCTATTAGTCATAACTTGATGATATAGTGAAACTTGGTTAAATGGGACCAGGATAAATGAGAAACCTCTATTATTGAGAGTTGCAATGAGATCCCGGTACTATTTCATTGAATTACCTCTATTGATGGGACTTTTGGAACCTGGTTAAATGAGATCTGATTTCTAGGATTTATTCGATGTTTACCTTTACAATTGGGACTCTGAAACTCAATTCCCTCTATAAATGAGACAAATCAATAGGGTTCGGACAGGTTTTGACACTTTTGTTTACGAACATTAGAATGTCTGTCGCACACGCTTTGTTTGTCAGTACTATCTCAGGGTTTGACCTAAAACAAAGGGAGTAAAAGTGTACAAAATGCCCAAACGTAAATATAAAACGTTATCAGTATCTGAAAAATTAAAACTTCTATCAGATTATGATTGTGGAAAGTTGTGCGATGAACTGTGTAGGGAGCATAGCATAAATGGAATAGCAGTACATTTCGACTTCTATAATCGGAAGCCTCTGTAAATGAGACAACTATAATTTTAAACCTGCCTAATTGGAAGACTGGATTAATGGAAACCTTCAATAAATGGTACACCATTCTTGGTCCCTTTTTTTATTTTTTTATTTACGTGGAGAATTCCTTTATGGATACGCCACCCTCTCGGGGGAGAGAGTGGGTTATGTCCGACTCGCACGGACTAAAACCCCACGGTGTACCGTCCGCCGTATGGTAGGGGCGGCCAGAGATCGAACCTGCTGTCTTCCTGAGAAACCGCCCTTGCGGCAGCCTGGTGAGTGAACGCCAGGCTTCGTCCTACTATAGAGAGACTACTGGGTACACGACCAGTCGTCTCCCCTCGTCAGCCTCACCTGTGCATTGAGGAGATGGGTCCCCCGACCCATCTCCTCAGGCTCGGACACCATTCTTGGTCCCTTGAGATCCTAATTAACCAGGTTCCACTGTATATGTTATATAGCCTATAATAGCTATTCTCAATAAACGAGCTATCTAACACTAAAAGGATTTTTCAAATCGGAGTGTAGTTACTGAGATTAGCGCGTTCAACCAACTAAACAAACAAATCCTCCAGCTTTATAATATACTTACCTCGAGCCGTCATTCCAATTACAATAACTTTTGATAGAGTGGACCGATTTTAATTAAACAAAGACTAAGTTACTCTCGATATGTTTTATGATTTTCTTGGTGAGGTTTTATTGTGAACCCAGTACTTTAGCAGTGATGAGTGTTCATACAAGCAGACAGACAAACAGGCAGACACACAGAAATTTCTAAAAAATGATTGATATGTATTTTATTACTTATTCTTAGACACCTACAAAAATTTTGTTTCACAAAAATCGAAAAAGTACAGACACCTTGTTAGATCTACATTCTTATTATATGTATACTAGCGGACCGGGCGGACGTTGTCCTGCCTTGAAAACAAAAAAAAATCCTAAAAGTCGATCGCAGCGCCACCTGCCGGGTCCAATTGTGAATCTAAACCATTCTCGAATCTCCACGAACACACACAAAAAATTTCATCAAAATCGGTCCAGTCGTTTAGGAGGAGTTCAGTCACATACACACGCACACAAGAAATATATATATTAAGATAGAAGGTTAGCCTCTTTGAAGCACCCCTTTTAATTATATATCTGCTTAGGTGATATTCATCAATTTCATTGTGCATATTAAATAAACAAGGGCAAATGGTCACTTCATCCAAAAGACAACTAGCCTAGAATTCCCATCGAATTGACATATATATACCTATTACAACAAGTTCAGTAGTTTTGAGCCTCAGTTTGATACTCAAAGGAATCGCTTTTTCTTCTACTTTGGACCAAACATTCGTCCGTCTTTAATTTGATTTCGTCCCAACCTTCCACGGGTCTTCTCTCTAATAAAAAAATACATACAGTTTCCCTCTACGAATATTTCCTCGTATTATATTGGAGCTATAAAGCATTTAGGGGTTACTTTTGTCAGGAAGGGTTAATATTTGATGTCCCCTTACGTGGACCCATTTCACTGCCTTTGTGTGAGGATTGACACAACCCGTAAGTTAATGTATTGTAGCTGAGCAATTTTGAAGTTTGATACTAACTTTGCTATTGTAGATTATAATATTTTATTTTATATAATAGGTAGCAAACGAACAGGCGAGTCACCTGGTTGTAAGTGTTCACAACCGTCCATAGACACTAGCAACACCAGGGGAGTCGCAAATGCGTTGCCAGCCTGTCTTTCGGGCGGTTGGGAGGAGAGGGGAGGAGGGCTTCCAGCGCTCTCACTGACCGAACGAAACGCAATAATGCAAGCACTGCTACTTCACGTCGGTTTTCTGTGGGTAGGATGGTAGTACCGCGGGCAACCCGACCCATTCTTGCTGAAGTTAGTAATAGCTTCAGCGTGGCTCTACTACCAAAACATATTAATTGTAAATTTTATCAATCGCAAACAGATAGCGCTTTAAATTACTTTGTTGACAGAACACTGTATGCCAACTGTTATAGATATCTTATAGAGGGCACCATGTTTTACTTTTTAAAGTTATTTCAACATGTAATAACTGAGCCACAGTAACGCGTGGCCGGGGTGTCAGCTAGTTATTTATAAGAACTAAGAGGGTACAAACAATAATAAATAAATCTTTAATTGAAAAAAGAACAGCTCAAAATATAACCCACATTCATGCTCACTTTAAGTTATGTCTAAGTATTCATTCCGTGACTTCAGGCAACCCTAATTTGTTGTTAACTTACTTAAAGCACACAGAGAGCCGGTTTACACTTACATATTCATAGTACCCATCAGATAACAACGTTATACGGTAGATAATCTCGATCATAAGGTTTATTATAATTAATCTTGTTCGTAATCTAACCCGAGTACTATTAGTCGTGAAGTCACTTTTAACTCGCTTTGAATATAAATCGAATTTAATTCGAGATGTGAATAACGGTTATATATTGTTAATGATATTGCGTTATGTTATAACATTACTTTTAGAAACTCTTCTTCCCGCTTTTACCCCGCTTAAGTATGTTCGGCAAAACATGTTTTCTCCTTACACTTTCTTCTATCAACTATAATCTGAGAATTCACACCTCCATACACACATCTTTCATACAATCCACCCATACTTCATCCGGTCTTCCCCTATTCCTACATCCGTCCACCTTCATACTTAAACTCTCCTAGATACATGACTTACCTCTTTCCTCGTGACTTGCCCATACCATGCTAATCTATTACTCTTTAACTTTAATTCTGACAAGCTTCTGCCCGCGATTCATTCGCGTGGTATAGTTACTTTGGGCTAACGCTAACACGCAGCGGAAGCTCTCAAGGGGAAAAAACCCCGATTTTGAAATATCCTTCATTGGTGCTCCGCTCCTATTAGCCTTAGCATGATGATAAATAGCCTATAACCTTCCTCGGTATATAGGCTATATAGCGCTGCAAGAATTTTTCAAATCGGACCAGTAGTTCCTGAGATTACCCCCTACAACGTCACAAACTCACAAATTCACATACTTTACCTCTTTATAATATTAGGTCTTTACCTATGAAATTGCCGTTTTGTATGAAAAAATTTAAACGAATTTTTTTCATGTATTTTTTATTTGTATAAATCGAAGTAATCACCCATCAATCAATGCATCTTTGCCAACGCAGTGGCAGTTTATTGATGCCCTTCTTAAAGAAATCAGCTGGACGGGAGGCAACAAATTCTACAAAGGCATTTTGTACTGCCTCTCGGGTATTGAATTTTTTTCCCGCCAAGGAGTTATCCAAATTCTGGAAAAAGTAGTAGTCTGTAGGCGCAAGGTCTGGTGAGTAGGGCGGATGACGGAGAACTTCCAACCCCAGTTCTTGCAACTTGGAGACCGTCTGCTGTGCAGTATGAGGTCGCGCGTTGTCGTGCAGGAGCAGCGGAGACGAGCGATTGACCAATGCTGTTTGGAGATGTGCCAGCTTCTCCATCATTATGTTCAGTTCTTCACAGTACACATCTGCAGTAATGCTCACCCCGTTTGGTAAGAAGCTGTGATGAATCACACCGGCGCTAGACCACCAAACAGTGACCATCACTTTTCTAGGGGTAAGTTTTCGTTTAGGGCATTGTTTAGGTGCTGAACCAGGATCCAACCAACTTGCTGAGTGCTTGCGGTTATCAAATAGAATCCATTTTTCATATCAATGCTGTTCAAAATTCCTTCATTTGTGTGTCTGTTGAACAGTGCAAGGCACGTCTAGACGCGTACTTCGCGCTGGCGATCATTGAGTTCGTGGGGCACCCATTTGTCAAGCTTTTTTACCTTGCCAATTTGACGCAAATGGATCAATACTGTTTTGACGCTAACGTCGAAAGCTGCTGCTAATTCAGCCGTAGATTGTGTATCATCAGCTTCCACAATCGCCTTTAATTCGTCATTGTCGACCAAAGTCTTCGGACTACCGCGAGGTTCATTTTTCAGGTCGAAATTCCCAGAACGGAAGCGAGCAAACCAATAACAGGTGGTGCGTTGGTTTGTAGTGTTAGCTCCGTAAACGTCGTTGATGTTGCGTGCCGCTTGTGCCGCGTTGCTGCCACGACGGTACTCATATTCCATAATTACTCGAATTTTTAAGATATCCATGATGACAAAAAAGATTGAAATGCGATGAAAATGTAACACAAATGAATAAACAAATGACTAGTTTTGGAAAAAGAATTCCATGTTTTTAAAATAAAATTAATTTGAAATTAGAATTCTTAGCCAAACAAAAATTATTTTGATTTGAAATGGCCAGTACTGCAGAACGGCAATCGCAGATCGGCACGTCCAATAATCCGGCACACTCCTATATCTGGATAAATTCTGAAAGCGAAAGCGATCGAATTTTATAAAAAAATTAGCCACAAAGATGACTTTTGTGCCATTTTAAAACCATGTAATTACATATATACATGTTAATTTAATACATTACACACATTTATTCCCTGTTTGAAATACTTTATTTTATTCATTACCTATGACTTTTTCACTATAATCCAGTAATCCGAACATTCCAATAATCCGGCACCCTCCGGTTTTTAATAGTGCTGGAATTTAGTAACTAAAGTTTGTAAGGACAAAAATTGATTTTCCTTTCAAAAAACCTGCTACTGACGTATATAATATGTAAATACTACCAGCCAACTACGTAAATAACGTGTAAATATTAATAAGAACATAAATGAAACGTGTCTGTACTTTTTCCGTTTTCGTGAAAAAAAATGTTGCAAGTGTCTAGGAATAAGTAATAAAATATTTTTTTTAGAAATGTCTGTCTGTCTGTCTATCTGTTTGTATGAACTCACATCACTGCTAATGTACTGGGTTCATAATAAAACCTCTCCGAGAAATTCATAAAGCATATCTTCGAGAATAACCTTGTTTTTGGTTCATTAAAATCGGTCCACTCTATCAAAAGTTATTGTAATTTTAATGACGATACGGCGTAAGTACGAGAGAAAAGTAGATAAGTAAATGGACTTAATACATTCAGATGACTTTATTAACTACTGTTTTTTTATATAAGGTTCCACGCGGACGAAGTTACGAGCACAGCTAGTCAATAATAATAACGAATGACCAACAGCAGGATAATTTACGCGTCACACTATAAGTTGTTAGAAAAATTACCACCTCTAGTTGTGATTGTCGAGAAATTTGTGACTTTTTGTATTGTGGTAGGGCATTTTCTAATGCTCATCGAGTTGTGAATCTATTACGAAGTGCTTATTAGTGAATTCCGGTAGTCGTTTTTCGAAGTAAACCGCTATTAGAAAATTTAATAGCCACCATATCCGAATGCATCGTCATTTAATAGATATAAATGTGGTTGTACTCAATGATCCATCGGGTAATGGATAAGGAATGCTGACAACATTGACTGTTGAATCGTTGAAGATCTACGTTTCTTCAAGAATATTGAGATGCACTTAAAAGAGATATTTAATGGCAGTGGTACATGAAATGGATCTTAAAGACTTGTACACCAGGATGATATGATACGAAATAAGAATAGAATTTGTGTTGAAGTTTTTTTTTGGGTGTTGGATGTTTAATTTTAATTAAGGTTGTTTTGGAGTTTTTTTTGGGGGGGTTAAAAAAGAAAAAAAAAATTAAAGGGGGGGGGGGGGAATGGGGGGGAAAAAAAAATAAAAAAAAAAAACTTAAAAAAAAAATAAAAAAAAAAAAAAAAAAGGAGAAAAAAAAAAAAAAAAGGAAAAAATCTCCGCTGGTCATTATAATATAAAACTTTATAACTTTATTAATTATAAAAGAAAAAAAAAAAAAAAGCATCCGGGCGTGCCGGAAGGGGGGGGGGGGAAGAAAATAAAAAAAAAAAATAAGGGGGAAAAAAAAAATAAAAAAAGAAAAAACAAGGGGAAAAAAAAAACTTCGCTCTGGGCCCCAACCAAAAAAGAGAAGAAAAAATATAGAAATATTATAAAGAGGTAAAGTTCGTAAGGTTGTAGGGGGTAATATCTGAGGAGTCGGAGAAAAAATGGTCGAACGAAAACGTTTATACGATAATGCCTATTACCGCCCAACGAAATGGGCACGGGTCGGCTAGTCTATACATATAATAAGAATGTAAATCTAACGTGTCTGCACTTTTTCGGTTTTTGTGAAAAAATTGTTGCAATCTAGGATTAAGTACTAGAATACATTTCAATATTTTTTAGAAATATCTGTCCGTATGTCTGTTTTTATGAACACGCATCACTGCTAAAATACTGGATTCACAATAAAATCACAAAGCATATCCTCGAGAGTGACTTAGTCTTAGCTTCATTACGATCGGTCCCCTCTATCAAAAGTTATTGTAATTTGAATGACGTCTCAAAGTAAGCACGAGAGAAAAGTAGTAATCTACGAGTATGTATACTAATATTATAAGCCTTCTTTCTTTATTTGTTTGGTCGAACACGCTAATCTCAGGAATTACTGGTCCGATTTGAAAAATTATTTCAGTTTTAGATAGCTTACTTATCGAGAAAGGCTATAGGCTTGTAGGGTTTTATTATATATTTCACAAAGTTACAATAATAGATTTCGTAAAACGTTCACTAAACAAGGCAGCGCGGCTGGAGTGATTCCGAGGGCGGCGCGCGCGACGTGCGGGGTTGCCGCCGTGCGGGGGTGCGCGGCGCTCGCGCGTATCGCGGTGGCTGGCACAGCCCGGTACCGTTTGCCGGCCAGCTTCTTTCAATGTCCGACACGATAATGCGACGGGGTGGCGATATTATTATAAATAATCGGTGCCACAGCTATATAGCATCACGCTAAGACCAATAAGATCGGAGCAACAATGAAGGGTCTTTCAAAATCGGAGTATTTTTTCCTTTTGTGAACTTCCGCTACGTGTTAGCGATAGCCCAAAGTAACTATTCCACGCCGACGAAGTCGCGGGCAAAAGCTAGCTGTTCATAAAAATAAACATTTTTGAGTGCAATTATTTAATTTAGCTCGCGATATCCTTGCTTATCGTAAATGGTAATGTGAGTTTGTTTGTTATGCTTTTATACCATAACTACTAAACCGATTTTTATTAAATATCGCATAAACGTTTTCAGGGCTAGAGAAAAAGGCATAAGGTAGTTCTCATTCAGAAAAAAATGACTTTTCCGTGGGCTTGGTGAAATATATACTAATGAACGTGATGCCGCGGGTAAAAGCTAGTTTACGAAAGTAAGCCCGGTATATCTTTTTCATAATGTTTAATTCATAAGGTTTTTGCGTTTTGTCAATAATCTCACCTGATGTTAAATGGCGATGTGGTGTCAAATGGTTAACACGCTAAGCCTAGAGGAGGACTGTGTCAAATGCAACTGCCGGAATACACCAACAGGTGCTTGGCGACAAATATTGAACTTGAAGGTAGTAGTAGCCAGGCGTTCTTAGAAATAGCCATTTTTCATGCACAAATTTAAATTGAGACTTTAACTAGTTTACTTATTTGAGGCGTTTAACAATGATCGATAGAAAACGTGTGTGTGTGCATTCCACACGCAGTATAAGTGAAACTTTCAAAAAATTATACATTATGCATATAACGAAATTGAAATGTTAATTTTTTGGCCTTACCTTGGTTTTAGAGGAAAATTTTTTTTGGGGGGGGGGTGAAAAAAAAAGGGGGAAAGAAAGAGGAAAAAATTATTATATATATTATAAAATTATATAAAATAAAAAAAAAATTTAATTTATAAAAAAATTTAAATTAAAAAAAAAAAAAAAAAAAAAAAAAAAAAAAAAAAAAAAAAAAAAAAATAAATTTTTATTATTTTATTTTTTTAAAAAAAAAAAAATTTAAAATTTTTAAAAAAAAAAAGAAAAAAAAAAATTTAAAAAAAATAAAAAAAAAAAAATATATTAAATTATATTTTTTTTTTTTTTTTTTTTTTTTTTTTTTTTTTTTTTTTAAAATAAAATTTAAAATAAAAAAATAAATATTATTAAAAAAAAAAAAATAAAAAAAAAAAAAAAAAAAAAAAAAAAAAAAAAAAAAAAAAAAAAAAAAAAAAAAAAAAAAAAAAAAAAAAAAAAAAAAAAAAAAAAAAAAAGAAAAAAAAAAAAAAGGAAAAAGAAAAAAAAAAAAAAAAAAAAAAAAAAAAAAAAAAAAAAAAAAAAAAAAAAAAAAAAAAATAAAAAAAAAAAAAAAAAAAAAAATAAAAAAAAAAAAATAAAAAATAAAAAATTTATAATAAATAAAAAAAAAAAAAAAAAAAAATAAAAAAAAAAAAAAAAAAATTAAAAAAAAAAAAAAAAAAAAGGGGGGAGCCACAAAAAAAAAAAAAAAACCAAAAAAAAAAAAACAAATACACGTTAGTTACGACGGCCTTAAAGTAAAGTTTCGTAATACGCAAACGCACACATACGCTTATAAACACACATGCAAACATAAACAATACACAATAAGGAGACCGCGACTATAAGAAACACTGTATAATGTATTTTATCTCATTCTCTCGCATGTTATTCCCATACATGTATATGTTTGTCTCTTGTTATTTCTCTCTAGGTTGTTGTCTCTCTCTTAGTTTCAAAACACAACGAGATTAAAGATGTTTATAGTTTAATAACACATTTTTTCTATTTTAGTGGGACAAAGTGACAACACTTTATTGTACAGAGATCTATAATCCATTCATATTTATATACTAGCTATGCTCGCGACTCCGCCCACGTGGAAACTGATGTAAAGAAACAGTGACTAATAAAATCATTTGAATATATCAAGTCCAATTATTTATTTACTTTTCTCCCGTACTTAAGTCGCTGCATCTTTAAAATTACGATAACTTTTGATAGAGTGGACCGATTTTAATGAAACAAAGACTAAGTTATTCTTAAAGGCATGCTTTATGATTTTCTTGGTGTGGTTTAATTGTGAACCCAGTACTTTAGCAGTGATGTTCATACAAACAGACAGATAGACAGACAGGCATTACTAAAAATGATTGAAATGTATTTTATTCCTTATTCCAAGACACCTGCATGGTATTTTTTTTGGTGTTGGTGGGGTTTTTTTTGGGTTTCTAAAGTGGATTTTGTTTTTTCTGACCACAAATTTTTTCACAAGAGAATCGAAAAAGTACAGATACGCTAGATATACATTCTTATTATATGTATAGATACTAGCTGTGCCCACGACTTTGTCCTCGTGGAATCTGATCTACAAAACAATGACTAATAAAGTCATCTGAACGTATTTAGTCCATTTGCTTATCTACTTTTCTCTCATACTTAAGTCGCGCCGTCATTAAAATTACAATAACTTTTGATAGAGCGGATCGATTTTGATGAAACAAAGACTAAGTTACTCCCGAGGATATGATTTATGATTTTCTTCTATGAAGTTTTATTGTGAACCCAATACTTAAGCAGTGATGCGTGTTCATACAAACAGACAGACATTTCTAAAAATGATTGAAATTATCACTTATTCTTAGACACCCGCAACAAATTTTTTCACGAAAATCGAAAATGTACAGACACGTTAGATTTACATTCTTATTATATTTATAGATAAAAGAAGATAGAAGATTATATGTATAGGTATAAATTTGGAGTTACAACTTTAAACAAGGACATTTCTCCGGCGCGCGGCGCCTCGTCTCCGTTAATTGCCGCCAATCTAAACTGTATTATTTACTGTCTTCAATAAAGATACTGTTACAAGATCATATTGATGGCAATAACGATCATAAATACCAATTAATAACATCGCTCGAAGGGAATATCCCGCGGCAAATACGAAACATCGCGTGGAGATACTGATATATTTTGGCGTAATATTTTTATACGTCTTATAGCTGTTTTTTCATCTTGATATAATTAAAGCGAGGTTCGAATACCGGCCACTGTCATTATATTAAAATTCATATTCTGTATGTGATCTTTAGTGTATAAAATTCTGTTGTGTGTGTGTCTTCGTAATTTTTTTTTCTCGTAAACGACTTAACTAATTTTGTTTATATTTTTGGGTTTTTAACGAAGTATAGTATGACTGGGTAGGTGGCGTTGACGAAATTTTAAATCCATGCTAGTAATATTATGAGTCTGAAGAGTTTGTTTGGTAGAACGCGCTAATCTCAGGAGCTACTGGTCCGATTTGAAATATGATTTCAGTGTTAGATAGCTCATTTATCAAGGAAGGCTATATATCGTCACCCTAAGACCAATCGGAGCGCAGCACCAATGAAGAATGCTTCTGATATCTTTTTTCGTTTAGAGGATTCCGCTGCGAGTTAGCGTTAGCCCAAAGTAACTATTTCACGCGGACGAAGTCACGGGGAGAAGCTAGTTACATTATAAAGTATTCCATTAATATATATATATTATATGTATATTTGATTTATTTGAGAAAATTGTCCTCACAATTACAAACACAAATAAAATATTATTCAAATATGTTTTTATGGTGGTAGAGCCACGCTGTAGCTATTACTGGATTCAGCATGAATGGGTCGGCTCGCTCGGGGTAGTACCATCCTCTCACAGAAAACCGACGTGAAGTAACAGTGCTTGCATTGTTGCGTTTCGTTCGGTCTGTGTGAGCGCCAGAGCCTCACCTCCCTTCCCTCCTCCTCTTTCCCCTCCCTCCTCTCTCATACACAGGTTGGCAACGCACTTGCGACTCCCCTGGTGTTGTCTATGGATGGTGGTGATCACTTAACACAGGTAACCCACCTGTCCGTTTGCCTCCTTTGATATAAAAAAAAATACGAAGTGATACGCTCACATATATTCAGCAATTGATTTTGATTTATACACATAGGAGGGTTAGTAAGTAGAGGTAAAAAACTTTATATTACTTGTTAAAATGTATGTACATAAAAGTGTACAATGGGTTTCTTTACTTCGCGAAACATACTGTTCTAGGTTTGTTGACTTCAGTAACTTATATTACAACGCTTAGGGCTGTTCGAGTTTCAAAGACATTTGAGAGCGAACAGATAATCCTATCTGTCTACGGGATGGAAAAAACGAAAAGAACGCTACATTTTTTACAATAATAAGAATATTTTATTAAAAACAAAGCAAAAATAACAAAAATAGGTACTTAATCTATGAAATTAGAAGTAGTGTGGCTTGTAACAAATATAGAGAAACAAAATGACGCAATAAATATAAATAATTACATAACATCAAGTATCCTGAAAGGCTCAAAATGAATACTAGATTTTGATCACGGTTACTCTCGCATAAGTGGATTTGATTTATCCCTTTTGTAAAAAAAAAATAAAATGTGTGACTGTGTGAACTGAATGTGTGACACTATATTAGTGATTTTACGAAAAAAATATGAAAATATGTATATAACTTTTAAAGTTGTAATGTTTGAATTTGATCATCTTTAGATTCAAAATTGCGAGTACAGACGATGGCTCCAAAAAGCAAGATTTCTTGTGACTTAATTTATGAATAGATCGTCGTAATCTTTTTAAATTGACAACAAAAAGTACATAATTATAGTAGACTAGCTGATCCGTGCAACTTCATCTGCACCAAAACGGTTATCACCGGTTTCAATTGTATTTTTAAACGTGAATAATTTTAATAAAGCTAAAACCCGATTGCAGCCACACCTACGGTTTCCAATTGTGAATCTAAACTTTCAAGGGACTCACTCAAACATATACTTAGATGGTATGTGAGAAATCTTTTAAAATAAGCCTAGAACCCGTTCGTAGCGTCATCTACCGGGTTCAATTAAGATAAAAACTAACCTACATATATTGGCGGTAATGTAAAAAAAATTGCTTGAGGGGTCTATGGACCCCAGTTGGAACCAAATTGCTTTCCCTTTTTTGTAGACGCTTATTATACAGTCAGTATAGTTTACATTATAAAATATTAAGTTGATAGAGTTCAATTGTAAATTAAACGATAAAAATATTTATAAAATAAATAATAATAAATTAAACACTAAATGATCTGGAATAATCAAGTTAATAAAAGTTAATACATCAAAAGGTAATCCTTAAGTTGGTTTGCTATTGAAATGAAAATTTTATGTATGTATATATTATACTAGCTGACCCGTGCAACTTCGTCTGCACCAAATCGGTTATCACCAATTTCAATTGTATTTGGAAACGCGAAAAATTTTAATAAACCCAAAACCCGATTGCAGCCACACCTACGGTTTCCAATTGTGAATTCAAACTATCAAGGGACTCACTCAAACATATAGCCAGATGGTATGCGAGAGATCTTTTAAAATAAGCCTAGAACCCGTTCGTAACATCATCTACTGGGTTCAATTACGATAAAAACTAACCTACATATATTGGCGGTAATGTAAAAATAGGCTTGAGGGGTCTATGGACCCCCGGTTGAAACGAAGTTCCTTTCCTTTTTTGGAGACGTTTACTATACAGTCTGTATAATTTACATTATAAAATATCAAGCTGTTGACGACAATTTCACTAACTACAAATTTTTGACTTTCGTCCGTTATTCTGGAAAACTCTTTGCGTTTTATAGGACAAATTCTTAAATGTAACCTTGTAATATTAGTTATCCCTGTGTCAAATTTCGTCAAAATCGGTCCAGTACTTTCAGAGTGATGCGTGCTTACAGGGACAGACCGACAGACAGACAAAAATTGTAAAAGGATAATCTTTGGCTTCTAAATCGATAACAAAGTCTACCCCCATTACAATTTTCAGTTATAATTTCAAAATATTTAATTTACAGATTTGGTCTTGTTACAGTAAGCTGAAGAGTTTGTTTGCTTGAACGCTCTTATCTCAGAAATTACTGCTCCGATTTGAAGAGTGTTAGATAGCTCATTTATCGAGGTAGGCTATATAGCATCAAGCTAAGACCAATGGGGGTGGAGCATCTATGAAGAATGTTCCAAAATAGAGATTTTTCTCGGGTTCGGGGGCCAAATGTAACTATTACACGCGGACGAAGTCGAGGGCAGAAGCTAGTATGTTATATCGATGTATAAACTACTACCTTACAAAGTTTCGTGAAAATCTGTCTAGTAGTTTTTTGCGTAAATTTCTTCTCTTTTATGTTTTCTTAAAAGTAAAATAAACAGACATACAAATGTGATATATATGTAAAACATATGGCCTAAATGTTATACCGGCGTATAAGCCACTACCATACCAAATTTCGTCAAAATCCGTCCAGTAGTTTTTGCGTGAATCCTGTACAAACGACAGACAGACAGACAGACAGACCGACAGACAGATAAAAATTTTAAAAACTATAGAAATGTGTTCTGTCTTTGATTGTAAACCCTGCCAGAGTATTTTTTCTTTAAAATATTTAATGTACAGATTTCGTCCCGTTAGCCTTTTATTATATGTATAGATGTATAGATATACACTCTCTCTCTCTCTTTATCTGTCACGACACCTAACCTACTGTATATAGAATCTGCACATCCACAATACGTAAAAATAAAATTAAATAATCATCTCTACCTCTTACTTTATCATAACTACTAGCTGACCCGTGCAACTTCGTTTGCAGCAAATCGGCTGTTACCGGTTTCAATTGTATTTTAAACGCATTAAAAAAAACATAATCCTTAATTGCAGCTATACCTACCGTTTCCAATTGTGAATCCAAACAACCCAGAGACTCACTCAAACATACCCTGTTAGTATGTGATAACTCTTTTAAAATACACCGAGAACCCGTTCGCAGCATCACCTACCGGGTCCAATTAAGATAAAATATAACCTACATATATTGGCGATAACTGTCTTCCCGATACCCTTTGAGTTACTCCTGCGCCACTCATCTCCGTACCCATTCACAATTAGCGTAGATCCCGCGACAGCGTCAGGGCAATAATTTTGCAGGCTTATAGATTATATTTCGCATTATCTTCTGACTAACTTCATCAATTAACATTTTCTACATTAAATTTCTATTTTGATTTAATTGTTTAACCCATAAGAAATTGTAAAGTCTACGTAAAATCTGCATCCACACGTAATCTTTTCAAATTTATTTTGCTTTTGTCATATAAACCATCTTTTTACCTGAGATATTAAACTTAGATATATGGTGTCGTAGACTTTTTCGTAAAAGTAATGAATATTTTTGCTATAGATTTTATTTTTTTATTCCAAACTCTTCAAGCAGCGCTCGCTATATTATAGATTTTTTTGCCGAGATCAGTTACATTTCTTGTAATTAATTATTGAAAATATATATATAATATAATATATATTATTAATTATTTGCCATATTAAAAAAATATATTGCTATAGCACAAAGAAAACTTTACCAAAAACCGTTAAGAATTTCATTAACTACAAATTTTTGACTTTTATCCGTTATCTTTGAGAACCCCTTGTGTTTTATGGGACAAAAAGTATCCTAGATGTTACTTTATAATATAAGTTATCACTGTGTCATGATTGGTTCAGTATTTCGGAGTGATATGTGTATACAGAAATAGACAGATCGACAAAAATTCTAAATTAATTATTTTTGGCTTCTATAACGAAAACAAAGTCTACCCCGATTATAATTTTCAAAAAATATTTAATTTACAGATTTGACCTTGTTACAGTTTTATTATATGTATAGATAATATTATAAAGTTAGTATGCTTGATCTCGCCAATATCAAGAAATACTGGTCCGATTTTTAAAATTTTTGGCTTTTATAATGTAAACAAAGTCTACCCCGATTATAATTTTCAAAAAATATTTAATTTACAGATTTGGCCTTGTTACAGTTTTACTGTATGTATAGATAACATTTTAAATTTTTTTTGCTTGAACTCGCTAATCTCAAGAAATACTTGTCGGATTAAAAAAAAAAGTGGGGTTAGATAGCTCATCCATCGAGGAAGGCTATATATAATATATATTACTACGCTAAGACCAATGGGGGCGGAGTACCGATGAAGAATGTTCCAAAATAGAGATTTTTCTCGGGTTCGGGGGCCAAATGTAACCATTACAAGCGGATGAAGTCGAGGGCAGAAGCTAGTATGTTATATCGATGTATAAACTACTACCTTCCAAAGTTTCGTGAAAATCCGTCCAGTAGTTTTTGCGTGAATCCTGTACAAACGACAGACAGACAGACAGACAGACCGACAGACAGACAAAAAATTTAAAAACTATAGAAATGTGTTTTGCCTTTGATTGTAAACCCTCCCAGAGTATTTTTTCTTTAAAATATTTAATGTACAGATTTCGTCCCGTTAGCCTTTTATTATATGTATAGATATTCTACTTGTATTAAAACTTTTTCATACTCTATTGTATTGAAGAAAAATATAAATATGAAAAAATGTGGGAATCCCGTCGGCGCGTCAACTGTCACTTGCCTGTAACTATTCGTCTAAGAGCTAGCAACGGTTTTGAAAGCAAATTTTAGTAAGCTTATTTTTTTATATATCTTTACGTTTTTCCGAACAACGTGCGGGCTAGGTGGCTGCCGGTAAACGTTGCGTTTATTTGTGCATATCGCACCTTTACAGACGAAAATATTTATTTTTAAATAATTTTACCATGTTTTTTGTCACTAACTTTGAAATGCTATTAAAACATGGCATTATTATTCCCAGACAGTTTTGTTATTGACAATAATGTGCCTAATGCTATTTTCTGTAAATAAGAATAAAAGTAATTTCAAACCGTGTTGGGATAGCCGTAATTTTATTATTATTTTATTTAGACATAAATAAGTACAAATTTAATCTTCCAGTCAGGTATTTACTCAATAGTCAACTTTTAGTACGTGGTAGAGCCACACTGAAGCTATTACTGGTTTCAGCATGAATGGATCGGCTCGGCTGGGGTAGTACCACCCTCTAACAGAAAACCGACGTGAAGTAATTAAGACCAAAAATATTTAATGTACAGATTTGGCCTTATTACAGTAAGCTGAAGAGTTTGTTTGCTTGAACGCTCTTATCTCAGGAATTACTGCTCCGATTTGAAGAGTGTTAGATAGCTCATTTATATAATATATAGCATCAAGCTAAGACCAATGGGGGTGGAGCATCAATGAAGAATGTTCCAAAACAGAGGTTTTTCTCGGGTTCGGGGGCCAAAAGTAACTATTACACGCGGGCGAAGTCGAGGGCAGAAGCTAGTATGTTATATCGATGTATAAACTACTACCTTACAAAATTTCGTGAAAATCTGTCTAGTGGTTTTAGCGTAAATTTCTTCTCTTTTATGTTTTCTTAAAAGTAAAATAAACAGACACACAAATGTGATATATATGTAAAACATGACCTAAATGTTATACCGGTGTATAAGCTACTACCATACCAAATTTCGTCAAAATCCGTTCAGTAGTTTTTGCGTGAATCCTGTACAAACGACAGACAGACAGACAAAAATTTTAAAAACTATAGCAATGTGTTCTGTCATTGATTGTAAGCCCTCCCAGAGTTTTTTTTTATATTTAATATACAGATTTCGTCCCGTTAGCCTTTTATTATATGTATAGATTTACCAACTATACGTAGTAAGTTCTATTACTATGCTTATTTGGTGTTGCAAGCGTCCATACGCTGCGGTGATCGCTTACCATCATACGCTACGCATGTTTGTTTGCCTCCGAAGACTGCATTGCATTGTTTTTATTATGAGAAGGCAAACCAACGCCAACATAATTTAAACGTGTACGCAATATTTCTCAGAAAATAAAACATAATTAGATTTCGACAGGGGCTTTAAGAATGGGAGAAACTCGTAGCTCTCCTTCCGTGAAATTTGTATAAAATTTTCCTTAATAAGCATCGCGAGGTACTTTTGACAAATGAAAGGGGAATTGCAAGGAGTTTCGCTGTTTAATAAAGCCTGATTTAATTCAGTACTGGCGTACCTGAGACGGAGTATGTTCATGGAATAACAAAGACGCGAGCGAGGTATTTAATCTTGTCGGACTATTTCGTAGCTACGTTTGAAATGGCAACGATACTAAATATTGCAAATTAAATTGTTCTAGATTGGATATACCTTATACGAAAGGTCTTTCATGCAGAGAAAGTAATATTCCTGAGAGATAGGTTTAACCTTCATTAACTGCAGCGAAAGTCGTTCCAGATTGCTATGTTTTTTTCTGTATCTCTGACTATGTCTATAAAACAATTAATGATGATCGATTCAGTAATTAAAGCCTAAAAACGTAACAAACAACCAAACACATTCGCATCGATAATATTAGTAATAAAGTAAGGGTTAAATGCATTGTAAGCAATGGACATAATTATCAAAAACTTTATACTAATGTAAGAAAATTGTCAAATACCGTTCATTATAGAAATACTGAATTTAGGTAGTGACATGGCTTTATTTAACATCTTAAGTAGCCAATGGGAAGAGATAACCGTGGACTGTGCTAAATGGTATCGTCTAATCGACCAAAGTCAGTCAAAGCACGACGTCGCCTGGTTTGGACTAATATAGCAAAAACGCATGAGGCGTCACGAGCAGGCCTCCTATCCCTGTCCACCTGCGGGTACATATACTTGTCGCAGGTGCTGCCGAGGGATCCTTTTCCGGATCGGTCTCGTCAGCCATCTACGGAAATGCCACCAGAATGCTATTTATATCATATGTTAAAAATGAAAAGGCCTATGACAAAGATGAGGTACTGACTAGTAAAGTCTATATGCAAGCGAGAAATTTGTTTGGAAATTAAACAAAAAACTTGCTGCCCGAAGTATTATGGAGAAGAACAACCCTTTGATAACGTATTAGGAACATAAGTTTGGCCGTACATTTTTATGGACCATAATATAGTTGGCTAAAACTTTCCTTCGGAATCCACGCCTTCGTTTTCTGGTGGATGTTAATTATAAAGAGAAGATATAAGTCCATCTGTAGTATGCACTGCGATAGATATACTATATATTCCGATAATATGTACATTTAATTTTACGAGTGCTTTAGACAGGGATAATGTCTCTCTTCTATTGACAATAGTAAAGTTCGTCAGTAGCTACACAATAAAAAAAGAATAAAGAAAACCGGCTGAGAAACAGAGAATGGAGATGTTCTTAACCGTTTTCTCACTGCATATTTACCTTATATAATAGAAAATGTATTAAAAATCGGTGTCATAATGTGGAGAATATACCATAAGTAACTAGGTGACGGGAAATTTACAACCAAAATTACGAAGCGCAATGACAATTTTTCAAAATTATAAGGTACTCAAAGTCATCAATCACATCTCTATTTCTAAAATTAGTTAACCGTGTTTTTTTCGAACTGACTACGCTATTGACCTAGCAAGGTCTTAACAGCTTCAACGGACTACGAAGGCGAGCGCTTAAGGCACTCAGCCGATTTTATTTGACAACTAGCTCAAGGGTGCACGGCACACCTCGGCTTGGGCTCTTGCCTGATACATGCAATTCGCGACCTATCTGAGCTAAGCTAACTATTCATACATATATGAGTTGTTGAAACATATATGTGTACCAAGCATATATACCACAACACATCTTATATATATTTCGTTTCGGACAATTTTCTAAACTATTTCAGTTTGATAAGGGAAACAAATAATACCGTTCCACTTGCACTTTACTTGCACGTGCACTTTTGTGGAGGTGATATGTGTAATGTTGTCGCAGTGATGTAAGATTTTGTGTCACTATATCGCGAGAGCAACGCTCTCAAGGGCTCCACGTCGAGGGAACGGATCTAGGCTTGAGCCGCTGCCGAGGGGTGGCTAATCTGGTAGTTAACCACGTTATATATGAAACCTAGCTTCTAATGAAACGTTATTTCAAATATCAATACTATCTTTTCCTATAGTCGCCTGGACTAAACTTAAGTATGTTTGGTTAAAAGAGACGTCCATAATTCTTACCTCGAAAATCACATAAATAAATGTGAATGTTTAAATTTACTTTTACGTTAAACCTAGCGCCGAAAAAGGACTCCGAAACAACGCTTTGTAATTCAAATGTATCGTCTAAGGTTTCGGTTGACCATCGGAAAGTAGCATCGGAAATCCTTAAAAAGGCTAAAATCCGCGTAACCGGCATAAATTAACAATAAATATGTATGAGAAGCGAGTACAGACAACAGAGGTAAGCTAGTGGAGTTTATACGGTTATATAGGTGATGGAAATTTTGGATTTAACTGCGAAAATATCATCAAATTTAGGTTTGGTTGGTAAAATACATTGGCAAACGGGATGACCTAATTCAGTTTTCAGCCGACCTGTTAAATCATTAGGTAACTGGGCTTAATTTGGAGATTTTACTATATGAGAAATCACTAAAGTGAAGCAAGCTTCCATAAACATTTCAAAATCTCACTACCGATTTTGACCACAATATTTTGTTGATAAGAGAAAGTTATTCTTCTTGAAATGCCCCTTCAATGAATTGAGTGGAACCGATAGAATGGTCGTAGGTCTTTTACTAATATCTGCCTAGATACTTGTCATTTTTTTTTCACATGAAGAAATTGCTACGGATACCCTGGCCCGACAGTTGAGGATGTATTAAGTTCAATTTGCACGAATTAAAACCCCATGATGACTTCTCACACCTAATGGCCGGGGAGCTTGAACTGCCGACTGGCATTGCGTCTACTCGCCTGGATACTTACTACCCTTAAGTAGAAACTCTATCGCTAACCACTCGTAGATGTGTTCCGATAGCTACACTTGAGTCCCAGTTCGCTCCGAGCCTAATATGCTACTATCTTGGAACACATTACTGTCATTTAACATTAACTGAGGCTGTACTCAGATGCTAAAATTATAAACAATTAAAAAAAATATCTAGAGATTCACGTGGAGTCACCACACATCAGACATCAGCCTATAACGGACACTATAGGGTCCTAGGCCTCTACCCGAAGGAAGGTATAAACATAAGTACCACTTCAGCCATGTATTGGCGATTTCAAACTTCAAGAAATCCACAGTTCTGTATTTTCCCACATAAAGTGGTACTTACTACAAGAACGTTTCTCAAGTTCAGTTTTCCTCACTATGTTTTCCTGCATTGTCAGCCGATAGTGTTACCCAATTTAAATTAGTAAATATACACGAATTTGGAAAATTCATTAGCACGCGCAGGCTTTCAAACCTGCGGACATAGAATTGATATTCAGACCATTCAGAGTTAGACCGTTTCAACTGGATTCGAAATTTTGATGACTTCTATTCCTTCTATTATTTGAGTGTCTTGGAATCACTATCACACCTACAGTAGTAATTTTTAATTAATTAATGTTGACAGACTTTCAGTCAGATATGACTTTGCTAAGACTATGTTTGAATATCGTTCTCCAATTTTAAATAAGGGCGATCTTTAAGTAGTTATCAAAGTAGTCCAAAGAGTGTACCAGCTGGATTTTTATTGGGGAATAATCAGAAATTTAGGCTCTAAAACCTATCCGGTTTCAGTACGTACGTGATAAATGGCGGCTCTTTATCATTTTAATGTCCGCAGCAGAGAGCGGAATGACCTTGAGACCTTTTCATAGCGTACTGAACGTACCTGAATGGAAGTTCATAATTATATGTATCTGAATAAGCTTATTTATATGAATCATAGAATAAAATAAATGGGATTTTTTTTACGCGGACTCATTTTTAGATATACTTAATAAATAATGATAGAAGTGATGCTTTTCTATCACAGGGAAATAATTAAATTTATAAAATTGCAACAAAAAGCCAACGCCACGCGGTTTTCCCAGGCGGTCACCCATCCAAGTACCGACCACGCCCGACGTTGCTTAACTTCGGTGATCGGACGAGAACCGGTGCTTTCGACACTACCCGACACAGTACTTACCCCCACCATTTTTCGTTACACAAAAAAGTTGTCAATCAGAATTTCCTCCAATAGGAAATTTCGCTTGAATATATAAAAGAAAAACTGAGGGAAGAATGAAAAGTACAGACCAGTCGAGTTTATAATTAAGAATCTCGAATATTTTTATTGTAGCAAAGGTAAAGACATCTAGATAAAGAGCTAAATTAGCTTCCAGTCATTTTATCAAACAGTTCTTTGCGATATTCTTTGTGATTTTAAACGATTATTAAAAAAATAAGATCTCGTCTTAAGGTAAAAAAAAGGAAAGGAAAGAAAGTGTTGAGAATTACACAGTAATTTATGATTTTCAGTTCTATTTAATATCTTGTAAGACATACGAAGCGGTTAATGTTTTGTTCTCAATATAGTTGGTATATTGGCCCATAATTTAAGTTGTCACACCTAAATACATTTTTAACAAAGTTCCTTAACGCGGCTTTCGGTAGGAGTCGACTCATAGAAATCGCCACGTAAGAAAAAGCATAGTGCAGGAAAATATTTACACTATGTCTGTTTTGCGATAGGTAACTATTTGTCACAATAAATATATGTAATTTAATATATGTTAGAATGTATTATCTATATGTAAGTAAGCGTAAATAAAACAATTTAATACTTTTTACTTTTCTGTATCTCAACAGATTCTCTGTGTGTTATTGTGTTTAACAGATAATTATGAACTCTAAATACTCTGTTTTACATAAAAACAATTGAAGATAGCTTTTTTTGATTTTCACTAATGAGTTGAAGCTTTTGAAATGTATATTTGTCACGGTCTTTACGTTTACTAATCACTACATATTATACAACAAAGTCTTCTGCCACGTCTGTCTGTCTGTTGGTAATAAAATCAAAAACCATTGAACGGATTTTCAATCGGATAAAGTGATTCATGAGGAAGGAGTAGATATATGATTTGTCAAGGCTTTTTCTTATTATAAGGACGGGATAACGTCCGCCGAGCCCGCTAGTCTGCAATATTTATACACTCAAAAAATATTGCCGAAGAAACATTCGTACATATACGGTCTTATTACAAAAACAGAAATGAACACGGGTAAAACAGGAGTTTTACTAAGCAGTGCTTAAAATTTAAATTCTAGTTGAAGTCATGTTTAAAATACTTTATTACAAAAGCGTGTTCAAGCGGTCTCTAGCTAAAGATCAGATTTAAGTTTTTTTATGCAAGCAACTCTGAATAGCATTCGTTCAATTCGATCTCGTCATTTAAAAACATTCCATTACATACAGATATTATGCAAACAATTTCAATTTATGAATAATATTTTTGTTTAGCCATCATTCATTATGAAAATTTATTTATTATACGTTAAATTGGTTATCATCCTTGTAATATTTTAGTTAAAAGAAAATGATGTATAAAATAAGTAATCTATAAGATTCATATATTACATCAAAGTGTGTAAATCGGAACAACAGTATAATGACAGATTAAATACACTGTCAGATGTCAATAGTGTCAAATAGTAGTAGTTATGGTTTCTTTCTGAACGTCTAAAATTGTTTAATCTATTTACTTCTTCCAAAATAATTATACCCACGAAATCCATAAGTTACTATCAATCTTCTTTTGCCGGAAAATAGAAATGCAGTTAATTACAACAATAGAATAAGAATATCAACTTCGGACAAATGTTAAAGGATATTTAAATTAAAAAAAAAAAAACATCTGTAAATAAAGATAAGACACTCTTTTGTGATCAAACTTTTTTTAAGTAGGAGTTCAATGCGTATTTAACTTTTTTGTTTAAATTTTTTTAACAATGTTTAAAATATATTTATTTTCTCCAATATTAATTTTCTATAACTTATCTATCTAAACTGTAAAACAGTTGTTCTCAAAGATCAAGAGCTCTTAAGTTTTACTTATAATGTGGAATATTTTATATACATAGTAAAAAAAATAACACGACGATATATCAACGCAGTAGTAAGCAAAGTGCTGTCAGAAAATTGGAGTGCGCCATTGCTGTCCATTACATGTGTGATAAATGTTCTCAGTTCATGCGTTTGGGAAGGTTCCAAGGGACCTTGGAATTATTTGAAGGTCATAATTACTACGCTAGGATAGACAGCGCCAGAAATTTATAGCCCTTTTAGTAATTATCTTGAATTATGGCATTGGATATTCCTATAATAAATAATTGTTTATTAAATTATCCTTAGTTCCGCTTGTTACATCATTTGGTTTAGATAGTAATATATCATAATTTAAGGCAAGGAATGCATAGGAGCCTACTACATTATATATCATATCTGTGCAACATTTTGAACATCTATTTCAAAAAACCCCAAGATTTGATTCGAAAAGATTAGGGCATTTAATACTTTGTGAAAATATTCGAATACTCGTATACCTCTTTGATCTTTTTGGCTTTTGTAAAGCATGTGGTTGTTAATCTCGAGGTATTTAACGTACTCTGAAGTTACTGAGACTTTTACTTGCATCCAAATCATGACATGATTAATCTTCGTGACCTTATAAGAAACATGCTCATGCAACGAGTCACGGGGACGGGAAGTGACTTGCATCAAATTGCGACCACCGCGCTCTTCCAATATCTATATATTAATGTGTGAAGCAAAATCTTTGTTCCCCTTTTTAAGCGAATTGCGTAAACGGATGAACATGAAATTTGGCATAGTTAAAGTTTATATGGAGGAGAAATGCACAAAGCTATTTTTTAGATATAAAATGCGTTAAAAACACATTAAATTAATTAAAATATACATTACACACACTACTGCTTGAATGACACACAACATATACATACATGTAAATGAAAATGACGTTTCGTCATATGTCATTTTACTCTTATGTTCCAATAACTTTTTTCATCCTACATTCAATATTTTTAACATGACTTACATTCCATACCTTACATACCCTTTGCAATTAACTGATCAATTTGTAGGTTAATTTTATAATATGTAAATTAATAATATACATTAATAATTAATTGATAAATAATATATCTTTAATAAATTTATGAACCCACTGAAATTATTATTATTCTCTTTGGTCTTATTGAATGCCAAAATGAATTATGGTCGAATTTCGACCACTAGGGCACTACTAGTACTGTACATTTTGAATATAGGTAGTAAAAAAAAGCAAATCTATACTAATATATAAAGCTGAAGAGTTTGTTTGTTTGTTTGTTTGTTTGGTTGAACGCGCTAATCTCAGGAACCACTGCTCCGATTTGAGAAAATCTTTCGGTTTTAGATAGCTCATTTATCGAGGAAGGCTTTAGGCTACATATCATCACGATACGACCAATAGGAGCGGAGCACTAATGACGAATGTTTCAAAATCGGGCACATTTTGTTCCTTTTGAGAGATTTCGTTAGCGTTAGTGTTATATACGTTGCCATGGTAACGTGGTAAGTATCTATCGCAAACATTTTCAAAGTTTATTTTGTTTTCCTATTCAAAACGTTTATTATACTTTAGTTTTATTTCCAACTAGCTGTACCCGCAGCTCCGCACGCGTTTTTTTAAATTGTATTAAAGAAATATAAAATTGTGAGACCATGTACAATTATAGAAATGCTCTTTAAAACAATTGTAAGAACGACACCCACGCCACCTACAGTGACATGTAACGTATAGATTAGATATATAAATACTAACAGTGTGTCAAATGAGGTTTATCATCAGCAACATATTGGGAACCTTAACCCACCATGTAACTACCTCAGTGCTCACTTACACTGTATAAGGAACTAATGAAACAATGACTTAAAATATTATTATAAAGATTTACATTTACATTACATTTAATATACATTGCCATTATAATTAAGATTCTGTGACTATACCAAAAATAAACGCTTGTCTGTTCCGCAAGAAATTGAATTATGGAACTCTTTATTACGTAATACGTTTATAATCTAAGATCCTATTAGGAAGACCTCTATATCATTAAAGTTATTATTAATTATAATGTCGAATTGTAAAGAATAAGCTGATAATTATTTCTCTTATTAAAAATAAAGAATGACTTGAAATCTTACTAAATTTATGCAGACAAAGTCGCGGGTAACAGCTAGTCTAAAACAAAATAACCTCAATTACTTTTTATAAGGTTCGCTATTTACCAGTGAAAGTCTCCTGAAAATAGGTCTAACCGTTTTGGTGATAGTACAGCGGGCGAAGCCACGGTTACCAGCTAGTATAAAATAAAATTGCCTAAATTACTTTTTGTAAAATTAGCTATCTTCCAGTAAAAGTCTCGTGAAAACCGGTCTAACCATTTTGGAGATAGCACTGCAGGCAAAGCCACGATTAACAGGTAGTCTAAATTAAAATAAACTAAATTACGTTTTATAAGATCAGCTATCTGCCGGTGCAAGTCTCCTAAAAATCGGTCCAATCGTTTTGGAGATAACATTGCAGACAAAGTCGCGGTTAATAGCTATAAACTAAAATTCTTGAATTACTTTTTATAAGGTCAGAATCTTAAGAAATTGATCAAGGTAGTCTAATTTAGAGTAGCCTAAGTAACCCGCTGTAATTTCAGCTATCTGCGAGTGGAATTCCCATCAAAATCGATCCAGCCGTTTCGGAGATTACCCGGAACAAACAGACAGACAGACCGACAAAAATTTTAAAAATTGCATTTTTGTTATCAGTAGCTTGTATACTTTCGTACCCAATCGGTAAAAAAATTTTATTTTGATATTACATACAGACACTTCATTTTTATTATATGTATAGAATAGATAGAAGATATTTTATTTGTAATCTATTACGTATTATAAAAATAAAGTTTGTGTATATACAATTAAATTAACAACTTTTTGATGAATGGCTTACGGCTACAAATGATCAAAAAAAAGTTTTTCATATTCCGTCTACATTTTTATATTATTATATTTTGTCTGTTTATTTGTTCGTTCTGAGTTATCTCTAAAACGGCTGGACCTATTTTAACGATAATTCTACTGGCAGATAGTCGAAATTATAGCGGTTGACATATTCTATTTTATTTATCAGCGGCTTCGTCCGCATTGCTACTTCCAAAATAGTTGGATCGATTTTCACGGGATGTTCACTGGTAGATAGCAGACCTCATAAAAAGTAATTTAGGTTTTTTATTCGCCTTCGGCCGCAGCGGAATATCCGTAACGCTTGAACTGATTTTCACGGGACTTTCACTGGCAGATAACTCACCTTATAAGAAGTAACTTAGACTATTTTATTTTGTTACTCAAGACTTCGTCCGCAATATACTACTATCTCTTAATCGGTTGGACCGACTTTCATAGGACTTTTATGGGCAAATAACTAGCGGGCTAGGAAGACGTTGTCCCGCCCCGATAATAAAAAGAAAACCTTGACAAATTATACCTAAACTTTCCCCATGAATCATTCTATCTACTGGTGAAAACGGCATGAAAATCCGTTCTGTAGTTTTTGACTTTATCACGAACAGATAAACAGACAGACCAGAGGACTTTGTTTTTAACCGACTTCGAAAAAGGAGGAGGTTACTATGTCCGGTTGTATGGTTTTTTTATGTATGTTAATCGATATTTTCGTCAATTGTGAACCGATTTTAATGATTCTTTTTTTATTTGACTTGGTACACTATGTAGTGATGAACTGCTACCTGTGTATTCGTCCGTGTGAAATTGATCAAAAATATGTTACAACGGCGTGAGACGTGTGCTTTACTGGACTCCAAGAATAAATATACATAATTGAAAGTCATATATTTGTATGTAATATTAATTATGTCATCTTTTTGGTCAATTTGGAGGCCATATTGTTTTATTTACCGCGTTTGCGTCTACATAACACAGTGATTAAAGCAACGTATAAGAATAACTTAAGTATATCGACAATATGTGCATATTATATCTATATAATAAAATATTTAAAACATATTGTTCGATAATGTATAACTTAAAATTTTCATTACTTTCTTATATAGTGTTAATGAGCACTGAGTGTGATATATGGTAGGTTGAAGTTCCAGGTATGTTGCTGATGACAAATAGCATCCCATTCGATATAATATTAGTATTCATGTAAAGAAAATTATTTCTTTAAGTTGAATATGCGCGCGCACTGTTTGTTCAACGTTTGTCAAACGGTCTGTCATTTTTGTCTAAGACGAAGAACGTATGCTGAATTTTTGTGAGATTCATTTTGTGTTTTATTAAATTGTATAAATTGAGAGGTGAACAATAAACTTTTATTGTCGTTTCTTCATTTTTCAGGTAAGATAGTGTTATTATGTAAATATTATATGAGTATGTAAAGTACTTTATAAATAAAAATTTCATACTTCATTTTTCAGAGAAACACATAAGTTTTATTTTGCCTCTTAAAACCGGATTATAATTAAGTGTCTTATATACTTATATCTAATGTATACGTTACATGTTACAGTAGATGGCGTGCGTGTCGTAGTTACAAATGTTTTTGAAAAAGTATTTCTGTAATGTACACACCTACTTACAATTTTACATTTCTTCAATACATTTAAAAAAACGCGTGCGGAGCCGCGGGGGACAGCTAGTGAAAAATAAAACTATACTATATATAACTTTATAACATCTAGCTACTACTCGCTATGTAAATACTTGTAGCCAAACTCCAATAGGTCTGTACAGGTAAGTGGGTATAAAAGTCAATCCTGTTTTTAAATTTACTGCGTTTTTTTTAAGTTATACTTCTTTTGTCGCGTTAGGGAAAAATGATGAGAGTAAATTTTTACGATGAGCGCGCACACCGTCACGAAAAACCGACACCCTCAAGGTAGCTATAGTCAACATTTTGTTTCTTTGTATTTGTTGTTTGTATTTCTTTGTATTAAAACTTTCAATGTATTAAATACCTTTTCTTTATTGTTAGTGTCGTTTTTTCTAAAAAACATAGAGTAAGGCGAAAGTTAAAAATTGTGAAAAGATTTTTATGTTGTTACGCCAAAGAAGTATAACTTCTAACGCGTGTACATAATTACACACACACTTTTCTTTATTTATTTAATTTTCTTTTTTGGCAACCGAGCTTTTAGATTACGCCTGCTACTGTCGAGTAGGTAATAAATATTACAAGTATTTTGTGATAATTTCAATGTTCTGTCAAGATGGTGGCCCTATTGTTGGAACTTTCTAGGGCGTTTTTGTGGCATCTCTGAATTCATATTCCGTGGTATTATTTCCCATCCACTTCACTTATTCACAATAACCGAATATTACGTGAAACACCACCAATATTACTAACACCAATATTAAAACTTGGAATTAAATAACACAAGATTATGAATAAAATATAAAAGTGACACATGACAGACTGAGATCCCGATTTGCTGTGTTACCATCATGGGAAATATTAGGAAAGGAAAACTCGATTCTTGTACTAGACCCTTGTATTCTTAATGTCGTGGTGATCGAGTGGTTTGACCGATTGAATGTAAATTAGATGTTCGCAGGTTCATATCTCGGCATGTATCAACATTTTTTTTTGAATTCGCATACATTTGTTAATTTAAATTGGTTACACTATCGGCTGACGGAGAAGGAATACATCGTGAGGAAACCTGAATTAGAACAGAATATAGAACAAGGTTACAGGCACTGTGTACAGTAGTGACAGTTATCTATTTCCTTGTGTTTTCTTAGAGACATTTTTTCTGTGTTTACATGACTATGATAAAAGGTGGTAGAGCGACGCTGAAGCTATTACTGGTGTCAGCATGAATGGGTCGGCTCGCTCGGGGTAGTACCACCGTCTCATTGAAAACCGACGTGAAGTAACAATGCTCCCACCTCTCGCTCTTCGAAACATAGGCTAGCAATGCACTTGCCACTCCCCTGGTGTTGCAAGTGCCTATGGACGGTGGAGAACACTTAACATCACATGACACAACTGTTCGTTTGCCTCCTATTATATAAAAAAAAACAATTAAATGTAACGATAGGAAATCTATTCCTTGATTGATTCTTGTTATATTCACTCCGATGACGTCTTTTTTTTTATAAATTCGTGAGTATAAACGATAAAATAATAACAATATTGTTAGAGACTGGTTGAGAACCGCACAACAAATTACCAGTTGTCAGGCTTATCAGATTTCCGCCAGAACGAGTTCATGTCGCCCGTAGGGTTGATAAATATCAATATCTATACATATAATAAAAGGCTAACGGGACGAAATCTGTACATTAAATATAGAAAAAAAAATACTCTGGGAGGGCTTACAATCAATGACAGAACACATTGCTATAGTTTTTAAAATTTTTGTCTGTCTGTCTGTCTGTCGTTTGTACAGGATTCACGCAAAAACTACTGGACGGATTTTGACGAAATTTGGTATGGTAGTACCTTTACACCGGTATAAGTATAAGGTATGTATAACATACTAGCTTCTGCCCTCGACTTCGTCCGCGTGTAATAGTTACTTTTGGCCCCCGAACCCGAGAAAAACCTCTGTTTTGGAACATTCTTCATTGATGCTCCACCCCCATTGGTCTTAGCTTGATGCTATATATTATATAAATGAGCTATCTAACACTCTTCAAATCGGAGCAGTAATTCCTGAGGTAAGAGCGTTCAAGCAAACAAACTCTTCAGCTTACTGTAATAAGGCCAAATCTGTACATTAAATATTTTTGGTCTTAATTACTTGACGTCGGTTTTCTGTTAGAGGGTGGTAATACCCCGGCCGAGCCAATCCATTCATGCTGAAACCAGTAATAGCGTCAGTGTGGCTCTACCACGTACAAAATGTTGACAAAAAGTATTGTGAAAGATAACTACTGATGATGCAATCAATATTGTACTGTAGTATAGTTGGAAGTCGTCTGTACGGTTTTCGTGGGCCGTACGTCGTTTCTCTGGAGTGAAGCCCCAGCGGCGACGTTCCCGGACCAATATAACATACTAAACTTCCAGAATCGAACCTGCTACTTTGTCAAAGGCTGACAACGCATTTGTAACGCCCCGCATATCGCAGGTGTCCATGGACGGCGATGATTACTTATCATCAAGTGACCCGTCTGTTCGCTTCTTTCCAATCGTTAAAAAAATAGTATTTATCATTAGAATGTGGCAACCCTAGCCGAGAAAATACGAATCAACACTGACTGGCTTCAATGAGCTTGAATATCAAAAGATAGAAAAACCATTCGGTTGGTAATTTTCTAAAATTTATCTGTACAGACTTACTACATCTCCTTATCTGTGAGCGATTCTGACGTGAAATAAACAGGAAATAGCTCGGTATTGATGGTCGACAACGAACATATTTTCTTTATAAATCTGTTATATAGATAGATATAGATATATGTATAATATACATTCTTGATAATGTAATGTATGTCTACAATAACTTAGATAAGTTGGATTTAATAGTATACTAATAGTATTTTTTTTAAATAAGGATATGGCCTTTTCTGTACCACTCACATTTATGTATTTTATGTTATTAATGTATGCAAAATTTCACGATGCCGAAATTCGTAGTTAAGGTGTGAAAGAGTAACAAACAAACAGAAGCACATTCGAATTTATAATATTAGTTATTATTAGGATACAATAAATCATGTAGCGTTTAAAAATTTCCATCAAAAAGTAACCCGTACAATTTATTAAAACTATTTTAATTTGCAGTATTGTGTAGTCCGGTGAAGCTGTTAAGACCTCGCTAGATCAATAGCCTAGTCAGTTCGAAAAAAAAATTAACTTATAATCTTTCTTTGATAACAATTATTAATTCTCAATACCACGAACATATATTAAAATTTTTAAAATCGAGCTAATAAACTAACATACGGATCTATTTTAAGCTAACTATAGAAGCACAAGGTCATAAGTCTAATGTATTAGTAACACTAATTAAATATGGGAACGTGTCGTCAGCTTATTGTGAATGTAATTCGTGTAGTGACCACACCACTGTGAGCTCGGGGATTTAATGTGAACGTAATTAATTACCGTGGAATGAAATTGACGTGTACCATTTAATTCCGTTCGATCATAACTCATGTTAACTTACAGTTTGGGAATCATCGGTGAATTTTATGCCCTGCTATTGCGTAATATCATTAATTGAGTCGTTACATTGTAAAATGAGTCAAATGTAATTTTAGCCGTCGAGGCTTTAAGTTTTTATTAGTAACTACCTGTGCCCGCGACTTCGTCCGCATAAAACTTAATGCACAAAAACAGTATTTCCTTTACCGTGTCCTACGTATTATGTTTAAATTATATAATATCCTGTTTCTGTAAGAAATTATATTGCATTACCTACTCTTTCCTCGTACTTAACTCGAGCCGTCATTCAAATTACAATAACAATTGATAGAATGGACCGATTTTAATGAAACAAAAACTAAATGCTACTCACGTATCTATGATTATGATTGCTGGTGAGCTTTTATTGTGAACCCAGTGCTTTAGCAGTCATACGTGTTCAAACAAAGATACAGATAGACAGACAGACATTTGTAAAAAATCATTGAAATGTATTTTATTACTTACTAGCGAGCCCGGCGAACGTTGTCCCGCCCTGATTATAAAAGAAATCCTTGACAAATGATTATATACCAAAACCTTCCGCAGGAATCACTTTATCTACTGGCGAAGACCGCATGAAAATCCGTTCAGTATTTTTTTAGTCTATCGCGAACAGACAGAAAGACAGACAGACGGTGTATGGGACTCTGTTTTTTTTCCAAAAAGTACAAACACGTTCGATGCTATTACAAAAAAATTAAATACGTATTCAATACTTGCTTTAAAAAGGTTTCGAATTAATAGCACCGCGATCGCTGAATGTTCGTCATCTTGCTCTGTTGTCTCGCTTTGGTTACGTTAGGTTAGACGTTTTTTATATAATATAGTTTGTTTATTGTGCATAAGTGAAGTGAATGGAAAATAATACCACGGACTATGAATTCTGAGATGCCACAAAAACTCCATGGAAAGTTCTAACAAGATGGCCACCATCTTGTTAGTTCATAGAAATTATATCAAGAAACTTGTAATATTGATACTCACTTGACAATGGCAGTAATAGTCTACTAGAAGACTGGCTGCCAAAAATGGAACGGAATAAGAACTTGTAATACTATTAACTACTCGACAATGGCAGTAATAATCTAAAAGATTGATTGCCAAAAATAAAGTTAAAAAAAAAATAATATGAATGCAAAAATATTTATTTCCGTCATGGAGTATACAAATATAAAATCTTAAAAAAAGTTAGTTCTTATATGTACAATTAAAATTGGATTTGATAAATTTTGAAATGTAACTAAATTGTTATCAGTCGAATTTGTGCACGTATTTTAAGAGTTATCATATAGGATATCTCGGTTATTTGTCTGTCTGTTTGCCATAACAGACGTTAATGGTTCAGTGCTACAACGTGGACACCACGTCAACCAAAGTTCGAAACCTTGTAAATGTTTCGAAGCTGTAGTTGAAAGAAAACGTTGTTTTTTAAGCCCGCAAGGCTAGCTACCATTTTTAAGTAGTGAATATCTCGTCAAGTTCTATAGGTGTGTTCCGGCACACGTACTTCAGAGCCAGTTTTCTCTACGTTGAGCGTCCTACCATCTCAGAGCATATTATCATTTAAAATCAGGTGAGATTGTGGCCAACGCTAAAACCTATACCTATAGTTGGTAAAGCCACACTGAAGCTATTACTGGTTTCAGCATGAATGGGTCGGCTCGACCGGGGTAGTACCACCCAACTCACAGAAACACCCACGTGAAATAACAGTGCTTGCATTGTTGCGTTTCGTTCGGTCAGTGAGAGCGCCGGAGAACCACCTCCCCCTCCCTCCGTCCCCCTCTTCCCAAACACAGGATGACAACGTTGCAACTACCCTAGTGTTGCTAGTGTCTATGGACGGCGGTGATCACTTACCATCAGGTAACCCGCCCGTTCGTTTGCTTCCTATGATATCAAAAATACCTATAAAGTATATATACCTAATCCGGCCATAAGTTCTGTTACAAATAAAAATGCATTTTTTTTTAATGAAGTAATGTAATATTATTAAAATTTATACCTACATATTTATAAGTCTCAGCAGTGAAAAGTAAAAAAATATTCTATTCGAAATGGCCACCTTTGGCTTTTATACAGGCCTTTTATCTGTTTGGCCACGAATCTATGGATTTACGCACTATTTCCGAGGGAAATTTCGTCAGTGCTAGCTCCAAAGATTTTTTAAGAGACTCAATGTCGCCGTGTCGTTTAGAGCAGGTCATGTCCTCTAAAATCGACCATAATTTGAAGTCTAAAGGGTTGAGGTCTGGGCTAGTTGAGGGCCAGTCTTCAGCTCTTATAAAGTCCGGAACGTTGGTTTCAACCCAGGCTTGGGTAGCTCGTGCCTTGTGACCAGGTGCAGAGTCCTGCTGGAAAGTCCACAGTATATTTTTAAACAGTGTATTGCTGAGAGGTTTTGCAACCTGGTCCAAGACTGTATCTTGATACACGATAGCTGAAGTTTTCACTCCTTTTTCACAAACATGTAGGTTTGTGACTCCTTGATAAGACACGCCCCACTAAACCATCACTGACGCAGGAAAATGACCACGTTGTACCTTTGCGACCATTTGAGCAGCTTCTTTAGAACTGTGAGCGTACACTTTATCATTTTGCTTATTGTAGTGTTCTTCAATCGCGAAAAATTTTTCATCGGTAAAGAGGATATTTTTGTGCCTTTCACCTGCGTATCGCGACAGAAGGCGTTTTGATCAATCCACTCTCTTTAATTGTAAAGATTGATTTAGGGCATATCCTGTATATCGACGATATGCACCGAGCTTCAGGTCATGTTTTATAATACGCGACAGGGTCCTAGCGGGAATCTTCATTTCTCGCGATAAGATTTTTTGCTTCCTAATGGGGCTTCGACGAATTCTGTCTTTAACAGCATTAACAGCCTTTGTAGTTCTAACAGCACGCGGCCGCCACGATCTTTTCTGGTCTTCGACATAGGTAGTGTTGTTGTATCTGTTGATAGTACGATATACGAACATACAGCTGATACCAAGCTTTTGAAGTGTCTGGACCGACGGCTCCATACTCGATTTGAGCAAGGCGATCACTGCAATCCTATTTTCTTTAACACCCCATTCCATATTGTAATTTGATAATGGACACGAAAAAATATGTGAAGTGGCGCAAAATCGAAAGAAGTTTTTAAAATAATATACGTGTTCCAAATTCAAAATAATTAAAAAGTTGAAAAAAGAAAAGTTTTTATGTAACAGTATTTATGGCCAGACTAGTTGTATACTACTATTTTAATTAGTGTTTCTCTGCAATGTTTTTACTAAGAAATGTCATTAGTTTTCGATCAACAGGTTTTGCAATAAAAATGTAACAAACAAATAAACAGAGATACTTAGTAAGGTTTATAAATGTGTTAACTATACATTCACTGGAAATACTGATTTTTCGATGGTTGTCAAATACGATTTACAAAAAGACAAAGCCGTGAAAAAATATTGTTAAAATAAAAAACATATTCACACCAACTGTTCGGATCGAAATGTTTGAACAATAAACAAAAGAATCCTGTATTGTAAAGATAAGCTTTGTTTTCGTCTATTTGATTTTCAGCGTACGTTTTGTTACGCAATGTATGCCTGTGTATTATTTGACATGTTGTAAAAATCAGATTTAGGAATTGTATTTAAAAATATTTAAGCAAAAGTAAACCCAATTTTATAAAACTACTAGCGGGCACAGCCGACGTTGTCCCGCCCTGATTATAAAAACATCCTGGACAAATTATATATCAAAACGTTCCTCGTGCATCACTTTATCCACTGGTGAAAACCGCATAAAGATCCGTTCAGTAGTTTTTGAGTTTATCGCGAACAGACAGACAGACAGACGCGGTAGGGGACTTTGTTTTATACTATTTAATGATTATTACAATTGTATATACATGTGAGTTACTCTTTCGCGCATAAACTACTGAATGCATTTTGATGAAATTTGATGTCACATTTTATATATCAGTATATCACATAAGCTACGAATTGTGAAAATATTACATAAATTGGCCAAAATATATAAGTGATGGTGGTTGATGACTTTCATTTGGCACGTCGGAGAGAAGAGTGAGACGTCGGGTTAAGTCCGACTTGCTTCGGTATTGTAATGCGCTCTCTCTTCCGCACAGCGAAATGACAGCGATAGACAAAGATAACGCAATACGAAACCGAGTTTAACCGAATTAGGTTCTCACGTGCAATGTTACAACAATAATGCAGATGCATATGGACAGATCTACAACTCGAGAGTGACATACAAAGCAGGTAGTAGAAAAAGCCCTTACCACTATCCTATGATTTCATCACGATATCTGTTAGAGCTATATATATACACAATGCTATAAATAAAGTAGGTCACCAATAATGATCGTTTGTAGCATACTCTGCTAATATTATAGAACTGGGTCTCTAATAATGTACTGTCATTAATGTCACTACTGTCAATGTCAATTTCTGTATTTGTTCTTCCGTATTTTACTGCGTCATTGGATTGTACTCACTAAATGTTCTTTGAATTATATCTCGTTAAATCAGATTGAGTTTACTTTTTAAACCTATAAATCTATCAATATCTACCTTCACCGAAAGTTCATGGTCTTTGTTAAGATTAATACTTTGATATATGGTATCCTAACCTTACCACTGAGTCCTTATAGCTTCGATAATAATAACATTTGAATTTTTATATAAACTAATACAGTTCGTCCACTGTTATCAAATTAATCAGATGGTTATGTATGTTGGGGCCGCCGCCTGTCAATATGGCGACACCTCTCGCCCTCGTACGTCACCGGCCCGCGGTTAGGCGGGGTGAGGTGGAAATGAGGAGAGACGTGAGGCGAGGCAACGTTCCCCGGCGGTGGGCGGGCGTAGTACTCTCGAAGGTGGTAGCGAGAGCGCCGGTAGCCCGCCTCGGTGACGACAGTCGGATGCCGGTGATGTCTTGAAGGGGCCTCGATGATGTGCAATGTGATGCACGAGCCAGCCGATGAAGGTGTTAAATTTTGAAGCGGAGGTCGGGGTGGTCGCAAGAAAACAACGTGGTTCTCGTATAATGACGCGTCCCCGAGCCAACAGAGCACTACTACTGACGATGTAGACTTCTCGATGTTACTATTCAATGCTATCTCGATGAGATGTACAAGCAAACTATCTCGATGTTATTGCGATGACTTGTGCAATCGAACTACTCGATGTTATCTCAATAAGATGTACAAACAAACTATCTCGATGTTATTGCGATGACTTGTGCAATCAAACTACCCGTTGTTATCTCAATAATATGTACAAGCAAACTACGCGATGTTATTGCGATGACTTGTGCAACCGAACTACCCGTTGTTATCTCAATAATATGTACAAGCAAACTACGCGATGTTATTGCGATGACTTGTGCAATCGAACTACGATCTAGTACCGCACCGACCGTGCTTATAAGCAAAATCGGGCCGGCAACTAACGGTATCCCATTAGACGTCGTGGCTCTATGCGTTGGCTCGGATATCGCGTTCCTATTTATTTATCATATTTATCATATTTTTACATATAAAATGTCTATAATATCAATTTCTTATTATCTATTTGCATGCAATCTATATTCTAAAATTTACATCTTATATCTATCTTACATATGAATAAAGTTACCTCTATATTAAGCGCCGTTTCGCACTAAACTCTATATTCTATTCTATAATTCTATATAACTCTATAATAATATTATTACATAAACCTTAACTTATATTCATATGTAAATCTATTTTCAGTGTGTTAAAATTTACATCGATCTGTATAGGGTGACATAATTAATCTCTATATATATTCACATTCACATTCACTCGATATTTATTACATATCGTTACGTTATGTTCGCCAGTTATATATATATTTATATATATAGTTATATATATTCCTTGTTATAATATCAATTCCATTCATATTTTATTTTAAAACGATACATAATAAAATTAGAAATTTCTTTTTACAACGCCGTTGCGTGAGAAATTACTCTAAAGCCATAAAGTCCCGTTCGACTTGCAACTTTCAACTATTGTTTGTACAATTACCATAAAATAAAATATATTATTTTATTGGGCTCATTCGGGTACCGTAACGTCATAACGAATATTATTCGGCGGACCCTATTCAAGTATATTGCTTGTGCAATAACCATTTAACAGAAAATATATTATTTTGCTTTATTCAAAGGCAAAATCCACCGCCTAGTCTCTAGGAATTTGAATTTATTACAAAGGACAGCCGGTATATGGCTGGAGTCATTGTTCATAAAATTACTAAAAACCCTGAGATCGAAGATGTCCGTTATGAGGAACCGTTGTAATATTTTATGTACCTCTATTACCATTACGTTTGTCTATATTAAATTATACAATCTTCCATATTTGCCGTTCTATATGATCGTATAATTCTTGCTATGTAACGTATACTTCAATATTATATAACGTGTGTAACTCTATCATATTCTGTCTACGAATGTTTCCATGCACACACGCTATATATTCCTTACGGCATAACTTAATCTCATCCGTCATGTAATTCCCTACTTAATGCGAATGTAATCTATAAGTCCCCTATACTAACACACATAATTCTATACAATCCGTAATTCAATAATTCTATGCATGATTCTTACATATCCATAATTCAATCCCTATTACTATGCATATCACATCTATAATTCCATATTCAATAACTCAATACATACGTAACATACCTACAATTCTATATCCAATTTATATATCTATTCTATTATACTCGCATGCATTAAATCTAACAAAGTCTATATTAAATGTCGATAAATCTATATCTATGTTCTCTATAAAATATCAATAAACCTACGTATAAATCTATGTATTACTTATCGTGTGCGTCGCCAACATCCTCCCCCTCGTGCGCAGCACCAACTCCATGTCCTGGCGACGCCGCTGCATCTCCTCGCTCCGATGGTGTCACAGCAGGCTCGTCTGGTCTGTCGTCCATTGCTGTATGCATGGCCTGTCTTCTTGGTGGCAGCTTCCGTACGGTGGCTTCCTCTGGTATGGCGTGCGGTCCACCTCGATCCGCCATACTATTCAAGAATTTCGCCATCGTGTTGCGATCAGGATCCTCTCCATCTATCTTGTCCGCGGTGTAGTCGTACCAACGGAACTTCAATATAGTTGGCATCTTATCTGTGATGCTCTTCAATATTTCGGGCGACTGTAGATATTGCGGTTTTCGCAGCCCTCTTATTGCTGCGACGGTGTTATTTATGCAGCTTGCCAGCATGCATATATCGTATGCAGAATCGCTGATTACTGGCAGTCTCCTTATTTTGTTCAGTTCTGCCAGAATCAGGGCGTCCGCTCTTCCATATGACCGTCGCAGCGCCTCCATGATCTCCTCGGGTGTACTCTCCGAGAACAGCAGGCTGCGAACTCCCTCTCGTGCCTCTCCCTTCAGTGCTCTTCTCAGTCGCGCCATGTTCTGCACGTCTGAGAAGAGCGGAGCGGTGTCATCATAGACAGCCTTGAAGGCCACCCACTCCATGCAGTCCCCTTCGAATGGTGGTAGCTGATGCACATAATCAGGTTGTGGCATCATTCCCTGGTGTGCAGTCTTCATCGCCTCGGCTATGGCTTGGGCTAGGCTTCTATGTTCATGACTCCTTCCATGTTGACCATCAGCTTCGGTGGTGGAGGCAGGAGTATTCTGTGTACACCGAACGTCCTCTATGTGTTCGTTGTCTCCCTTGCTCTTGGCCTCCGTGCGTCCCGCCGAATCCCGGACCCAGTCCCTGACCTGGTTCTCCCGGTCTGCTGGCTCCTCGATAACTGAGTCATCATCTTCTTCCTCGATGTCTGCTTGGATTACTTCCAAGCGTAGCCTAGCTGCCACTGTCGCCGCTTGTGCCTCCCGAAGCTCCTTCTCAGCCAATGCTGCACGGGCCTTCAGCTCCTGTCGCCTCTTCTGCGACTTCGTGGATGCAGGCCTGTGTCTCCTCAATGTGGATGCTACGGTGACTTGCGTTGTTTCTGTTGCTGAGGTATCGTATGTCTCTGTAGAGCTGCTTTGTTGTACAGCCTCTGTTTCAACTAGCTGTTTGCTCTGTGATTCCTTCTGGCTCCTGTTGACCAGCATCTTGACTGCCGCGAAGATCCGGCTCTCGAAGGACCAGCTGTTGGGGCCGCCGCCTGTCAATATGGCGACACCTCTCGCCCTCGTACGTCACCGGCCCGCGGTTAGGCGGGGTGAGGTGGAAATGAGGAGAGACGTGAGGCGAGGCAACGTTCCCCGGCGGTGGGCGGGCGTAGTACTCTCGAAGGTGGTAGCGAGAGCGCCGGTAGCCCGCCTCGGTGACGACAGTCGGATGCCGGTGATGTCTTGAAGGGGCCTCGATGATGTGCAATGTGATGCACGAGCCAGCCGATGAAGGTGTTAAATTTTGAAGCGGAGGTCGGGGTGGTCGCAAGAAAACAACGTGGTTCTCGTATAATGACGCGTCCCCGAGCCAACAGAGCACTACTACTGACGATGTAGACTTCTCGATGTTACTATTCAATGCTATCTCGATGAGATGTACAAGCAAACTATCTCGATGTTATTGCGATGACTTGTGCAATCGAACTACTCGATGTTATCTCAATAAGATGTACAAACAAACTATCTCGATGTTATTGCGATGACTTGTGCAATCAAACTACCCGTTGTTATCTCAATAATATGTACAAGCAAACTACGCGATGTTATTGCGATGACTTGTGCAATCGAACTACCCGTTGTTATCTCAATAATATGTACAAGCAAACTACGCGATGTTATTGCGATGACTTGTGCAATCGAACTACGATCTAGTACCGCACCGACCGTGCTTATAAGCAAAATCGGGCCGGCAACTAACGGTATCCCATTAGACGTCGTGGCTCTATGCGTTGGCTCGGATATCGCGTTCCTATTTATTTATCATATTTATCATATTTTTACATATAAAATGTCTATAATATCAATTTCTTATTATCTATTTGCATGCAATCTATATTCTAAAATTTACATCTTATATCTATCTTACATATGAATAAAGTTACCTCTATATTAAGCGCCGTTTCGCACTAAACTCTATATTCTATTCTATAATTCTCTATAACTCTATAATAATATTATTACATAAACCTTAACTTATATTCATATGTAAATCTATTTTCAGTGTGTTAAAATTTACATCGATCTGTATAGGGTGACATAATTAATCTCTATATATATTCACATTCACATTCACTCGATATTTATTACATATCGTTACGTTATGTTCGCCAGTTATATATATATTTATATATATAGTTATATATATTCCTTGTTATAATATCAATTCCATTCATATTTTATTTTAAAACGATACATAATAAAATTAGAAATTTCTTTTTACAACGCCGTTGCGTGAGAAATTACTCTAAAGCCATAAAGTCCCGTTCGACTTGCAACTTTCAACTATTGTTTGTACAATTACCATAAAATAAAATATATTATTTTATTGGGCTCATTCGGGTACCGTAACGTCATAACGAATATTATTCGGCGGACCCTATTCAAGTATATTGCTTGTGCAATAACCATTTAACAGAAAATATATTATTTTGCTTTATTCAAAGGCAAAATCCACCGCCTAGTCTCTAGGAATTTGAATTTATTACAAAGGACAGCCGGTATATGGCTGGAGTCATTGTTCATAAAATTACTAAAAACCCTGAGATCGAAGATGTCCGTTATGAGGAACCGTTGTAATATTTTATGTACCTCTATTACCATTACGTTTGTCTATATTAAATTATACAATCTTCCATATTTGCCGTTCTATATGATCGTATAATTCTTGCTATGTAACGTATACTTCAATATTATATAACGTGTGTAACTCTATCATATTCTGTCTACGAATGTTTCCATGCACACACGCTATATATTCCTTACGGCATAACTTAATCTCATCCGTCATGTAATTCCCTACTTAATGCGAATGTAATCTATAAGTCCCCTATACTAACACACATAATTCTATACAATCCGTAATTCAATAATTCTATGCATGATTCTTACATATCCATAATTCAATCCCTATTACTATGCATATCACATCTATAATTCCATATTCAATAACTCAATACATACGTAACATACCTACAATTCTATATCCAATTTATATATCTATTCTATTATACTCGCATGCATTAAATCTAACAAAGTCTATATTAAATGTCGATAAATCTATATCTATGTTCTCTATAAAATATCAATAAACCTACGTATAAATCTATGTATTACTTATCGTGTGCGTCGCCAACAATGTAAGTCTTTGTATAAATTATTAAATTGTATTATTCTCGTCTCTGTCTTTTGTGGCCAAATATTAATAATACTAGCTGATACCCGCAACTTAGCCCGCGTCGTTTGTAATCTTCTTATTATATTTTACGCATAGAGGAATAAAACATAAGCATCAAACCGCTTGCCCCATGTCTCCACACAAAAAAACACACATCGGAGAATGTTTATAAAAACTGTAGTGACTTATATTAAGCAAGCGGGCCGGCGGACGCTGTCCTGACTTGATAATAAAAAAAATCTAAAATTCAATCGCACCGCCACCTTCCGGTTCCAATTGTGAATCTAAACCATTCTCGAATCCGCTGGAACATGCACACAAAATTTCATCAAAATCGGTCCAGCTGTTTAGGAGAAGTTCAGTGACATACACACCTACAGAAGAAATCAATACATAGTATAAAACAAAGTCCCCAATCGCCTCTGTCTGTTCGCGATAAACTCAAAAACTACCGATCTGATTTTCATGCGGTTTTCACCAGTGCATAAAGTGATTAATGAGGAACGTTTTAGTATATAATTTGTCACGGTTTTTTTTATATTCGGGGCGGGACAACGTCTGCCGGGACCGCTAGTTTATATATAAAGATAAACCGATCGTGATATTTTTGAAGAGAAAACTTCTTTAGGTACATTGATCGGTATTTTTGATAGGAAATAGATTTATAATTTCGCATCATGACATGCTAGTAAGTGTGGCCGGCGATATTGCGCTAGCACGGCTTGCGTCGGACTAGCGACGCGTAGTATAGCGGCATGTGTACAATGTACAATCTAATCTTCTTTATATATACATTTCGTCTGTACGTGTGTATGTCACTGAACTCCTCCTAAACGGTTGGACCGATTTTGATGAAATTTTGTGTGCGTGTTTCAGTGGATCCGAGAATTGTTTAGATTCACAATTGCACCCGGTAGGTGGCGCTGCGATTGACTTTTAGGATTTTTTTTATTATCAAGGTAGGACCAAGTTCCCCTGGGTCCGCTAGTATTTATATATTGTGCAGCCTTATCATATATTTGACAAATCAATAAACTGTAAAAATGTATATAATTATTGTTCGTAGTGTTAATAATGTTGATAATTTCAATTAACAGATTACGAAATTTAAATATTGTAATTCACATTGTAATTAATAAAAAAAAAAATAGTTATTTCTTTGTTTCGAGTTTTCACTTCCGTCGGTAGTCCTTATGACTGCCTTGACTTTTTTAAACCGAGGATCAATTATCTTGGAAACAAAAGTAAAAAAATATGGATGAAATATATCAAGTACTTCTAGGGACCTCAGATATCAGAGGGATAGCAGATCTCAATCGCTCTTCTATACTAATATTATAAAGAGGTAAAGTTTGTGAGTTTTTGAGGTTCGGGTAATCTCAGGAAGTACTAAACCGATTTTGAAAATTCTTTTACCAATAGAAAGCCACGTTATTTGTGAGTGTCATAGGCTATATATTAACCCGGAAAATGAAAAGATTTTTTGTGGTAGTCAGATTTGAAAAGTAAGTCGGAGAAAAAACGTTTCTTAAGCACGCTGCCCTAACGATGAGAGATATATGATTGAGTTCTAGAGAAAATATGTAGAGCTTGATAATGCCTACAAAAAAGGCCCCGACAGCATATGATCTAACTTTTATACTTAAGTCACAAAAAGTAGTTTTTTTATATTAAAAAAAAATAATTTAAATCGTTAAGTGATGTTTATTGGTCAAATTATCAAATGAATTCTTATCAATAAGTAATGATATAATAACTGAGCCACAGCAACGCGTGGCCGGGTCAGCTAGTTTATGTATAAGAAGGTAATAATAGTTCACGAGACATTTAAAACGTTCAAGATAGTTTATAAATATCTATAGGATTCCCCGGTAGTATTATATAATACCTCGATAAATCCATCAAATTGGACCACTCCGCATTCAGACCACGCAATAAATATATCCGAAAACGTAATAACACCCGTATATTGAACTGTGTGTTGACCATGGATTTATGTTTCCTGCGGACATTCCTTCTATTTTATATAACGGTTACGTTCACGTTACACTACTGAACCTGAGATGATTTTACATTTATATTAATTCAAACTTATGTGTATAAGAATAAAACGTTGTAATACCGTACCGTAAGTATAGTATGTAATACTGAACCGATTTTGAAAATTCTTTTACTCTTAGAGAGGTATATTATCTCTCAGTGCTATAAGGCTACTTTTTGTTTTGCTAAATATATACATATTTAAAATAATCGCACAATAAATGTTTTTTTTTTATATCATAGGAGGCGAACGAACGAACAAGCGGTTTACCTGATTTTTTTTTTATATTACGGGGTACATCTACCACTAGTAGGCAGAGCTCTTGTTGTGCAATGTTACGTGTCGTGTCCCTGTTTTATTTGTTATATACTTTGCAGACCGCTATTGTGGCCTTGCAAAATTTTTCAACCTTTTCTCTATCTTTCATGATGTCCGTTAAATTTAGCTCCTTTAGATGGATCTCCAGCTCCTGCTCCAGATTAAATCTTTTCATCACGAAAACCAGGCACTGCAGCATCAGGTGGTGAACCGTCTGTTCACTTTGGTCGTCGTACAAGCGCACCGGGGGACCCTTCTTCTTAAATGTGTAAAGGTAACCGGCAATCGCTCCATGACCAGTTACCATTTGGACGGTATCCGGGTGGAGCGATCTCTTCCTAATTGCCTTATACGCCGTAGTTACATTAGGGAAAAAGGTTTTCGTTATTTCTCCCTTTCCCTCCTCCGCGTATCTTACACCCCAAAGATCAATTGTCTGTTTCCTTTCCATTTCACAAACTAAATAGGGCAACAGTCGTAGTGTGGTCGGACTTTGAGGCGCAACGCTGCTTCTTTTGCCAGGTCGGCTCTTTCATTTCCCGGAATGGATGCATGGTCACCTGATATTAATTGATCACCGTCGTTCATAGATACTAGCAACACCAGAGGAGTCGCAAGTGTGTTGCCACCCTGTGTTAGGAGGGGAAGGAATGCGAGGAGTGCCTCCGACACTCGCACTGACCGAACGTAATTGTATGTAATTGAAGTGTCGTGCTCTGCCTGAACGGTTTGAAATAAAGGAATAAAAGTTACAGAAAAAAAATTCATTGCTTTAAGCCTTATAAAAAAGTTCCCGACACTATATTCTAAGTTTAATGTCTCAGCCAAAAAGATAGTTTTTATCTTAAAGTTAAAATATTTTTTTTACAAAATTAAGTTTCGATACATTTTTCACGTATACTCTATAAATTTTTATAAAAATAAATTGCTAAATCAAAATGATAATTTCATGGAGATACAAGTTATGTTTTATTTGTAATAAATTGTGATTTGATAGAATTGATCAGAAGATAATGCGAAATAAAAACTATAGCGCGGTAAAATTCATCCAACGTGATCCAATAATTGAACCCGGTAGATGGTGCTGCAATTAGTTTCTAGATTTATTAAAAAAAAAAATCACATACTAACTAGTTGTGTGTGTGAGTGGATAGTTTAGAAATATAATTGGTTACGGTAGAGGTCGCTTGAATCTGGTTCTAGGTTTGTTTAAGATTTTTCGCGTTTGGAAATACGATTGGAAACAGTAGTAATCGATTTGGCGCAGACGAAGTTGCACGAGTCAGATAGTTCTATTATAAAATCGTAACTAACTTTATAGATGTGAGTATGATTTGTTTGTACATTCCTCTGTTACGTTTCCCCCCCATTACCACTCATAGCATTATTATTAAATTTTGCATAGACGTTGCCAATGATAAGCAAAAGGACGTAGAATACTTTTTATCCACAGGAAATGTAGCATTCCCGAGAGATGTATCAAATCTCGATTATCGAGACCGAAGTCGTAAAGTTCTATTCAGACATACGACAGTCAATGTTCGAGTTACCAAAGTGCCAAAAGTAATTAATCGTTTGCCACAGTGTTTATTTTGGTATACCGCATTTAACTTAGGAGCTACTGATGGGTGTCAATCTCTGAAGACTTTTGTGACTGCCCAGACGTCGTTCTCTGGAAGATGATTTGACTTGTTTAAATGAACTACCTTGTAATCTTGATCGTTCTGCCTTTTTTTTTTAATAGTAATTTTATCAATATCACTTAACCTTTACAATACGGTAAGTAAAAGTAGCAATATATAGCTTATACATAACAGCTCTGAAGAGCTCTTTTTTTTGCGAGTGAAAATCTTACCAAACTCGATGCACCTGTTTCAGTTATTAAGCCCGATGTGTAATAGTCACTACAGTTTTATACACATGTATACTAGCATCCACCGGCGATCGTCTGCGTATCTATATAGTATTTATATCATAGATTTTGATATTACCAGATTAGGCCCCCCTTGGCAGCGGCTCAAGCCTAGGTCCGTTCCCTCGGCGTGGAGCCCTTGAGTGCGTTGCTCGAGCGATACAGTGACACAAAATCTTACATCACTGCGACAACATTACACATATCACCTCCACACACGTGCACGCATACACGCTTACACATAAAAAGTGGAAGGGTTTTATTTTTTTCCCTTATAAAACTGAAATAGTTTAGAAAATTATCCGATACGAAATATATATAAGGGTTGTTGAGGTATATATGCTTGGCACACATATATGTTTCAACAACTCATATATGTATGAATAGTTAGCTTAGCTTAGGTTAGCTTAGATAGGTCGCGAAGCATGTATGCAGTATCGCATGTATCAGGCAACAGCCCAAGCCGAGGTGTGTCGTGCGCCATTGAGCTAGTTGCCCAAATAAAATCGGCTGAGTGCCTTAAACGCTCGCCTTAGTAGTCCGCTGAAGCTGTTAAGACCTTGATAGGTAAATAGCGTAGTCAGTTCGAAAAAAAAAATGATATTACCTTGGTATAACTCTGTTTATGCAACGCACATTGAAACAGCCCTTATATGTCAGTACTAATTCCACCTTACTTATTATATAGTAATCATTGAATTTTGACTAATTTCAATGATTGCACTAATTGAATTGAAATTTAAACAGTAACTACATGTCCAATATTAGTCGTTTATAAGAGTTTAAGTTTTTTTTAATTTGAAATACATACAATCTTAAGATTATAAAAAATAAGGTGTCATTTTATATCATTAAAATTAGACTAGGTTAATTTTCAAATGTTCGTTACATTACATATAAGCTACATTACTGCAGTATTAAATCGAGACCCGTTTAGTAGTTTTTGCATGAAAGAATAACAAATATCCATCCATATATTAGTCAACTATAGATCTAGTCCAGAGAATAACTAAAATAATGGTGACAGCACTCACCAACGATTCCCGCGGGCGCCCTTGTTTGGGCAAATATAATAATGGTGCTCGCTTGCCTGTCGCATTCTTCAATTGTTTATAAGACTATTGAGGCTTATATTTACTAAATACGTGAATGGTTTTGTTCTGTTTTTTTTACACATAGGTTAAGTTTACCGATCAAACTTAACATTAAAATCCAATATTATTACAAACGAGAGAGTTTGTGAGAAAGGATGATAGTGATAGTGGGTGTGTGTGATACATGTGTGTATAACGTATCTCTAACTGAAATAAGGTTACAGCTACACCGTGTCCAAGCCTTCGTTCCTGAGGACTTGTGACACTCTAACCTCTCGGTGGATTTTTTAAAACCCAGACCTCAAAAAGACGGATCAAGTTTTAAATATCGTTTCTTTGTATTATAATTTTACATTACATAATCTGTTATTGTTCAAGCTTTCCAGTTTTGTAATAAACGCGAGATATTTCTTTAAAATATATGCTAACAACAACAGTTTTGTAGGTGCTAGAGCCACACTGAAGCTATTACTGGTTTCAGCATGAATAATGGGTTGGCTCGTCCGGGGTAGTACCACCCGAGCCACAGAAAATCGACGTGAAGTAACAGTGCTTGCATTGTTGCATTTCGTTCGCTCAGTGAGAGCGCCGGAGGCACACCTCCTTTTCCCTTCCCTTACCCCCCCCCCCCCCCCCCCAACAGAGGCTGACAACGCACTTGCGTCTCCCCTGGTGTTGCAAGTGTCTATGGACGGTGGTGATCACTTAAAATCAGGTGACCCACCCGATCGAATGCCTCCAATGATATAAAAAAAATGGAGACGCGGATCAAAAACATCAAATCAATATTGTACTTGCATAAATAGATTCATCCATTTAGCCAAAAGACGTTTAGTGTTGACATAAGCCTCCCTCAAAAAATTACCACAAAGGCCGTTCTTACGCTCTTGCAATCTTCACCATTGCGGTGTCGCCATTAAAGAACTCTTCAGCACCATCAATAATTCGAGGAGCAGCGTTCCTCACTACCACTTAAATCTAGCAATTCTGAGAACTTTGGTTTTTTCCCTGATATCTTCTGTTTTAATTCGATTTATTATAAACACCCATTGTTAGCGTTAATATTAGATCACCGCCACATAAACAACATATAATGAGAAGCAATACACACTAATTCACGTAGTGCAGTGTACCGAAACAAATTGAATTACGCACACGCTGGCCCGGTTTGGACGTGCAATAATCTAAAACCATTGTGTACTGTTTAATCAGCCGCATACATCAGGGACAGCGTATAAATTAAAATAATTCTATTTAACCTTTTCATAATATTGTGGCCGTTATTGCAATCAATTTATAACGATCACGTACAAATCTGCTTTCATTTCTGTGTTAATGACCGTCAACTGTCAAATCATCTTTAATTAGATACTCAATAATTCGCTTATCGCTTTGTGCTTGTTTGTAGTAGGAAGAAGAAAGTGTTGGTTTTTACCTGGTGGTAATAGCAGTCAACGAGAGATCCATAAACCATCGCCAGTCATTGTTGTTATTCCAGTTTGCAGATATGTATTTTCGTGTAATCAGTAAATGGCATGCTCCCTAATCAAGGATGTCATAAAAGTGAAATGACAACAGAAATAGCTAATTTCGGGTTCAAAATGATAAATTTGGTTCATGTACCAATCACAAAATAAATTAAACTGTGCACTTTTATAGACAGACTTGCACGTAGAAAGATTTTGATACTACTTGTAGAGACAACACTGCTTTGTTAAAGCTTCGATATGACTAAATCTGAATCTGTCAGCTTAACATTAAAATTTAGCTATTTTTGATATTGTTCTGTCCTCCCAAAATAGATAATTAGGGACGATATCTTAAGAAGTGAACAAACACACTGACCGGGAGACTGCTCCTCAGCTTTAGATTACAGCAAATCTATGCAAAATTAGTTGATTTGTTATTTAGCTCTTTAACCAAATATGCATGCCATAATCGCTTCTCCTTACGCACTGCACGAATATCCAGTAGATCTTTATAGTGGAGTATCGCTAACATTCATGACAGAAGGAGAAAAATGATCTAACTGAGTAATTAATGCCGAATTATAGAGAATGTAGAGAAACAAAACTACAGAAGTAAAGATTAAAATTAAATCCAGAGATAACATATTAAGTTATCGTAAGAAGCGCCATAAGATCCCAAGGAGGAATATGACATTAGTCACGTGGTAAAACATTAAGTTACATCTCGGTTCAGAACATGAAGAAAAAAAAAGTTAGTACAAGAACAGGAAGAAATAAGAAACCGTTGGAATATAAGCTAGCTTTGGAAACAATGAGGAAAATTATGGCAAACATTAGCAATTAATATTTCTCGGACTACAACCCGTTCCGTTTTATATTAAATAATTACTCATAAAAGTCCAAAGTTGAAATATAGACTCGAATTTCCTGGCACAACTAAAAGATAAAATTAAGATGATAAATAAAAAGCGTATTGTACCCGGTCGCTAACTTTAATCACTTTCAGAGAATTTATTTGCGGCGAGTTCGCACTGTTTTTGCTGTGTTTCTGTTATTTATTGTTTGAAAGTGTTTGTGATTATGCGATAATTACTTTCAGTTGCCGCACCGCTTCGGTAGGCTCAGCATTCTGTTCCGATTCAAATCGTTTGCATTTTAAGCATTTAAAAGTGGCACCAATTTCGTTCAGATATGCAAAACTTGCGCGGTTGTTAAATCACTTAAGTGTATCTTTTTTTCAAATATTTAATTCTGCTTTCTTAATAATCCTTCATTTTTTATTAAATTTCTCCTCTATTTTATCATCGTCGTCTGGGTATAGGTATTTTTTTTTCATGCTTTACTCTGAATGTATAATATACATTGTATATATGTGTGGCGGTAAATCAATTTTCTCATGGCTTATGACCAACATAGTAATTTAATATTTTGAAATATTACTTTAACGTAAATGTAATGTAATAAGGAGAAAAGCCATATCAAATAGTTGGTTAAAATAACTCATCAGACGTATTCAAAACTCAATAAACAGAATTACATTGGCTTCATATCGAGAAATGTATCTCTGAGACGCGCAAATTGAACGTGATTGCTCTGAAAGGTATGACGTCATGCCGCGTCGACCCGTATCCCGCTTTAATTGAATTGATATTCAGATGGCTTCCTAATAGTTTCTATGAATTCACTCCATTAGGGTCATTGTTTTGATGTTAAAATATTTTGGATTTAACCCAAAAGAATGAATAATATATGTATTATATAGAAATATTCTGGATCACGAGAAATAAACAATGCAAAGGTAAATATTAAAATTACAGATGAACAAATATTAAATTTGGATAATACGTTGCTTTTTGGTGCTAGGGTATGCAGAGATCTTGGGACACCGGAATGAGTTTATAATCAAGAACAAAAAATGGAAAAACACATGTTGTTACCTTTAAACTACAAAAATAAACTAGAATAGTATGGTTTAGCTTACAAATCTAATAATGCGTACCTACGTATTTATCGATTTTTGGGCAATCATAAATAGGGGGCGATATAATATAATATATCGTTATTACTAGAGAAACAATATTTATCGATTTACATGTTAAACCAATTCTTACAGATTTTCGCATAATTTATATCAAACTTAGTGATGATACAAATTTACACTGTATATAAAATATTTATCTAAGCTTCTGAGTATAAACATTGCGATACGATGTGATCTGTTGTGTTGATGAATAAAATCGGCCGAACAACCTTTTCCTTAGTACTGGTAATTCCTTGAAACCTTAAAGAAAACTTGAAATGGTTACAAGAGCAATTTAGACTGTGAAAATTTGTATCAAATTAATAATTACATTGACAGACGGATTTAAGTTTGTCCGGGGAACCTAAATTTAAATACTGTCAAGTTCCATATTTTGATTTTGATTGATAATTGGTCACTCATACTCAAAATATAATTAAAGATGTCATCCAAAATAAACATTGACTTTGTATCCTTTCGAAAACCAGCTATTTCCTTTCATTATATAGAAAATCTATACGCGGATTAGGTATTCGATCCGGGTGTGAAGGTGGCAATTACCAGCAACAGCTGCGATATGAAGGCTTTGTGACGATTATTGGCGCTCAATATCGCCCAGTGAATAGAGGTGCTGTGGCTGATAAAGGAAATCAACCACACACTGTGAACGGCATAGATTGCTTGTATGGTTAGATGAGAATTATAAAACGCAATTTATGTATCATAAACCAATTATTTCTACATTAGAATAGAATACTATCCGTAGTAATCGAAATAGGTATCGTAAAGATATCGGTCATTTTTAATTGTACTAGGAGCAAATTTTATTCTGATGCTTTATTTTCTTCCGTCCTTCTACTAAATTTACATGCACTAACACTTGTAATCGATAATATTTTATTGTATATCATCAGTGAAATAATTTTTTCTCATCACTGTTATTTTTAACCGACTTCAAAAAAAGGAGGAGGTTATCAATTCGACTGTATTTTTTTTTTTTTTTTTTTATGTTTGTTACCTCATAACTTTGGACTGGGTGAACCGATTTTGATTATTCTTTTTTTATTTGAAAGCTGGTACTTCCCGTGTGGTCCCATTTTAATTTGGTTCAGTTCCGACAACGGCATCCAGTGCAAAACCGTATAAGTTTTAAATTTGCATTAATTATGTAACCGACAAATAGACGAATAACTCAATATCACGCAAACCGATTTCGATGATTCATTTTTTATTGGAAAGGATGTACTTCAAGGATAGTTTGATGAGAATTTGGGTCGGTTCTGATCATGGGATCCGTGACAAAGTAAGAAAACTTTCAAGAAAAGAGCCTACTCCTTTCTTAAGGGCCGGCAACGCATCTGTGTTTCCTCTCGTGTCGCAGGTGTCCATGGGCGGCCGTGATCACTTACCATCAGGTGACCCGTATGTTCGATTGCCACCAATATTATAAAAAAAACTCTTCAATTCTTAGGAGCCTATTGTGCTTATGTTCGTTGCTGTGTTGCAACATGACGCAAGCATTGTAATTACATTACTTAAGGTGTATTATGTGTGAAGCGATGGTAGCCGAGTTGGTGGTAGAAACTATCGCGGATTATTGATAAGGTTGCGTTCGTACCAAAAGTTACTTATTGTACAACCAATTGAAACGATATCGCATACCACACCGATAGATACCATACCGCAAAAATGCGCATATTTTAATATACTTAAGGCGGAACGGAGTTCGCGGGCACTGTTAGTAAAATATATTTATGTACACTAAAAATGGAAAAATAAAGTAAATTTTCAAAAAAAAGTATTAACCGACTTCAATATCAATCAAAAACCCATAAGGCACTAAAAAGCGGAAAATAATTTTCGGTTCGCACTGGCTTCCAATACATCTCTAGGTAGCACACATATTCATATGTTTTATTTAATTTGGTTAATTTGATAAACTATTTATTTTCCGCTTTTTAGTGCCTTATGGGTTTTTGATTGATATTGAAGTCGGTTAATACTTTTTTTTGAAAATTTACTTTTACACGATTGCTCCTATATTTCTAAACTATTACATACATTCGTTACTAATACAGGTACCAAGTATTTCTGCGAACGACTTATATATTAGAAGTAGGAAATACATCAACCATAATTATACGCATTTGGGATTCGTAACATAGATCAGATCCGGGATATCGGTAACAGTCCAAGTCGAGGTGTGCCGCGCACCCTTGAGCTACTTGCGTAAATAAAATCGGCTGAGTACCTTAAGCGCTCGCCTTAGTATTCCGATGAAGCTGTAAAGACCTTGCCACGTCAACAGCGTGGTTAGTTCGAAGAAAAAAAAAAGGATTCGTAATCTAATAGGCCTTTACCTATGAATTTGCCGTTCTGCAGTACTGGCCATTTCAAATCAAAATAATTTTTGTTTGCCTAAGAATTCTAATTTCAAATTAATTTTATTTTAAAAACATGGAATTCTTTTTGCAAAAGTAGTCATTTGTTTATTGATTAGTGTAACATTTTCATCGCATTTCAATCTTTTTTGTTATCATGGATACGTTAAAAATTCGAGTAATTATGGAATATGAGTACCGTCGTGGCAGCAACGCGGCACAAGCGGCACGCAAACGCTAACACTACAAATCAACGCACCACCTGTTATTGGTTTGCTCGCTTCCGTTCTGGGAATTTCGACCTGAAAAATGAACCTCGCGGTCGTCCGAAGACTTTGGTCGACAATGACGAATTAAACGCGATTGTGGAAGCTGATAATACACAATCTACGGCTGAATTAGCAGCAGCTTTCGACGTTAGCGTCAAAACAATATTGGTCCATTTGCGTCAAATTGGCAAGGTAAAAAAGCTTTACAAATGGGTGCCCCAGGAACTCAATGATCGCCAGCACGAAGTACGCGTCGAAAGGTGCCTTGCACTGCTCAACAGACACACAAATGAAGGAATTTTGAACCGCATTGTTACCTGCGATTAAAAATGGATTCTGTTTGATAACCGCAAACGCTCAGCAAGTTGGTTGGATCCTGGTTCAGCACCTAAACAATGTCCTAAACGAAAACTTACCCCTAGAAAAGTGATGGTTTGGTGGTCTAGCGCCGGTGTGATTCATCACAGCTTCTTACCAAACGGGGTGAGCATTACTGCAGATGTGTACTATGAAGAACTGAACACAATGATGGATAAGCTGGCACATCTCCAACCAGCATTGGTCAATCGCTCGTCTCCGCTGCTCCTGCACGACAACGCGCGACCTCATACTGCACAGCAGACGGTCTCCAAGTTGCAAGAACTGGGGTTGGAAGTTCTCCGTCATCCGCCCTACTCACAAGACCTTGCGCCTACAGACTACTACTTTTTCCAGAATTTGGATAACTCCTTGGCGGGAAAAAAATTCAATACCCGAGAGGTAGTATACAAAATGCCTTTGAAGAATTTGTTGCCTCCCGTCCAGCTGATTTCTTTAAGAAGGGCATCAATAAACTGCCACTGCGTTGGCAAAGATGTATTGATTGCATGGGTGATTACTTCGATTAATACAAAAAAAAAATCCATGAAAAAAATTCATTTCAATTTTTTCATACAAAACGGCAATTTCATAGGTAAAGACCTAATATATCTATACTAATATTATAAAGAGGTAAAGTTTGTGAGTTTGTGACGTTGTGGCGTTGTAAGGGGTAATCTCAGGTACTACTAAACCGATTTTGAAAATTATTTTACCAATATAAAGTCACGTTATTTATAAGTGTAAACGGTAAGTCTAGAAAGGCAATTTTCAAATATCAGGTGAAACATTCTCAACTTAACCATGGAATTAATAGAAGTTGGACCTATATCGTGTACCGATTATGTCAGAATGATTTCCTTCATTCAAGCACGATATGATACACAGCGGTACAAAACGTTTTCGGCATTTCGAAATGTGGGAACATTTTGTATTAAAACGTAATAAAATTGGAAATGTGTCATAGATAACAAGCGGTGGCATTGATACGACGTGCCTCGACTGCGATAACAGGCTCGGCGGCGTGATGCGTCGATTACAGCGCTACCTCCCAAATAGACATGCCTCGGGCAAGGTTTGTTTGTTTGCATATATGACATCATAGATATTTTTAATTTCATTTTTAAACTAGCTTATACCCGCATCTTCCTGTGCGTCGTCTTAACGATTATGTTTCAGGTACAAGGGAAAAACAATCACATCAAACCGCTTGTTGCCTAACTTTTCGAGGGTTATAAAGCATGTATCGCTAAACGGGTGGCACTTATTAAAATTGTAGTTTCTATAAATGTTAATAACTTTATATTAAATGTGGCTACCGTAATATTTTTGTAGATAAGGGTTAAGTTTCTAAGAAGTAAAACTAAAAAAAAAGTCAACGCAGTCACAAGGATTGCGGATGGAAGTGAAAATTAAAAAACATGGAATAACTGTGTACTTTTTTGAATTTTAAAATCCATTACAGTTTGAATTATTTAAATTTCATAACTTGTGAATTGATATTATTAACATTAGTTTGGTTTTGTTTTTTTTTATTTTATTTTATTATTTTATTTTTTTAAATTATATAAATTTTCTGTACAGTTTATTGATTAACCAAACACATGATGGACAACGCAAGCTTACTGCAAAATTAATCAATATTAAAACTACCCAGGTCGCTACACTACTACGTGTCGCTAGTCCGACGAATGAATCATCACGAGCATGTCGAGGTCATCGTTAATTTTTCATAATTTTGTTCCCTCACCAAAAATCGCTCAAGACTGCTAAAGAAATATTTTCTTCAAAAAAATTGATCAAAATCCATCCGGTTGCGTTTTTACTTGACAAAGTTATTTAGGATTCGAGTAAAATTTGATTATTGATACAGTATTTGAACACGCTACAATTAAACCGACGTTACTTTTTTGAGGCTTCCAAGTTAACTTCATTATAATTCCAGAAATTGTTAATTAATCTTGATTAGCTGGATGGTACTCTATACTTCTTCTTGGACTTATCCCAGCTAAGTAGGGTCGGTACAACATGTTTTCCTTTTCCACTCTCCTCTGTCAGGTGTCATCTCAGTATTCACAACCTTTTATCCACATTTTTTACACAATCCAGTACTACCTTTTTCGGTCTTCCTTTACTTTTATATTCGTCCACCATCATACTATGCTGGTGTATGTCTATTGCTGGTGCTATTATCAAAGTTCATCTGGTATACTGATTCTTATTTTTTTAAATTCGCACTTACGTACATTCCTTTGTCATCCGTCTCTCTTCGTAGCCCTGCACTCGGATCGTAATATACTATCCTTATATATATTATAAATGTAAACTTAAGTTTGTTTGTTTGTTACGCTTTTGCTTTTAAACTACCCAATATTGCATACACGATGTGAGGGATACAGAAAAGGACAAAGGGTTATTACTACCTTTGATCCAGAATAAAATAGTCCCGAGGCTTAGTTCAAATTTACATTGAAACAAATGCAGCCGCGGGCAAAAACCGTTGCATTTATAAGTATTTCCTGTTCTGTATTCGATTTATATAATAGAGTTACATTTGTTGTACAGTTAGTTCACAAAGTTCAAACGGTAATTGACTGCCTGTCCCGTAAAACTTTGATAAGTCGTAAAGGTGGAAAGTTTTAGGTGTCGAAAACTGTATCAGGCCTAAAAGTTGCCATCGACGCAATCATACGACCTTCCCTAGTTGTAATCAAAGTTGAAAAGTTATGTAATTTGATTTACTCGCAATTTATGCGACTTTCCTACAGAGTGGTATTCAGAGACGATATACGCTTTTCCATTTACCGTCCAGTGACAACGTAAATGTTTTTTATTTGAAAATTACTTTAGCCGCGTTGAACGATTTTTAGTAGGGGAAATTTTATGGTTTCGCGTCACCGATGACCTTGACATGCTAGTGAAGCGTCACTGGTATGCCTGCGACGTATTACACTCACGTCATATTAGTGATTAATTACAACGAAAAAGAAACTTAAATCGGTTAACAAAAAAAAGAATTAAAAAAATAGTGCGTGGAGTCTCTCCGCGCGGAAGAAGTGAAACTTCGTAATGTGCAAATGAAAATAGGAAGGGGTAGAAATAGATTTTTAGTGAAATCATATTGTTTCTTTATAAGTCATAAAAGTTTTTAAACATTCTTAAAATTTTAGCTGGATCAGGATGGGGTGTTCACCCAAAACATTTGAGACGTCTATATATATCTATCATTCGTAGTAGAATGGATTATGCGTGTTTCCTATATAGTGATAGCTACAAGACACACTTGAAAAAACTAGACCTTATACAGAATCAAGCTATGCGAATAATAGGGGGGTTTATAAAAAGTACACCAATACACGTCATGGAATCAGAACTTCATATACAACCTCTACATATTCGTAGATATTATTTGGCAGGCAAGTATTGGCTTAAAATGAAATCTTACCAAGACAATGAAATCATAAAAATCCTAGGTGATTTTCATAGGGTCTATAATAGTTCTTACCGGAGGCGTAAAAATAAACCGATTTTAATTTTATTACACGAATTTTTGCAGGCGGCACCTATACGTTCGAGTAAATATCTAGAAATATTTTCTTTAAACACGTGGGTCAGCAGTGTGGATTTATCGAACGTAGTGAAGCCACAAATAGAAATGATTAAGAAATCAAAACGGTTACACGATTGTAATATCTTGAAGCAGATTTGTATAAGATATATAACTCAGGAATATAGTGGTTTTTATAAAATATTTACTGATGGTTCAAAGGATGAAAATGGCGTTGGCGCAGCTCTTTTAGATGTGCAGTCAAATAATTTTGTAAAGCTTAAAATAAACTCAAACATCTCAATTATGTCTGCAGAACTTATTGCTATTGCAGAAGCTTTATCATACATCGATTCTTTCGAATGTGGTAACTATGTTGTACTAAGTGATTCCAAGAGCGCCCTTCAACATTTAATTCTTTGTACAACCAACAGACGAGGGATACCTATTGCATATGACATTTTGCAAACTATTCAGAGACTAGCCACGAAAAATAAAAATATAATCATACAATGGGTTCCATCTCACGTTGGTATCAAGGGAAATGAAGAGTAGATTGTTTAGCAAAAGAAGCCATTATTGACGGTATTCCTTTTGGTTGTTTGCCTCTTTATTCGAAAGTGCTCCATATCGTAAAAAGACGCTGTATGGATCTGTGGAAGGAGTACTTTAACGAAAGATCTCTTACCAGAGGTATCTGGTACAAAACGATCCAACCTAATCCTCCTCGTTTCCCTTGGATCGATAAAGGTGAGTGGTCTAGGACTGAAATTGTTACCGCTTTGAGATTCCGTTCCGGACACATTCCGCTTAATAAATTCGCCAATTTAATGAATAAAATATAATCACCTCTATGCACTGAATGTAACAGAGTAGAAGATGTTTATCATATAATTGTGGAATGTGTCCGTAATGAAGTAGAAAGGCGAGAGTACTGCCTAAAAGTAGGTAAGGATTTACGTTGCGTTGGGGTCTGTAACGGCATTTTGGCTTCACCTTTGTCGGATGAAGCCAGGATGCTGTACAGGTTAGCCAATGTTGCTATCAATAGGAGGTAAATTGCGATTATATGTGTGTAGTATCTATTATATATGCCTTCCAATAAGGGTGGCATGGTCGCTTTGTGACCAAACCCTTATATATAAAAAAAGAGAATAAAAAAAAAAGATAAATTTTATTAACATTGCTTACAATTCAAAATTGATCGCATCTTTTAATTATAATTTTCGAGTGGAGAAATATCCAAATCTATAACATTTACAATGGGATTATGATAACTAAAGTAAGATACGAAATGTTTGATTATTCTTCTCGCTCTGTCTCTTTCTATTCCCCCTCCCCAGGAGCGTTGAACGTTTAACGCAACAGTGCTTTCATACCCCCTCCATGGTAACGTTAAACGTTTAACGCAACCTTGTTGGAAGTCGCATTAGAAGTTTCACTTCAAAAAAAGATACTTAATGTTATCTTCGACTATTTATTGTAGAATCATATATAAAGGAACGGATCCGGTAGTTAGACGTTATCGTGTCACAGAACTTAATAAATCGGGAATGTAAAAAAAATATTAATAAAAAAAATAATAAAAACTGCTGGGACGCAAATCGGGATCACGATCTCGTTTGATATTAAATGACAATTTGATCTAAGATGCTAACACGATAAGCCTAGAGGGGGACTGGCTCTCTCATGTTCACAAACATACCAGAAGATCCTAGACGACAGATTATTCATATGAGCAATTGAAAAAAAAATCTGAATTCAAAAATCCTAGGTCCTGGTTACAGAGCCACCTACCGGATTCAACTATACATGAGAACCAACTATTACAAACACGTACACAGAGTTCTATATTTAAAAGTATTCAGTTTCATTGAAAAATGTTACGTATCACTTTATTTTAGCTTTAGCAACCAATCTTCTAGTCTATTATTACTGCCATTGTCGAGTAGGTAATTATATTATAAGTTTCTTGTGATAATTTTAATGAACTAACAAGATGGTGGCCCTATTGTTAGAACTTTCCAGGGAGGTTTTGTGGCTAGTCATAATACATGCTCCGTGATATTATTTCCGATACATTTGTGCACAATAACCAAATAAATTACGTAACACACCACCAATATTACAAAATATAGAGATAAATAATACAGGATTATGAACAGAATTAGCTTTGCCCGCGAATTCGTCCGCGTGGAACCTAATGTAAAAAAACAGTGACTAATAAAATCATTTGAATGTATTAAGTCTTATCTACTTTTCTCTCGTACTTATTCGCGTCGTCATTAAAATTACAATAACTTTTGATAGAGTGAACCGATTTTAATGAAACCAAGACTAAATGTTACTGGAAGATATTCTTTATGATTTATGGTTTTTATTATGAATTCAGTATTTTAGTAGTGGTGCGTGTTGATACAAACAGAGAGAGAAACCGACATTTCTAAAATTGATTGAAATGTATTTTATTACTTATTCCTAGACACCTGCAACAATTTTTTTTAACAAAAATCTAATTAGAACAGACTCGTTAGATTTACATTCTTATTATATGTATAGACATAAAATCCACTACATGACATTCCAAGATCCAGCCAAAAACTTCTATACGTATCACTATATCTTCTTGCATATTCGTCCAATATCTAATTAGTTCTGTCCTGCGGTTTCACTCATGTATTTGTTCATTTGTTTCGTCTTACTTTTGTGAGTGATGGAAGTTATATGGTCTTGAAGTATGACTTCAGTGAAAAAAAAGACAGGGTCTGCAGTCAGGTTTTTTCTTTGTTAATAAAGTTTGCTTATTATTTGCTAAATGTTATAAAGTGTACAATTCCTAGGCAATTCCAAGTTAAGATATATCTGTAAATAGAATATACATAATACCTGCTACACGCCTCGGCTTCGATCCTGTAAAGAAAAGGATTGTCAACTGAACAACTAAAAGTCAATCTGTCAATTCTGTAAATAATTTTAAAGATCTCATTACTATTTTCTGTCTCACTCGTTTATTTACTTTTTTATATAGAGAATTTTAACGCACATGTTTCACTCTTTTCTACGATGTGTTTTAAACATTCTATTTCGTACAAACCTTTTGTCAAACACGCATACGTTGTAGGTGGTAGAGCCACGCTGAAGCTATTACTGGTTTCAGCATGAATGGGTCGGCTCGCCCGGGGTACTACCACCCTTTCATAGAAAACCGACGTGAAGTAACAATGCTTTTATTGTTGCGTTTCGTTAGGTCAGTGAGAGCGCCGGAGGCCCACCTTCCCTCTCCTCTCCCTCCCTTTCCCTCAAACACAGGCTGGCAACGAACTTTCGACTCCCCTAGTGTTGTTAATGTCTATGGACGGTGGTGATCACTTAACATCAGGAAACCTGTTCGTTGGTCTACTACGATATAAAAAAACACAATTACCTAGCAATAGTATTTCTTATTTGTACGAGGGACCCTGAATACAAAATAATTTTGTAATTACTCTTTGGCCAGTGACTGTGGGATGTTTATAACAGTTCTAAATTGGGTCTACACGAATCCATCCCTGTTCGTGTTATGTTAATTAATTTGTGTAATTTTGAACCTCAATAAAAGTTCAGGGTTCACGGAAAACAGTATCACCTCTCCGAAAGGTTATTCTAAATTTGTAACAGTTGAAATGAAGACAACTTTCAAACAAATTTATAATAACGAAAAACTGTAATCAAGAAAATTACGATACCTAAATTATGTAAGCAGAAAAACCGGTTATTACCGGTTTTTATATTCAACCGGTATAATATCGGTTGAGTGCCAAAGTAATAATCGAAACAATTTAGCAAATTAAGATCGATATAAAATGGTATCCCTTCTTGATAGATACATTTCATCGATAAAAACCGGTAAATATTTCAGCAGAAATAAATAATCATTCTTTGCCTTCCGCATTAGTGATATTATGATACAGTGTGTTGTTTATTAAATATATCTTTATAACATCTTAATATAAAACTGCATTAAACATATACACTCCATTAACTAGCAACTCGTTCCGGCTTCTGACAAGAAAAATGTAGCTACTAATGTGATCTCATATGTGTTCTAAGCGATTTATTTAAGATATTTTAGATGCTATGAAAATTACATACATCAAAGAAGATTACACAAAGAACTTATTTGTTACGTGTAATTTTAAAACTGAGATATCTTCTAATAGGTTCATTTGAATCATATGATGTAAAAGGCAATTTAAATTAACTACACAATATAATTAATATATTTCATTATATAAAGATTACTACTATATTTGTTAAAATAGCGTCGCAATTAACCAGACTAGGCCCCCCTCGGCAGCGGCTCAAGCCTAGGTCCGTTCCCTCGGCAGCGGCTCAAGCCTAGGTCCGTTCCCTCGGCGTGGAGCCCTTAAGTGCGCTGCTCGCGCGATACAGTGACACAAAATCTTACATCACTACACATATCACCTCCACACACGTGCACGCATACACGCTTACACATGCAAGTGGAAGGGTTTTATTTTTTTCCCTTATCAAACTGAAATAGTTCAGAAAATTATCCGATGCGAAACATTTATAAGAGTTGTTGAGGTATGTATGCTTGGTACACATATATGTTTCAACAACTCATATATGTATGAATAGTTAGCTTAGGTTAGCTCAGATAGGTCGTGAATTGCATGTATCAGGTAACAGCCCAAACCGAGGTGTGCCGTGAACCCTAGAGATAGTTGTCAAATAAAATCGGCTGAATGCCTTAAGCGTTCGCCTTAGTAGTCCGGTGAAGCTGTTAAGAACTTGCTAGGTCAATAGCGTAGTCAGTTCGAGCAAAAAAAAAGCGTCGCAATTTACCAATTACTTTTTAATAATATTGAAAAGATAAAAATGTTTCTGTGTTATTTTTACGAGATACGCATATATCAACAAGGACTTTTATATAGCAGTTTTTAAACTATACAAAACTGGGGTACGTTATTTTTATGCATGCCATAACGATTAATTAGCGAGCGTTAAATTTGTAAGAGCCCTAAAAACATTCTTACAGATTTAGTGTAATACATGGACTTCTCATTACTGCATTGAAATATATTATACATTTATTATATACTTAAACCTTTCGAAAATAAATATCTAAACGATATTGAAAACTGTATCAAAATCCGTCACGTAGTTTAGAAGTTCTAAGAGCGGAAGCAAAATACAATTATATCTTATTTTCAAAGCTTTTGGCCAATTCTTAGTCTGTCGTGCAGTAGTTTTTATTTTGTATCCATAAACTTACGTTTGAAGCCATATCTTGTATAATTCATGACATTTTGGGTGATATATCTTGGTTATTATTCACAACTACAGTGAATTAGAAATATTAACATGAAACATTGCTTTTGAGATACAAAAACTTTCAGGAATGTTCTAACAAGATCGCCGCCGTTTTATTAAAGCACTCAAATAACGTAGCGTTGTTAACTCTAACATACGAAACATATACCCACTTGATAATGATATTAGTAATCTCCAATAAGAGGATTGGTGTCTAAAAGAAGTAGAAACTTCTAAAAAATGGCTTTCAAATATACAGGTGCTGCCAAGATTTTAAAATATGTTTAAACCCACCACATTCATCATCAGCATGTAAGTGACCCACTGCAGGGCCATGGGTCTCATCCCGAAGGAACGTATGAGCATAAACACCACGTCCACCCACGTATTGGTGATTGCATTCTCTGAGAAACCCACTGTTCTATATTTTCTACATACTACAAGAACATTTCTCAGGTCCAGGTTTCCTCACGATGCTTTCTTTCACCCACAGCAGATAGTGTTACCGATTTTAAATTACTAAATGTACGTGAATTTCAAAAAAATCGTCGCTAAATGCCGGGTTCGAACTTACGGACATCAGATCGATATTCCGCCGGTCAAACCGCACGACAACCACGATATTTTACACATCACATCCATTCCATCAGATTATGTGATTCAAGTGCTTTATTATTATTTAATAATAAAATTTTAAAAAAGTCGAGGCAGTGGTATGGACTGCCGACAGGAGTGATAACTCAATTACAATAGAATAACTGTGTTCTGTTTCGAATTTTTAAATCAATTATAATGCGAATTATTTAAATTTCATAATATGTAAATTATTATTATAATTAGTCTGGGTTTAACATATATTGGCACTTTGAACAATAATTATATACATTTATATACAGTTCATAATTAATATATGATAGCCCTGACAATTTCAATACAAAATATCAATATTATATATAGACAGGCCTTTAACCACGCCTCGCTAATCGGACGCAAGCCGCGTAAACTTAATACGATCAATCATGCTTACTAGCATGTTATGAGGCGAAATTATAAATTTATCTCTAAATAAATTTTCACTTCAATAATAATACATTTGACATACTAACTTATATTAAAATGATTAAATAAATTCCAGGGGATAATATAATTCAGAAAGATATAGCGAGTCTATTTTCAGTATGATAATCGATCTCATAGCCAAATTAATTACTGAAGTGTTGTTTAATCATTATGTTGAAATACGGTTTACAAAATTTCATACCGCGTACACACGGAGTCTAAAAATGGCTAGCGTTTCTTTGTGAATCATTATATTTATTTACAGCAGTTTAAACAGATGTCGAACCTCTAAATTAATACTTGGAATTAAAACAAAAAAACAGTAAAATTACTAGATATTTAACGTTTTTATTAATTAACTTTCTTGTATATCTGTTGGGATGGAGTTTTGGATTTGATTTTTGACAGTACAAAAAGATATTGCATGAATTTATGAATTTAATTGAATAATCTCTGTATTAAGTACACTAGTTTATCATTATACTAGTGGTAATTCTCGTTGACATCTGTACTAGTGTTCAACTGTATCACAAATGTAATGTCGACGCCCACCGTATGAATTAAATGCATAAATTTGAATTTAAGAGTGTTTGTGCGCTAGTTTGTGTGTGTGTGCAGCGTTCGTGTGTGTGTATGTATAGGTGTATATGTGTGGAAAATATAAAGAAAATATTACTTTTTTTCAAATATTTGAAATCTTGACGAATAACCACACACACATAGAATAAAAAGCAGAATATTTATACCCTTTAATTAGTTTTAAAAACGTAATGTTTCTTTATTCAAATAATACTTTTAAGTTATTTTCATTATTTAAACTGAAAACTGACTACTACATATGTTTGCTTTATTCAAAAAGCTGGCAACCAATATATTCGATTTTGGTTACGCTACCATAATAATAATCTGTCACGTATAAATATGTGCGCGTGTTGTAAACATACGTTCACCGAGAGTGACTATGTTACATTTTGAAAGAACACTAGTATGATACAAAGGGTTACTACATATAGGCGAAATTTTTTATTAATTTGAAGCATACAATAAAACCTATTTCATCAATCGGCTGAGTGCCTTAAGCGCTCGTCTTAGTAGTCCGGTGAAGCTGTTAAGACCTTGCTAGGTCAATAGAGTAGTCAGTTCGAGAAAAAAAAACCTATTTCATTGTGTATATGGGCGCGCGACCAAACAGCCATCTGGTGTCAATGTAAGCAAGTAACAAATTAAATCAAAGCTTTATTATCTGTAGTGCCATCTATCGGAACTTAGATAACAGGAAATATTATTAGCAACTTCTTGTTATAAAGTAAATAAAATATAGAAAAGTACGAACAGATTACTATGATAAGTAACGAATTAAATTAATTAGATTTAATAAAAGTTTTGGTTATGTTTAATTGTAATCTAATATTGTTTTAAGAATTTTAAAATAGAAATATGATTTATTTTTGCCATAAATGTGTTAAATGCGACATTTCCGGTGTATTTTTTATTATAATTATTTCTGAATAAGCTAATTAAGATATATTTCAGCTTTTAATGAAGATTTAAAATAATTGCAATATTATTATTTATTTTATATTGTTTTGTAAACCGTTGATATTAATTATGTTTGTAATAAAGAAAATATGTTATTATTGAAAAATAAGATATGGCGGAGTTGGTGCGAGTTACAAACGGGCAATAAGAAATTAAGTTAAGAAAAACATTCTTTGTACGATCATTGTAGAGGGGTGCTGTAAAAGAAAATATAATTAACTTGGTTTTCATTAATGGTATCATTTTTATGATGGATCCTGGGGAGAATTCTGGTATGGCGCCGACAGCAGCGGTGGGATCACAGGCCTAATTCTGGGCCACCACGTCAACCGGAGCAGACCTTTACCACAGAACAGGGAGTTTCGGTATAAAGATGACGTTCAGAAGTGGAGAGCCTTCGCTTCTGATCACGCATCGATTTGCGCCGAATACGCCACAAAGGCTTGGAGAACATTCTCGCTCGGACATTTGAGCAAGTAACATCTACGGTACGAACAATAGTTCGTGGTAACTATACCATTATTTTATTTCTTTATCGGCTAACGTTGTATTTGATTGTTTTTGGTGGACACAACCTGATATGTCCCAACATATCGGAGGAGCTGACCTGAGCATGAGAAGGGCGTAGAGAAATGGGTGCGGGATCATTCTCGTGCCGAGCGTTGCTCCAGAAGTTTGTCGGGATTGCCGTTGTATTGCGTGAGTTCTTTCCAATTTACATTGTTATTTCTATTTCCTGGAGTTTTATGATTTATTATGTTACTTGAGTTATTTAATGGTTGATGTGAGTTTGTGTGTTGAGACTTGTTTTTTTTTTTTTTTTATAAATCCACTTCTGTTAGCTAAAATCAGAAGTGAGATCGTTGTTCAAGCGAGTCAGACCTGAGGCTTCAAATGCGGAGGTGGTTGATGCTGTGGTGACAGGTTATATCCAGAATATATTCGCTCAGACTTATTGCGTTATACGCCTGAATCGTTACCTAAATTAATTTCCATTTTGAAAACTTATCGTAAACGCAAACTAGAATTGTCCGTAAAGTCAAATAATGATCATTATGATAGTAAAAAAAATCATGTGTTGCCGAATACAGTGTTTATAAAAGGGATAGTGTTATTAAAGATATAACTGTAATAAGACTGGTCACATTTTCTTGTGGAGGAAAGCAGCTGAGGTAGACACCATATTCCTATTACAAAAACGGGCAGTTCGAGCAATTTATAATATGAGGCCTCGCGAATCATTAAAGACAAGTTTCAGAAAGTCGGTATCTTAACTCTGCCCTCCTAATATATTCTTTATAATTTAATGTGTGTCCGCAAAACCTTAGACATGGTGGATCTAGGAAAAGACCAACATAATTTAAATACTAGAAACAGCAACAAATTGCTCATTCCATGCCGCAGGCTCAACTATGTCCAAAAACAGTTTTTAACCGACTTCAAAAAAAGGAGGAGGTTATCAATTCGTCTATGTTTTTTTTTTGTTACCTCATAACTTTGAACTGGATGAACCGATTTTGATTATTCTTTTTTTATTTGGAAGCTGGTACTTCCCGTGTGGTCCCATTTTAATTTGGTCCAATTCCGACAACGGCATCCAGTGCAAAACCGTATAAGTTTTAAATTTGCATTAGGTATGTACACGACAAATAGACGAATAACTCAATATCACGCTAACCGATTTCGATGATTCATTTTTTATTGGAAAGGACGTACTTCAAGGGTAGTTTGATGAGAGTTTGGTTAGGTTCTGATTATGGGATCCGTGACAAAGTAAGAAAATGCAAAACCGTATAAGTTTTAAATTTGCATTAAGTATGTACACGACAAATAGACGAATAACTCAATATCACGCTAACCGATTTTGGATGATTCATTTTTTATTGGAAAGGACGTACTTCAAGGGTAGTTTGCAGAGAGTTTGGTTAGGTTCTGATTATGGGATCCGTGACAAAGTAAGAAAATTTCAAGAAACGAGCCTACTCCTTTCTTAAGGGTCGACAACGCATCTGTGTTTCCTCTCGTGTCGCAGGTGTCCATAGGCGGCCGTGATCACTTACCATCAGGTGACCCGTATGTTCGTTTGCCACCAATATTATAAAAAAACTGTTCAATTCTTAGGAGCCTATTGTGCTTATGTTCGTTGCTGTGTTGCAACATGACGCAAGCATTGTAATTACATTACTTAAGGTGTATTATGTGTGAAGCGATGGTAGCCGAGTTGGTGGTAGAAACTATCGCGGATTATTGATAAGGTTGCGTTCGTACCAAACGTTACTTATTGTACAACCAATTGAAACCATATCGCATACCATACCGCAAAAATGCGCATATTTTAATATACTTAAGGCGGAACGGAGTTCGCGGGCACTGGTAGTAAAATATATTTATGTACACTAAAAATGGAAAAATAAAGTAAATTTTCAAAAAAAAAGTATTAACCGACTTCAATATCAATCAAAAACCCATAAGGCACTAAAAAGCGGAAAATAAATGGTTTATCAAATTAACCAAATTAAATAAAACATATGAATATGTGTGCTACCTAGAGATATATTAGAAGTCGGTGCCAACTGAAAATCGTATCATCTACATAGCTACAAAAAGTTTAAGTTCACTCTCGCGTCTCTGTAATACTTTTCTACCTGGAACACATTTGAAATTTCGGTTGGCACCGATTTCCAATACATCTCTAGGTAGCACACATATTCATATGTTTTATTTAATTTGGTTAATTTGATAAACCATTTATTTTCCGCTTTTTAGTGCCTTATGGGTTTTTGATTGATATTGAAGTCGGTTAATACTTTTTTTTGAAAATTTACTTTTTTAGGTAATAGTGTTAGGTTTTATAACAAAGTAAAGTCCTAAAACACATTACCGATTTGCCGGATAGCGAGTTCAAGAACCATGTCAAGCGTGTTTTAATATCTCAAGTCTATTATAGCTTGGATCAATATGTGAACGATTGTGACGTCTGGAAATGACACCCTTTTTTATGCATCTACTAATAACGAGTGTAATTTATGTTTTGTAAAAATATATAACATGAAGAGATAAACCAGATTGCCGGTTATTTTCGATGACTGAGTTGTTTTCCGAACCGTGGTAGCTTTGACGTTCATAAGCGCCTTCTCAGGGCTTAAATTGAATAAAGGATATTTTGAGTTTTGTTTTTTATTTCTTGCGATTGTAAGAAAATGAGGGTCGCTCCTAAGGTAAATCTAGTGTATTGATTGCTAAAAAAAAAAACCAATGGAAATTTTGCTTGGTAAGTAATGCTTACCGCCTAGTATTAAGTCATTACAGGTTGATGACGATGTACTAACGGATGATATAGATTCATTGCGAGTGGCTTGCGAGGATAGGATGGACGAGCGATCCTTTCAGAATAATGCTCCCTATGCACGATTGCACAATGCGACCATTTTGAAAGTGACTCTCACCCTGAGCAGTCGACCGTATGGGCAGATAACGTTACTTTTGGAGCTTCGACATCCAATAATACAAAAACAAAAAAAAAAATGTGTTTTTATTATTCCTATTATTATTTTTGTTCCTATCCAAAACATCCTTCCTTACGCGCTGGCTGGCCACCATGCGCATCCTTATCCCGGTCTTAGAGGCTAGATCCCAGGATGGGTGATTGCCTGTTACGATGTTGGCTAGATCCCAGGATGGGTGATTGCCTATTACGATGTTGGCTAGATCTCAGGATGGGTGGTTGCCTGTTACGATGTTGGCTAGATCCAGGATGGGTGATTGCCTATTACGATGTTGGTAGATCCAGGATGGGTGATTGCCTGTTACGATATTTGATTGATTGATTACGTTGCTGGTGTTGACGATATCTTAGTATGGTAGCTCGTAAACGTAAAACATGTTTGATTATGAAATGTTGATAATTAAGAGGTTGTAAATTTTACTCTTACTATTTGTGTAAAGTGATTTTATTGTCTTAAACGATTTCTAGTAATGTTAAGTTAAGTATGGTTTAATATTTTGTGTTATTCTATTTAATATTATGTAAGATCGCTTTTTGTTATGATTTTGTAATATTGTATTTGTAAGCGCCGAGAGCGCGCTTAAGTAGTAGGCCGTAGGGCGCGCGCAAACACAGGTGTAAGTAAGAGTAAAATAAGCTTTTGTAGTGTGGTAGAAGGAATAGCCTGTATAAGTAAATAAAAAAGAAAGAGAGATAGAAGTAAAATTAAATTAAAGATTTAATAAAGTTTTGGTTTGTTTAGTACTAATATTGTTTTAAGAATTTTAAAATAGAAATAGATTTATTTTTGATATGTGTTAAATGCGAATTTCGGTGTATTTTTTATTATAATTATTTGAAAGCTAATTAAGAATATTTACTTTTAGAGATTTAAAATAATGCAAATATTTTTATTTTATATTTTTTGTAGTTGATATTAATTATGTTGTATAAAGAAAATATGTTATATTGAAAAATAAGTATGGGGAGTTGGTGCGGTTAAAAGGGAATAAGAAATTAAGTTAAGAAAAATTCTTTGGATATTGTAGAGGGGTGCTGTAAAAGAAAATATAATTAATTTGTTTTCATTATGGTTATTTTTATGATGGTCCTGGGGAGATTTGGTAGGCGCCGACATGTAATAGTAAGAAAGAAATTATGCATATGCGTTGTTCAATGACCTATATTTTTAACATAAAGCTATTTGTGCAGCTTCGAACGTGTTTGTTATTATATGTTGTAATTACAATTCGTTATAATAAATGATTGAATTTATCAAAATAAGGAATGTTTGTACCTATATTTTACACAAATTTTACACAACAAAAATAAATGGTGATCAGCTGAAACATTTTATTTACTGCAACGCTATCTAGTGGCGAGTTATAGTGAGATAACATAAAAAATTTCTCTGTAAAAAAACCACTTTGCATACCAATTTTAATGGCGGTCAGTTAAACAATGTAGAAGTTTATCAAATTCATATATTTAAAAAAAATAAAACCATATCAAAAATTCCTTTTTATCACGCTTTTGTTAGCTTCACCTGTATGTATGTATGTAACCGACCCCTTTGAGTTGATTTTGTCCTACTTTGAAGTTAATTTAATAAATTTGCACACGTAAAGGTCGATGAAAGCAAAACCGAAAAAAAAAGTAAAAAAAAAAAACATAAAAATAAAAAAAAAAGTGACGCATCGCATGTTAATAAGCACCTCCAGATACAGTATTTTTATCATTTTTTTGTCACTTTTTACAAAAATATACATTTATTTCTAATTTACACTATTCTTAATCCAAATTTATTAAATTTTATTTTCTGTTTTTTAGTTGGATTTTATATGAAAGCGTGTTTTTTTAGTTTTTTTTAAACTATTATTTATTTAATCATTATACGGCCACTGATGCTCAAAATTCGATAATAATTTATATATTTTTTTTAATTTTCAGTATTGAAGAAATAAATGGACCTTATCCAAATTTTCGTCAATAGCTAATATACAAAAAATAAAAAAAAATCTATTGGCTAACAAAGAAAGAAAGTACTCTTCACTGTTTTGTCTTTGCATATTTATATGTTACATTATTTAAATGGTTCAAAAATTCAACAAGTTGTGTGAAGGAAACAACCTTGTGTCCGACGACTTCGCCAACACTGTCTATTAACGACGGGTGGCGCCTGTAATTCGAATACCGATCAGTTCTTAGGTCAGGTTGTTGGTAACTGAATATTTTAGTGGTTGTTATGACAACGCGCTTAGTGCTGTAATTTACCGTTACACTGTATCAGATTACGTTGGACGATTGTTAGTCTTCCGTTAATTTTGTTTTGATTAATTCGTACAAAGATATGATTTTATGTAAAGACTGTTTTAGCGGTACTGAGTCCAATGCGTGGCGGGGGTGGCGTGATTCATTATAGACGCATGTTAGTCAATAGCGCGATATCGTTTTTGTTTTCTTTCTATGTCATAGGAGGCAAACGAACAGGTGGGTTACCTGATGTTAAGTGGTCAACACCGTCCATAGACACTAACAACACCAGGGGAGTCGCAAGTGCGTTGTCAGCCTGTGTTTGAGGATAGGAGAGAATGGGCGGAGAGGGGAAAGAAGGTGGGCCATCGGCGCTCTCACTGACCAAGCGAAACGCAACAATGCAAGCACTGTTACTTCACGTCGGTTTTCTGTGAGAGGGTGGTACTACCCCGGGTGTGCCGAGTCATTCGTACTGGAACCGGTAATAGCTTCAGCGTGGCTGGTTCGAGAAAGTCGAGGGCCCACAACAACTACACAGCGCGTAGTAACTGGCTCGCCGTTCACACGTCGTACTCGTATATAATTTGCTCATCATGCACTCTGTCCTACATGCTTACATTATGTCCCTACATAGTTTTTATTCTATGCTTTATAGATTTTAGTGTATAACCACAATCCCATCTGATATTAACCGACGATGTGATTTATGATGGTAAAAACGCCAAACCTAGAGGAGACTGGCTCTCAAGTGCAACTGCTGGAACACATAAATAGGTGTTTGGCAACCAATTTTCTACTTGAACGTGGTAGCTAGCTAGGCGTACTTAGAAATAACTTTACCATCATGTTATAACTTAACCATACTGTTTTCCTCCACCGGAAGCTCCGAATCAATTGCAAGGATTTAAACCTATGTCCAGTTATTTACAACATTATGCTGGTTAATATTAGAGATGTGCCGACTATGCGGCTACTATCGTAGTCGACGATTAGTCGGCGACTCGTCGCCAAAAAGCGCCAACTATCCGGTTTCTTATGTTTTATGTATTTCCAAGTATAAAGTATGTGGAGTGATTTACATTCAATAAAAACTTTGACTATTTATTAATATTTTTATTTTATAATTCAGTCTTACACATTATTAAAAGTAAAGTAAGCAACCTTTCCTTTGAAAATCAGTTTCTAAAGTTACTTGCCTGTAAATAGTTCTATGACATTAATGAGATAAAACAATCTATACATATGATACGAATGTAAATCAAACGTGTCTGACTTTATAGATTTTGTGCGAAAAAACTTGTTGCAGGTGTCTAGGAATAAGTAATAAAATACATTTTAATAAATTTTAGAAATGTCGGTCACTCTGTCTGTTTGTATGAACACGCATCACTACTAAAATACTGAATTCATGATAAAAACCTCTTGAAGAAAATCATAAAGCATATCTTCCAGTAACATTTAGTCTTTGTTTCATTAAAATTTAATGACGACGCGACTTAAGTACAACAGAAAAGTAGATCAGTAAATGGACTTAATGCATTCAGATGACTTTATTAATTACTGTTTTTTACATTGGGCTCCACGCGGACCGCGTCGCAGGCACAGCTGGTATAGGTCTATATAGCTTCTGATAATTTGCATAATAAAAGGGGCTTTGTAGAGGTACGCTGCAACTATTACTGGTTTTAGCATGAATGGGTAGGCTCGGCCGCGGTACTACCACCCGACCCATAGAGACACCGACGTGAAGTCACAGTGCTTGCATTGTTGCGTTTCGTTCGGTCAGTGAGAGCGCCGGAAGCCCACCTCCTCTCTCCCCCCTCTCTCCTCTCTCCGTGTCTATGGACGGCGGTGATCACTTACCATCAGGTGATACGCCTGTTCGTTGACCTCCTATAATATAAAAAAAGTCATTTTCCTTGAACATTGCTTGATTATGGTGAAACGTTTACAGTAAAAAAATACATGTGATACATTTTAGTGCCGAATGTACCATTATATCGTGTGTGGCCATAAAGTGAGCGATGTCAGTAAAGCGTTGATGTATCACTCGGCGGATTAGCGCAATAAAAAAACACACACACACGATACAGAACGACGGACAATAAAAAGCAATTTGTTTGAACCGAACGTGTTTTGCTTTTGAATAATTTATTTGTGTTTTATTACAGGAGTATTATTACAGATTAAACCTGTTTTAGTTTTTGATGTATCGGACTCCGGGAACATCACAATATGTAGCTATATATCCTTGCATACTGTAAAAAACGTTTCTTTTACGTTCGTAAATGCTATCAGTCCGTTAATATGCTTAAAACTCAAAACATTATGAACCGATTTGAATGATTCTTGTTTTATATCATAAGTTTATTTTATAGCCACGGTTTTTGTATATAATTTATTCCTTTAGGTGATATATAGAATAAGTTGATGAGTTAAAAGTAAATTAAGTTAACACAAAATAACTACAAGTAATTATGTTCAATAGTTGATGTAAACCAATATATATCAACTAGAGATGTGCCGATCATAACTTTGGCCGATTAGTCGTTGGTAAAAAGGCCGACTAATCTGCTGAGCCGATCACTTTTTGGGGGTATCCGTGATACTTCGTTTACAACTGTTTCGCGCGTAAGTCGTAACCGCCGCCTGCGAGCCTGTCGAAACCACTTATTTACTTCGCATTGTTTTTTATGTTTGCTTTTGTTCGGGTCAGAGCTGTGAGTTTGTGCAAAAAATCTGTTGTGTAAAGATAATGCTGTTACTGTTCATTAATTCGAATTAAAAAAAAAACTCAATTAAAATTTAAACATATAAAGAAAGTCTCGTGTATGGATTTTTTACGTTACTATCTGTTAATAATATTCCTTTCACATAAAGGCGGTATGAATGCTGCAATATTACGTTCATAATTCAAATGTAAAACAAAAGACGATTTTTTCTACAAATTCTATTTTATTCCATCATTATATTGTCACCCGTCTAATTGTAAATACGTAAATACATTAAACATTTCCATTACAAGTTTTCTACAATTATTTCATTCAAAGTCCGTCTCCTGTAATATAATTAACACTATCTTTTCTTTCTTTTATGAAGCGGCTAATTTTTAGGATTGTTTGACAATTTTTTTTACCGTGCATAATGTAAACTCATTTTAAATTATTATAAATGTTTATTCAAGATAAAAAGATATTATGTTATTTGTATGTTAATGCCCAACGAAGAAGAAAAAGAATTCTGTATTTAATTCAGACCTTTAGGAGTCACTTCTTAGTGTCAAAACAATACAAAAACATCGCTTTACCCCACAATGTATCGATGGCGATTCAACAAAAATAAGCCCACAGTTTTATATTTCTTTTACATACAGTGATACTATAAGAACATTTTTTAGTTTTAGGTTTCGTCTTCATTTTTTCCATCATAGTTAGCCGATTATAGTACCAATTCGTAAATGGTAGAGCCACGCTGAAGCTATTACTGGTTTCAGCATGAATGGGTCGGCTCGCCCGGTGTAGTACCACCCGACCCACAGAAAACCATCGTGAAGTAATAGTGCTTGCATTGTTGCATTTCGTTCGCTCAGTGAGAGCGCTGAAGGCCCATCTCCCCTTTCCCACCTCCCTCTCCTATCTCCCGCCATCTCCCCAATACGTGAATTCCGAAAAATGAACGTCAAAGTACGGAATCGATATTCCGCTGGTAAAACCACTCAACCTCCACAACTTTCATGGCCTATATACGGGATATAATAGTTAAAAATAGGTTATGTATGTCACGCAACAGATCTGAACTAATGTATGGGGTTTTTTTTAATGAGCCACTCTCTACAGTTACAAAATGCTATCATTATGTAGATTCAGGTGAAGCAAGTTTTGTAAACAACATATGTATGATTTAACGCATTTAGCAAATACTTAGATTGGTCTCCATTTCGGCTTAGCCACACAAGCTGTGGTCAAAATCTGACTGATGTATTGCAATATCTTCGTCAGCGACGGCAATTTCTGAGATCTAACCTCATGTGTTTTATGTTATTAGAGATGTTCTGAGGCACTACGCTCACTTTAAGTGAGCCAAGTTAACGTTATCATTATGTGGTGACGTGCGATGTTACTCGGAAAACTGATGACGTCAATAATTACAATTAACCCGCGAGACGATGCGAGGATGGGCATCGAAACAGGATTGAATTAAAATCACTTTTAACACGACCTGTCCAATAACCCGTCGCGTCGCCCCCGATAAAATATACAACGATACAGTACAGTGGTTTATAGGAACGTAACCGCGGGGTTTTAACCGCGGGCGGGAGGGATCGCGAACGATTTATTACGGCATATTGTGTTTCAAATGAAAACAAATTAAAATTTCGGCTGAAGGGAACCGAACCTCGATACCGATGGCGTATTTATTATTTCCCTTTGTTTGGTTTTTTTTTCAAACGATCAATATCCTTATCTCGTTAAGGATTAAGTCGATAGTAAAGCCTTTTAAGTTACGTTATGGGTGATAGATTTATCACAATCTTACTATTTTTAGAAGATGGTTTAGTTATAGATGATAGTCATTTAAATCTGGAAAGGGGCCGTTCATAAAATACATTCGCACTCATAAGGGGTTGTTGCTTTTTTTTTACCCAGAGGAAAACCCTACACCGGATACCTTCCCAGCACCGAGGGACAGCGAGAGGGTTATTCGGGGCTCCTATCGCCTAATGAAAAGCTGTTCCGCTATAAGCGTATGTGAACCCCAGAAGTCACAAGATCAACGCGATTTTTGGCCACAGGGTTGTTGCTCACTTTTTTTTAACCTAAGGAAAATATTACATAACATCGGCAACTCAATGTCGAACAGTGGAGATAGGTATATCAGACTCTTACGGTCTAAAGACCATATGGTGTCCTTCACATACCTACGAGCTGGGGAGGAGGTACTGCCTATACACTTCATACCCTCGAGGGTTGTTAATTACAAGATATGTCAAGGGAGGTCGGGGAGTATAAGGAAAGGTAGCGTTCGCAGCTCCTTAAAATACATTTTTTTCTCGATTTTTATTTTATTTAGTTAGTGACGTATTTTATGGACTACCTACATCGGTTTTGTTTTTTGAGTGCATTTCTTGACGTAGCACGGCTAACAATGCATAATAACTTTGTGTAGTGATTCGCTAGCCTGGCTGGCTACCACCCTCAGGTTGAAAATCGGTCGCCAAGCATCTATAGATGAGTTACGGCAGCTGCACTTGAAAAAATCAATCCCTGTATGTTTTGTTTTCTAGGATGACATTGTGATTTATCGCCACGTGAGGTTGTGGTCAAGCGCTATGTATAATGCTTTAGAAAAACTAATTGGCTCCTGTATAAAGTATGGTTGATTTCGAAATGTGACAAATTCAAAAAGAGTCACTATGACTGGTTTATCGTGTTACCAGTCGAGAACAGATGCCAACTATTTTTTTTCTATACATCGGCTGACACTAGAACATCGCATGTCTAAGTATGTGACTCTGAAGGTTGTATTTACTGTATGGATGGTAGTCACAACCGATTTGGACACAATTAAAGTGTCATACTCCTTTTGCAAGCAATCTGTAAATCACAGTGAAGATAGATTTTTTTTAATATGTTAACTTACTTCCGGTAAGAAAATTCTATTAAATTGTTATTTCCGCTTAATGCCTAAGAAAAACGTGTTGATTTGTTTCTAGATATTACTCAGAAAGGTTTTTTATCTGCCAGTAAAAACTCATCAAAATCGGTTTAGCCGTTTCGAAGATTACCCTGGATAAACAAGAGACAGTCTAATGTTATTTGTATGTATAGTTTTATTGCATTAAATTGGGCAGTTCTTTAATATAACAAACATAAAAATTGTCAACATCAAAGTATCTTGAAATAAAAGTTATTTTAAATAGACTAAATTAAATATTGACCAATTTGATAGCCCATTAATTAAGTATGATCGACTAAGTAATTCTTCAAATTCAATTTGGGACAAAACAAACTTAAGTAAAATTAAGGCTTTGTGGTCTTAAATTTACCCTCCAATGTTAATTAAATTATTCATACCGACATTAATTATTTATTAAACATTTCTGGAGCATTTCCTTAATATGTGTATAAGAAATGATCATCTAGTGGTCGAAAATAACTAATTAATTATTTAAGTTTCCAATATTAGTGAGACTTTTTGCCAAACAATGTTATTCTAAGTATATATCTATACTAACCTATACTGTCTATACTAATATTTTAAAGCTGAAGAGCTTTGCTTGCTTTGCTTGAACGCGCTAAACTCAGGAATTATTGGTCCCATTTAAAAAGATCTTTCAGTGTTAGATAGCTCATTTATCAAAGAAATCTATAAGCTATATGTCATTACGCTGAGACTAATAGGAGCGGATCTCTAATGAAGTATGTATCAAAATCGGGGTTCCTTTTGAGAGCTTCCGCTGAGTGTTAGCGTTAGCCCAAAGTAATTATTCCACGCGGACGAAGTCGCGGGCAGAAGCTAGTTTAAGTATAGTTTTAATTATACTAGTGTTGTAAATTATTAGGTATAACGTTCGTGGAATATGGCGAATAAAGGCTTAGAAATAAAGGCCTTCGACTCGTCGTTGGAGATAAAAGAAACACTGTTTCTAAATTTTTTGAAGTGAAAACATTTTTAGCAGCGTTGAGTGGTTTTAGGTAATAGAAAAACTTATGCGTTTGCGTCACCGATGACTTCGACATGTTCGTGACGTATCGCGCTTGCGTCAGGCTAGCGACGCGTAGTATAGTAAGCCTGTGTACACGTACTCGTAATATTGATATTTTGAATTGAAATTGTGCTGCCATCATATGTAACATTAATTAAGAGACTGTATAAAAATATTTATAATTATTACTCCGAGTATCAATAGATGTGAAAATTAGACAAATGTTATTAATAATTTCAATTTAAAAATTAGGAAATTTAGATAATTCACACTGTAATTGATTTGAAAATTCAAAAAAGAACAGTTATTCCACTGTTTTGGGTTTTCACTTCTCTCGGTAGTCTTTATGACTGCCTCTGTTTGTTTTTGTATACCCTAAAGGCCTTAATGAGCTACTAATCTAGAAAGAATAAAGAAGATCCGTTGACAAAGAGAAGATAAAAATACTGAATTGTTTTACGCTCGTCTATTTATGCATAAACATATGAAGAAAATACTTTAATAAAATATCTATTTTATTTTATTTTAGACAGCGATATATACTGCAGTGACTAGTTAAAAACGAATTAATAAAAGGCAAAAAAATACATTTAAAAAATTATATCGACGTGAACGACAAAAAAAACAAAGAATCCCATTCTAATAAAATCGTCCCATTATTTATTAAAATGCATTCGTTTGAACTAACCTCGATTAAGGGAAGGTGGTTTGTTTAAAACGCAATCGAAATGAGGAAGGGTTGTTTGGGGCGTGGTGCGGTCGTAAACTCATGTCGGAATTAAACGATGTATAATATAGTCGTTCTTGAGAAGATTATAATAGTGTAAACTAGATGCATATTTTGACAACCCTCCGGTTGTTATGGACTGATTAAAAAAGGACCTAGAAGTGATTGCACGTTGAATGGAAGTTGACAAACTCCCCGGCTCCCCGGCTCCCCGGAAAGTGGGTTATCCGGCTCTCTCACTGACCGAACGAAACGCAACAATGCAAAGCGCTGTTACTTGACGTCGGTTTTCTGCGAGAGGGTGGTAGTACCACGGGCGAGCCGACCCATTCATGCTGAAACCAGTAACATGACAGACTAACATACCATCAAAAACGATATGAAAGTTATGAAACTAAATATTAATCAGTAAACCTGGTTCGTATTTAGAATTAACGTGAACTTGTATTATTGATTACGTCATTTGTGTAAATGTTATAATCTAAATAAGCGAGGGTTGACCGGGACGCTATCGTAAATTCATGTCAGAATTTAATGGCGTATCCTTACAACGGGGAACGTACCACGTGTTTTAGATACAAGTTTGATTGACCAAATATACGAATTTAGATTCGAGTTGGAGATGTTTAAAAAAATACCTTGATTATATTCGTCGCAATCAAACGTTTTATCTAACAGTTAATGGTCTTAATTAACAAACTTAATTCTAAATTTGCTAAAAAAATGACTAAGCTTCGGTTTCTTAATTGGCTCCTGCTAACTGTAAGATATGTATGTAATATAGTCTAATGAGCCCGAATGTAGTTTTTTTTATCCATACAAGAACTTCTACAAACTATTGCTTAGTTCCAGTTATCCCCAAACAAGCAAATTCTCAAAAATTACCTGTTTTTTTCGAACGCGCTAATCTTTGTTAAACTACCAGTCGAATTTATTTTATTTTCCATCTTATAGTCAATTTGTCTAGGAAAGTTGTAGACTCTACTCTTAAAAATGGAGCAATTGCTATAAAAAATCTGAGTCTGAAAGTACGCTAAGCGAGATCGAAGTAATAATGCGGGCTGTGTAGCGCGGCGTTGGTTATAGAAATCTGGAGACTGGTTAATTGCTTGGTGAGAGCCGAGTATTACTGAGAGAGCCGAACTGTAAATGCCTATGTCAGCGAGATTACACCGTGCGCCTTACGCGTGTAGTAGGCTACGTACACAGTCGTGTTTAGTACAAAAATAGAACGCAATATAAGAAATTATACTGTCTAATAACTGACATATTTACATTCGTTTTTATCGACCTATGAGTGATACATTGACCATTTAACATAATTATTCCAGTTCAAGGGTGTGTTTAGACGTATAGATAAATATAGTAGGTAAGCAAGTAGCTAATACAATTACCAAAAGTAAATTATTGATTCATAAAAGCCATTGACCGAACGAAACGCTACAATATAAGCACTCTTACTTTATGTCGGTTTTCTGTGAGAGGGTGGTACTACCCCGAGCGAGCCGACCCATTCATGCTGAAACCAGTAATAGCTTCAGCGTGGCTCTACCACCTACATGATATCTAGTATACATCGCACCATCTTATACCAAATTATCGTTTAAAATTAGTTATGACTGTGGTTAAGCACTAAAAACTACAGAATATAAAAAAAAATATCTTAAACTAGATTTTACCCTCGGCTTTGCTTTCGCTTATATGTATCTTTTTTATTCCTCGGGAAGAGCACACTTCTTCTGGATGAGAGATACATTTTATTATACTTTATTATAGAAATGCTCTTTAAAAGCAATTGTAAGTATGACACGCACGCCACTTACAGTAACATGTAACGTGTACATTAGATATATAAATACTAACATTGTGCCAAATGAGGTTTGTCATCAGCAACATATTTCGAACCTTAACCCACAATATAATTACCTCAGTACTCACTTACACTGTATAGGGAACTAATGAAACAATAACTCAAAATATTATATAAAGATTTACATTTACATAATATACATTACCATAGTAATTAAGATTTTGTGACTATACAAAAACTAAACGCTTGTCTGTTCCGCAAGAAATTGTATTATGGAACTCTTTATGTAATACGCTTATAACCTAAGATCTTATTAGGAAGACCTCTATATCATTAAAGTTATTAGTAATTATAATGTCGAATTGTAAACAATAAGCTGATAATTATTTCTCTTATTAAAAATAAAGAATGAGTTGAAATCTTGCTAAATTTCATGCAAACAAAGTCGCGGGTAACAGCTAGTCTAAAATAGAATAACCTCAATTACTTTTTATAAGGTTCGCTGTCTACCAGTGAAAGTCCCATGAAAATCGGTCTAACCATTTTGGCGATAGCATAGCGGACGAAACCACGGTTAACAGCTAATCTAGATTAAAATAAATTAAATCACTTTTTATAAGGTCTGCTATCTGCCAGTGAAGGTCCCGTGAAAATCGGTTTAACCGTTTTGGAGAAAGTACTGTGGGCGGAGCCACAGTTAACAGCTAGTATAAATTAAAATTGCCTAAATTACTTTTTGTAAAGTCAGCTATCTGCCAGTGAAAGTTTCGTGAAAACCGGTCTTACCGTTTTGGAGATAACACTGCGGACGAAGCTACAGTTAACAGCTAGTATAAACTAAAATTGCCAAATTATTCTTTATAAGGTCAGCTATCTGCCAGTGAAAGTCTCGTAAAGATCGGTCGAACCGTTTTGGAGATAACACTGCGGGCAAAGTTACGGTTAACAGCTAGTATAAATTAAAATTGCTTGAATTACATTTTATAAGGATACATATCTGTAAATAAAAGTTTCTTGAAAATCGGTCTAACCGTTTTGAAGATAGTACTGCGGGCGAAGCCACAGTTAACAGCTAGTTTCAATTAAAATAGACTAAATTACTTTTTATAAGGTCAGCATCTGCTAGTGAAAGTCCCGTGGAAATCGGTTAAACCGTTTTGGAGATAGTACTGCAGACGAAGTTACGGTTCATAGCTAGTCTAAATTAGAGTAGCCTAAGTAACCTATTGTAATTTTAGCTACCTCCCAGTGAAAGTTTCGGAGATTACCCGGAACAAGCAGACAGACAGACAGACCAACAAAAATTTTAAAAATTGCATTATTGTTATCAGTTGCGTGTATACTTTCACACCCAATCAGTAAAAAAGTGTTATTTTGATATTACATACAGACACTTCATTTTTATTATATGTATAGAATAGATAGATTAAATGAGGATGTGGTCTAAACACGCCTAAACTTAGAGGGGACTGGCTCTCAAGCGCAGCTGCCGAAACACACCAATAGGTGCTTGTCGACAGATTTTCAACATGAGGGTCGTAGCTAGCCAGGCAAACTTAGAAAAAAACCCTACCACGGTGCTGTGGTTACATCACGATGTTTTTGATATGAAACATCTATAGGCGAGGGGAAACCTGATTGTTGGCGTGGCGACGCGATGCCATGCGCAAGCAACTGTGCGCAAAGTCTCTTGTCGCACTGAGCTCGCATACCTATAGTGTAATTTGAGAATTCGACAATTTGAGATTCGTTCGATTCGAACAATTTCGATGTTTTACATCTGCCACGCGTCCCGTGACGGCTCATATGTTTCCTTAACTGGAAACTCGGACTCGGTTGCAAGGATTTGAACTTACGTCCATCCACGCTGAGCCCGAACACGCTATCAATTAAGCCATCATCGTTTCATGTCGCTTATGTCCTTTTCTGTACCTCTGACGAATAATTTTTTTATGATAATCGGTCGACTTGTCAAGTGTATATCGTAAATGTAACGAACAAACAAATAAATCCCTTCTTCTATTTATAATACTAGTAAGGACTAGCTGTGCCCGTGACTTTGTCCGCGTGAAGTCCTGATGTACAAAAAAGTGACTAATATAATCATCATCATGTTAAAGCGATACCGACTCAAAGACGTACTTCGAGTAGTGTTTGTATCGAGTAATAATGAAATACCAGTGGTAGTAGAAAGCGATCGTGGTACCGTTTTACGTTATAATTCCCCCATAAACTAGCGCCGACAGGACTATCAAGGTAAAAGGAGCCCGAACTGATCCATGATGTAATTATATACAAAGTGAACAGTATGGTAACTGAAAAAATTTGTTAATTGTATAAACCATAGCCCAAGAAAAACATAATTTAGAGGTAAGAAAATAATTACTAATTATCGAAATTATTGTTTATTTCAAGATAGTAGGGCTTGACAGTTGTATACGATTGGATCACGAATATCATATTCGTGATAAGTAATATCGTCGCTTAAGCGATATGTAGCCGGTTTATTTAGTAATTAATCGGGATGCTAAGATATCCGTTGCTGGTTGAATTATTATAATTTTTTTTCTTGATTTGATTACGCTATTGTTCTAGTAAGGCCTTAACAGCTTCACCGGACTACCGCTGGTTGAAGCAATTTGTGCACGTTATAGTAATCTTGTCACAATACGTCTTTGTTGGTTTGTCGCTTTTCGAATATCGTATATTATAGGAGTTTTATATCAAGCTGTCAAGAGGTTTCAAAGCAGCTGGCAGCGATGACTGACCGTTATTTTAGATTGTACTATATTTATTTTATTAATTTTACTTTATCGTGATACAGTTAAGTAAAAGAAAATCAAAATATAGACAAGCATTACTTTGTAGGTGGTAGAGCCACGCTGTAGCTATTACTGGTTTCAGTGTGTCGGCTGATATACACCGACACCGACGTGAAGTAACACTGCTTGCATTACTGCGTTTCGTTCGATCAATGAGAGCGCCGGAGGCCCACCTCCCTTCCCCTCCCCCCTCCCTCTTACATAGGCTGGCATCGCACTTGCAACTCCCCTGGTGTTGCTACTGTTTACGGATGGTGGTGATCACTTACCATCAGGTGACCCACCTGCACGTTTTAATATAAAAAAAACCAACAAAAACAAATCTTGACTAATTTTATTATCAGATTTTTTAAACGACTTCAAAAACGGAGGCAAGAAGTCGGCGATTTCGATAAAAATAGACATTAACAGTATTACTATAGTTTTGTAATTGAATCGGACTTCTAAAGTATTGTTTTAAAATCAAATTAAGATATGTGAAATAAAGTATAATTTTTCATTTTTCAATTCGTGTCTTTTGGTGGCGGTAATAAATAAAAAATAAATTTTCTATAATAGAATAATTGATTAACAAACCACATTTTAGTATACCAGAAATATGAGTATGAAGCTACATTTCATTTACACGCTATAGACACGTTCTCGTAACAAAAATATTGGCTTTCCATTGTTGGAAGAATTTTTATTCCTGTTTCGTGAAGGCGTGTATGCAATACAGTGCTGCATGTTTCGATTTACATACATATTGGTCGGTGCACAATGCATGCATTAATGAAATTTTTGCCAATAAATGTAAATAAAGGAATCTATATGGAACTTTCGAATAATAGTTAAATAAATAAATGAATAATAATATCATTTCACGTTATATAATCCTCTTACCCGGACATTTTAATGTTTGACGTTAACCGATTCAAGCTATATTTTTACGTATAGTTTTCGTTAGTTATCTTGTTTAGATTACTATATGATAAAGTAAAATTTAAAACTGATGAAGCTGTGACGGGTTAGTGGCAATTGACGTGGTTATAAATCCGCCAAGGAGCTTGAAATTTATATTAAAAAACATCAGTCAAGTAAAAAATCTATAATCAAACATCTACAGTAATACCCGACAGCAAAACTTCCGAGGCAGTTTATTTAATCTCATCACTTTATCAAAATCGTGGAAAAACCCTAATCTACAAAAATTAAACGATATTGTCTTTATAATTTACATAATATACAGAAATTAACAAAACAAGACATACTAGAGAGCTCCTTTTAACTTTTAACAAAAAAAAATCTATAATAGCAACTAAAATGACATACAAAATCGACTGAAAGTTTTGTTTTTAACTACAATTGTTGTATAAAAATAATAGTTAATTACTATAATAAACGCTGTGAAATAATTATCAATTAATTATAGAAAGTGGAAAGAAATAATTAAGAACGCACATTACCATACTGTATTTCTCCACGTGGTTCCCCTGAGGTTACATCGTTACTGCTTTTATTGGTAATTTTGTAGATGATGGCCTGATAAAGTTAGATGTTTGATTTTATGGTTCCCCCTAGTCATTGTCTGAGTGTTTCGAGGTAACGTAATTATTTTTATTGAATTATGATCTATTTATGAATATTCGTCCTAGGGCGTTTCCTGCGTTTATTGCGATTGCTTTCGGTGTTCTCAAATCTTATACATACTCGAATGTTTTCTATGAAACGGTAACAGGGTATAGTTACGTTCGCTTTGTGAATATGTGAACGATGGTGATGTCTGGAATTGACTCATCTCTGTGCATCCATTAAAAACGTTTGTGAAATTTACTATTATATAGAATATATTATTATTCTAAATATTATATATATTTGTTAAAAAGATAAACAAGATCGAGTTTCTTGCCGGTTCTTCTCGATGACTGGGTTGTTTTCCGAACCGGTGGTAGTTTTGACGTTCATAAGTGCCTTCTTAGGGCCTAAATTGAATAAAGTGTTTTTGAATTTGAATTTGAATTAAAAAGTAGACAGAAGTGAAAAATCCAAACAATGGAATAAAGAAATACTCTTTAAATTTTAAAGTCAATTATATAGTCGAAATTATTTAAACTTCATAAATTGTAAACTAAAAGTATTACTTACACAAACTTAATACAAAATATCAATATTACATATACGTCTCTATAATAAGCGTCGCTATTCTCACGCAAGCGAAATACGTCACGAGCATGTCAACGTTATCGGTGACGATCGGTGACTCGAAATCACAAGATTCTACCCATCTAAAATCTCAAACATGCATATGGTACAGTCGAGTATATTAAATGTCTGGCACAAGCGTAATACATCACGAGCATGTCGAGGTCATCTGTGACGAGAACCCCTATGCTTTTCCTCTACATTTTTTTTTTAAATCGCTCAACGCTGCTTATGAAATTTTCACTTCAACAATTTAATTGGGATGTATGACTTTTATATTTTTGTTTCTTTCATTCAAGTCTCATTGATATATTAGCTGCTACCTGCGACTTGGTCCACTTGGAATTTAGCAAAACATTTTTGGTCATTTAAAGGAATGTATGACGCAGAACTCTATTCTTTTTTAAAAATAAAAAAACATTATCTTTTCGCCGTCGAAGGCCCCGTCAAAATCGGTCCAACCGTCCGGAGATTAAGCGAAACAAACAGATAGATAGACAAAAAAATTAAAAAATTGTCTTTTTGTTATATGCACTGTATACTATAACTTTCGTTAATGCTTATTTAAGTCCAAATTAATACATTTTTAAAGTACGATACAGAATATATAATATTTGATTTCGATGACCTGAAAATATCAAAATGTCAAAAATGCAACGGTTATGTATGTCTCAACTCACTTGAACACTTCTAACGGCAAATTACTAAGTTCATTGCACTCGTGCGAAGTCGGGGCGGATCACTGTGTATTATAAATCGAATGTAAACCGAAATAAATCCTCTTAACTGAATAATTTAAATTAAATCTATAATTACAGTACGCAATAGCAAATAATGCGATTTGTTTTCAATTATTCGCGAGAAGGAACATTTTCCCACGCAAATCATTTCATTATTATAACTCTGACAGTTATGTTCAACTTTCATATTAATTGTAGAGTTCTTTGAAAGTCATTAAAATATATTTTCATAGTTGATTACAATTTAACAACTTTCATATTGCTTTCTCTCGTCAACTAAGAACAGTTTCTGAACAAAAGCAGTCACTAAGATGACGGTGGAATTGTCAAAGGTGAAATATAATTAAATCGTCGAAACGTAAATCAATTATGAGATTGTCACCCTCCAGCCCCTTTGCTCTAAAGTTGAAGAACAACAAAGCGATAATAAAATTTCCAAGACGTCAGTTTAATTAATTCTCAATAGTTTTGCGCTAGCTCGACTCGCGGCTCCACACGCGTTTATTATTATTATTTTATTTTTCGTGAAAATTTCTTGAATCGCAATTAGCGATTTTTTGCAAGAGAAAAACTTATGGGTACGCGTCGCCGATGACCTCGACATACTCGTGACGTACAGCGCTTGCGTCAGACTAGCGACGCGTAGTATAGCGGCCTGTGTACATGTAATACTGATTAGGGATGATCGATTATTAGAAAAACATCGATGTTAACATCGGTTTAAAAGTATCGATGTTCGATAAACATCGATGTTTTTGCTAGCAATTAAAACTGTCTGTAAAAAACCTAACTTTATCGGGTGTTTTCCATATTGTCCGTTCCGTTGCTGGTACAGGAGTTGGCCAGCATTGAAAAGAAAAAGAAGAAAAGTAATGCAAATAAATAACTATTGTAAAATAGTGTCTCTAGCTAGTACATGCAACGTTAGATGACTCTAAAGAATATATTGACATTTCGATATTTTATTCTCAAAACATCGATGTTATCGAAGTAAAAACATCGATGTTATCGAAGTAAAAACATCGATGTTATCGAAGTAAAAACATCGATGTTATCGAAGTAAAAACATCGATGTTATCGAAGTAAAAACATCGATGTGTCGATGTTATATACATCAAAACATCGATGTCTTTCAGCTAAACATCGATGTTTCTTCAACATCAATGAATATCGATCATCCCTAATACTGATATATTGCATTGAGCTTATGCAACACATCATACGTTTGATTAATTAATAAACTGAATAAAAATGTATATAATTATTGCTCTGAAAGTCAATAGATGCGAAAAATAGACTAGTGTTAATAAATTTAATTAACAAATTATAAAATTTAAATCATTCAAACTATAATAGACTTAATAATTCAAAAAAGAACAGAGTTATTCCATTATTTTAAGTTTTCACTTCTGTCGGCAGTCCGTATTACTGCGTCGGCTTTCTTTTAATATTTTATAAGTTTCGTCGTTTCGACCAGAATCTCATCTGATATCAAATAACTAAGTCGTCCAAAAGGGTAAACACGCTACACCTAGAGGTAATAACTGTCAAGTGTGGCGACATGAACACATCCATAGGTGCTTTACGAAAGATTTTCATCTCGAGGGCGGTAGGTAGCCAGACGAGTTTCGAGTAAGACCTACCACAATGGTACAGTTTCGTGACGGTAAGAAGAAATTAAATAAAGAAAATATACTTATAGGTAATTAAAAACTATTACATCATTACATAATATAAAACAAAGTCCCCTACCGAGTCTGTCTGTCTGTCTGTTCGCGATAAACTCAAAAACTACTGAACGGATCTTTATGCGGTTTTCACCAGTGGATAAAGTGATTCACGGGGAACGTTTTGGTATATAATTTATCCGGGATTTTCTTTATAATCAGGGCGGGACAACGTCTGCCGGGCCCGCTAGTAACTAATAAAATATAAAACAATAATAATAAAAACATCGGATTAAATATACAACAATGCAATAACATAATACAGGTGAGCAAAAAAAACCGAAACGAAAATAGTACAAGCCGAAATTGAGTTTTTAAAATATTCAATCTATTGTGAATTTTGTAGCTAAATTTCTTTTTCTATACGTTTTCGGTCAGTCAGGCTCCATAACGTAATGTTCAAAACGACCGTAATGTCAATCAATTTTCAGTTAATGTATTTCGACATTTTTTGATATCTTCGAAACATGGAATCAAGTAAAATCGACTACGAAATGGATGTGGTAGGTTAGATTAAAGATGTACGACACGTATAGAGCACAGTGAAGGTATTGGACGTGGAACATGATTCAAATGGGTCACACGTAGGGTTGTCAATAGAAACGCAACAAAAGGAATATTTTCTAAATTTATTATTTTCATGACTGCTTACGCTTCGCGTGGATGTTATGTACAGTACATTACATTGGTACATTGGTAGAGCCACGCTGAAGCTATTACTGGTTTCAGCATGAATGGGTCGGCTCGCCCGGGGTAGTACCGCCCTCTCGCAGAAAACTGACGTGAAGTGACAGTACTTGCATTGTTGCGTTTCGTTCGGTCAGTGAGAGCGCCGGATAATCCACGCCCCTCCCCAACTCCGCCTCCCTCAAACACAGGGTAGCAACGCACTTGCGACGCTTCTGGTGTTGCAAGTGTCTATGGACGGTGGTGATCACTTAACATCAGGTGACCCACCTGTTCGTTTGCTTCCTATGATATAAAAAAAATATAGTTCATGAAAGTCATAGACGCGTTATAACATATAAACGTAAAAATTATAAGAAAGTAAAAATCTTGTACATAAACATTTTTTTTTGAACCTAGTTTTAACCCTTCGGCTGTTTTTTTTCAGACACAGATCTCAAAATAACGGACAATGTTTTTAAATTTGAGCCAATTTGTCTGCTGACCAGTGAATCGTAAGGATCATTCGTTTGTATGGAGTTTGAACCATTATGGTTTTCGATAGTTCAAGAGTTAACTCTGTAATATCTTCCAAGATATTTATTAAAAATATATGCTATAATGAGTAATCTATACTAATATTATAAGGAGGTAAAGTTTGTGAGTTTGTGACGTTGTAAGGGGTAATCTCAGGAACTGCAAAACAGATTTTGAAAATTATTTTACCAATAGAAAGCCACGTTATTTGTGAGTGACATAGGCTATATATTAACTACAAAAATGGAAAGACTTTTTTGTGGCAGTCCGATATGCAAAGTAAGTAGGAGAACAAACGATCGAACGAAAACGTTTCTTACGAACGCTGCCTTAACGGTGTGAGATATATTATTCAGTTCTAGAGAAAAGTTGCGGTACTTGATAATGCCTACAAAAAATTCAGCAACAGCATATGTCTAACTTTTATATTTAAGTCACAAAAAGTAATTTTTTATATCAAAAAAATAATTTAAATCGTTTAGTGATGTTTATTGGCCATATTATCAACAACAATATGTAATGATATAATAACTGAGCCACAGCAACGCGTTGCCGTGTCAGCTATCGTAATATACATTAAATGTTCAACATAAATTCCGTATTTAATTATATAAGAATTAATTTTATATTGATCAAAAAGCGTCACAAATAACCAATTATTTTCTAATTATATGTTATCGATAAAAGTGGTGAATGTAGAATAAAAAAGGGAAATTGGAAGAAAGAGAAAAAAAAAAAAAAAAAGGGGGGAAAAAGAAACCTCCTGAAAATTTTTGGAAGTTGGAAAAAAAAATTAATTCTTGCCGGCAATAGAAAAAAAAAAATTATTAATTTTTGGAAGTATAAGGGAGGAAAAAAAAATTTTTTAATTATTAGAGGATATGTGGTAGAAAAGGAGGGGGGGGGGGAAAGAAAATTTAATAATGAATGAAAATATAATGATATTATATAAAAAAAAAAGAATCTGCACTCTCCTCCAATAAAAAAAATTATATAAAATAATATGGAATTTTTTAAAAAGGGATACAAAGTTTTATTAATATATATGATAAGAATTAATTTTATATTGATCAAAAAGCGTCACAAATAACCAATTATTTTTTAATTATATGTAATCGATAAAAGTGGTTACTGTGAGTTATCCTTAGTAGATAGACATATACCATCTAGGGCTTTTTATAGGCAATTTTCAGGTGTACAATTCCGTAGTACATTATTTTAATGTATATCATGAGGTTTAGCCATCATTATCAATGTACTACATTAAATTTCTATTAGGTTAGATTAAATTAAAGAATTAAATCTACTTACGACTTCATTAAAATGCATCGACTTTCGTTACTTCTATAATATAAATGTATTATAATGTACCTTCCGGAAATGTATAAAAAATTTAATACCTATAATAAAGAAAACTAAGGAAACACACAGACTGACACGAAAAGCGACCTGGTTTTATAATATGCATTATTATATTATACAAAAATAACAAATAGGCTAGTACCTCAAAAGTATTTTATTCTATTGATAAATACCCCTTATACATAAAGATGACTGAATTTGAATGCCATGTTTTTTTTATATCATAGGAGGCAAACTAACAGGCGGGTCACCTGATGGTAAGTGATCACCGCCGTCCATAGACGCTAGCAACACCAGAGGAGTCGCAAGTGTGTTGTCAGCCTGTGTTTGGGGGGAGGGGGAAATGAGTGGGAAGGGGAGAGAGGGGAAAGGGGAGGTGCGCCTCCGGCGTTCTCACCGGCCGAACGAAACGCAACATTGCAAGCATTGTTACTTTCTTTTTTATATCATAGGAGGCAAACGAACAGGCGGGTCACCTGATGGTAACTGATCACCGCCGTCCATAGACACTAGCAACATCAGAGGAATCGCAAGTGCGTTGTTGCCACCCTGTATTTGGGGGAAGGGCGAAAGGAGTGGGAAGGGGAGAGAGAGGGAGAGGGTAGGTGAGCCTCCGGCGCTCTCACCGACCGAACGAAACGCAACAATGCAAGCACTGCTTACTTCACGTCGGTGTATCTATGAGAGGGTGGTACTACCCTGGGCAAGCCGACTCATTCATGCTGAAACCAGTAATAACTTCAGCGTGGCCCTACCACCTACAAACCTGTGTGCCGGTGTGTATTGCCAGCAACACCCTTTAACTCAGAACACGGGCATATGAATCCTACACAGGTTTTAGCACTCAATGAAATGGAAGGAATAGTCTTTGTGGCATCTTAGCTCCAGATTGGTAACCCTAGTGTAACACGTTGAGAACGGTCCCAGAACGCCATTGCGGACAGATGTCGCTACTCATAACACGAATGCACCCAACCTAAGATTATACGAGAGAGGTCATCGTCAGTTCTGAGTTACTCACATTCAAATAATATTTCTAAATTCCTAATAATTGGTTTACTAAAATATAAGTAGAAGTGTATTTTATGTTTAAAATACTTAGTGTAAGTGTTAGCTATGTGGTTAATTTATACGCAGTAGAAGTAGGAGCGAGAGGTATACCAGCAAAATCTCTCTACAACCTTCTGAAGGACCTTGGCCTGTCGAGAACTGCAGTAAGTTCTATTTTAGAACGAGAATCAAAGGCTGCACTAACAGGTTCCTACCAAATTTGGCTAGGCAGGGCGGGAAACTCGAGCAGTGTAGGTGAGCGTTGATGCGCATCTCAAAGGGGGCCTCCTTAAACCTACACCTGGGTCGCAAATCCTGAGAACTGCTCTGGGTTTGCCACACGATGGACCCGGCACCCGCACGGTGAATCCATGGAAGGCTAAGAAGTTCGTCTCTCTCTCAATAGGCTACATATAAGACATTGTGGTAAAAATTGCAGGATACATGAATTTTTTTAGCGTTAGCATGCCTATCTAGTCTCATATATCTGTCACTCAGCAATCTCCGAAGGTTGTTCTTCTTGTGCAACTACAGAACACAACTATTATTTGCATACACAACTTGGTATGACTTTACAACTAAGCTATGTAAGCAAATACCAGTTGTGCACAGGTCATCATTATCACCTTGTAAGAAACACCACTGCAGGGCTATAGGCCTCTTCCCAAAGTAAAGTATGGGCATAATCACCACGCCAGCGCACGTTTATCTAGGCCATTGCAAGCTCCGAAAAATTCACGTTCTATATTTCAGTTGAAATTAGTAAATGTGCGCAAAATAAAAAAAAATGTGAAAAAGTTATTAATTAAGTTTTGTCTGCAAATACTAGTTATGAACTGGTACAGCTATATAACTATGCTTTATATGCAGTCACTAGTTTTGCCCCAGGGCTTCAATCATGCTTAGTTTTAAACGTTTTGAATTGCTGTTAACGCAGATACCTACGCCGTTGCATAGCGAGCCTATCGTACACCTAAGCAGCGCGGTATAGCACCACGTTAATATAGACATTCACAGTCCATCTATTCCCTGTATACAATCCTCGATTAGCAACTAATCCACTTTCGGTTCACGTGGGTTACTCCGCACTCTAACTTCGTTCGCATTTAGCGTACTTTCTAACTTACATTTTGTATAATAACTGATTCGCTCTTAAAGGTCACAGCGTGATGCTACTTCCCTACGTATAAATTACAACATTTATTTTTCAAATCTCACTGATAGTTCCAGAGATGAATGTGGTCAAACAAACAATATCTTGAGTTATACGTCTGTATGTTTGGAAGACAATGAAAAAGTGATTATTATTCTTCAATACATATTATAGTGAACGTTGCTTTGCACTTCCGCCTGGATTTAATTGACCGCTACCAATAGACTAGTTTTGATACCAACAATCCAACTTACCTGAAACAAATAATACAAAATAAATAAATCTTAAATAAAATTTCATTTATTTATGAACAAACAAAAAAAATAGTATATATACACTTCTAGAAAGTAAATTTCGGAGTTTACACTACGTACGTGCAATAAACTTTTATAACAGTTGTGAGCCACCTCCGAATGACTCACAACTATAGCGATGATTTGCTGATTCCGAAGTTGAACTTGAAGAACGTTGAGGTTTTCTCCCAAAAAAAAACTTGTATTAGAGGGGGGGGGGGGGAGGTGGTGGGAAAAAAAGACTAAAAAAAAAAAATAATGGATACTAACCACTAACTAAAAAAAAAAAAAAAAAATATTTATTTATTTAATTTATTTATTTCGGGGTTAAAATAAAAATGAGATTCTCTTTCTGCCGCCGGGGGAGAAGTTCAAGGTCGGGGTTCTGGGAATGGGGGGGGGGGGTCGCGGGCGGGGGTGGGGGGGTTCCCCAAAAAAAAAAAAAAAAACACGGGAAAGGGGGGGGGGGGGGGAAAAAAAAAAGGGGGGGGGGGGGGGGGGGAGAGTTCTTCCTTTTTTTTATAAAATAAAAAATAATAAAAATATTATTAAATATAATATAATATAATAAAATAAAAAATTAAAATATTATATAATAAATAAAAAGGAATTTATTATAAAAATATATCTATACTCTATATATAAATAAAACAAAAAAACAAAAAAAAATAAAAAAAAAAAAAAAAAAAAGCTAATTTATAAAATAATAGATTTTGTCCGCGGCCTCATTGTAATGTGGATATCAGCTAACCTTCAGGAACAGTACTGCATAGTTCGCCTAGCTATCGGTTTGTTCTGACAGCTGCACTCAAGGTCTAGTCCTGCTACTTTTATGCTAATAATAGTAATTTATAAAATAATAGCTTTTGTCCGCGGCCTCTATTGTAATGTGGATATCAGCTAACCTTCAGGAACAGTACTGCATAGTTCGCCTAGCTATCGGTTTGTTCTGGCAGCTGCACTCAAGGTCTAGTCCTGCTACTTTTATGCTAATAATAGTAATTTATAAAATAATAGCTTTTGTCCGCGGCCTCTATTGTAATGTGGATATCAGCTAACCTTCAGGAACAGTACTGCATAGTACGCCTAGCTATCGGTTTCTTCTGGCAGCTGCACTCAAGGTCTAGTCCTGCTACTTTTATGCTAATAATAGTAATTTATAAAATAATAGCTTTTGTCCGCGGCCTCTATTGTAATGTGGATATCAGCTAACCTTCAGGAACAGTACTGCATAGTTCGCCTAGCTATCGGTTTGTTCTGGCAGCTGCACTCAAGGTCTAGTCCTGCTACTTTTATGCTAATAATAGTAATTTATAAAATAATAGCTTTTGTCCGCGGCCTCTATTGTAATGTGGATACCAGCTAACCTTCAGGAACAGTACTGCATAGTTCGCCTAGCTATCGGTTTGTTCTGGCAGCTGCACTCAAGGTCTAGTCCTGCTACTTTTATGCTAATAATAGTAATTTATAAAATAATAGCTTTTGTCCGCGGCCTCTATTGTAATGTGGATATCAGCTAACCTTCAGGAACAGTACTGCATAGTTCGCCTAGCTATCGGTTTGTTCTGGCAGCTGCACTCAAGGTCTAGTCCTGCTACTTTTATGCTAATAGTAGTAATTTATAAAATAATAGCTTTTGTCCGCGGCTTCTATTGTAATGTGGATATCAGCTAAGCTTCAGGAACAGTACTGTATAGTTCGCCTAGCTCTCGGTTTGTTCCAGCAGCTGCACTCAAGGTCTAGGCCTGCTATAGGTTTAGCTTGTCTACCATCTTAAATCATTATTTAACATCAGGCGAGATTATGGTCAAGCGCCAAAACCCTAGAAGTATATAAAAAATTATGCAAATGTCAAATCATTTGCATGTCTGGAAGTGGGTGAAAATTGAATGGAAATATTGCATAACATTCACTCCTATGTCAAATGTATAAAAAAATGTGTGTGTACTTATGTACACGCGTTAGTAGTTATACTTCTTTGGCGTAACAAGATAGAAATCTTTTCAAAAATTTTATCTCTCGCCTTATTCTACGTTTGTAGAAAAAACGACACTAACGATAGAAAAAAGGTATTTAATACATTGAAAGTTTTAATACAAACAACAAATACATAGAAACAAAATGTTGACTATAGCTAACTTCAGGGTGTCGGTTTTTGTGACGGTGTGCGCGCGCATCGTAATAACTTCAGGGTGTCGGTTTTTGTGACGGTGTGCGCGCGCATCGTAATAACTTCAGGGTGTCGGTTTTTCGTGACGGTGTGCGCGCGCATCGTAAAAATTTACCTCATCATTTTTCCCTAACGCGCCAAAAGAAGTATAACTTCAAAAACGTGTATGTAACATCAATCAAAGTGTTAAGTATACTATGATTAATAACTAACTTTACTCGCAGCTTCGCTTGCTTTAACGTAGAGTTGACCTAAGAGTACATATTTCCAATGAAAGGTAGTCTATCCGTCCGTCTATCATTGAAAACGTATATGCAAAAATCATGAAGTTCTGCTAAGGAGTTGAGGCGTGAAAGCGTAATAAACAAACAAACATTCCTATTTATAACATTATAATAGTAGTTACATAATGCATACGATTTCGTAAGCTTCAAAACTGAGTTTAAATAACTTTGCACTCACAAAATAGCGGGTAAAAGCTATAAATTTATAAAAGGGGCAAAACACACGCTCCCAATTCCTCCCTTATTTATATCAGGGCCCGAAAGTTGTGCGAACACGTTTTAAAACGTAATCACAAATTATAAAGTAACTTTGAAGTTATACATAATGGAACTAGCAATTAAGCACATAACTGGGTTATGTTTACCGACTAGTTGATGCCCGCGACTGTTTTTCGTGAATATGGATTATTTTACACGAGCTGGTTTTAACTGGATCGTGTTCGAGTTTTCGGCGAGGTCTTGGTATGTCATGTATTCGTTTTTATATTTTATTCATCTTGTGTTATTTGACGCTATATCTTGTAATATTGGTGGTATTTTACGTAATGTAGTTTGGTTATTGGGCACAAGTGGAGTGGATGGGTAATAATATCACGTGGTTTTGAAGGTGGTAGAGCCACGCTATAGCTATTACTAGTATCAGCATGAATGGGTTGGCTCGCCCGGGGTAGTACCACCCTCTCAGAGAATACCGACGTGAAGTAACAGTGCGTTTCGTTCGGTCAGTGACAGCGCCGGAGGCCCACCTCCTTCCGCCCTTTCTCTTCCCCTTACTCCTTTCCCTACCCCTCCCCCCATACACAGGCTGGCAACGCACTTGCAACTCCCCTGGTGTTGCTAGTGTCTATGGACGGTGGTGATCACTTAACATCAGGTGACCTACCTGTTCGTTTGCCTGCTATTAACATAAAAAAAAACGTAGCGTGGATTCTAACTTGCAACAAAAACTCACTGGAAAGTTCTAACAAGACAGTCAACATCGTGTTAGTTAATTGAAATGATAGCAAAAAACTTGTAACATCATTACCTTCTTGACAATCGCAGTAATAATCTATTAGAAGATTGGTTGCCAAAAATAAAATAAATAAATAAAACTAAATTGTGAGCTGGCTATTATTTTTATAATTGGCATTTAGTTGTTACTATTTAACTCTCTTACAGCTTTTAGTTATAGTCTTGAGTTATCTGATACCATATTATGTAATAGTAGCTGCATCTTACGTAATATATCTTGGTTATTTTGCTTAAGTAAAATGGATTTGAAGTAATACAACGGAAAATAAATTTTAACATGTCACAAAAACTCTCTGAAACATGCGGTAACAATTTACCCATCTGTAATTTACAGCGGTATAACGGTTAACTTTCCCCATTATAAAGTAAATAGTACATTATTAAAAACTTAATGCTGTAGTAACCCACCTAATTATAAATGGAGGCGGTCACTAGTGTTGTTTTTAACTCTCATAATATTTATTTGATAACTCTAATTGTAATTGTGTCGCATTATAAAAGTTATGCGGTAACAATTCACCCATCTCTAATCCAAAGCGGTAAGCAGTATAGCGGTTAACTTTCCTCACTATAAAGTAAATTGTACATTATTAAAAACATAATGCTGTAGTAACTCACCCAATTGTAAAAGGAAACGGTTACTGGTATTTTAGTTATATCTCATCTTGATATATCTAATTATACCTTATTAACAACATTCTGCGGTTACAATTCACCCATCTCTACCTGAGAGCGGTAAACGATGTAGTGGGTAACTTTCCTCATTGTAGAGTAAATTAAAAACTTATTAAAAACAATCCTATAATAATAATTCGTATATTTACAGCTGAACGTGGTTATCGGTATCGCAGCTACCTTTCATCGTGATATATTGAATTGTATCTTATTAAAAACGTTTTGCGGTTGCAATTTACCCATATCTAACTCAATGCGGTAACTATATCCTTGTTAACTTTTATTATTAGTGGATTAAACGAGATCTAATTACGCTTTATATTAAACATTGTCCTATATTAGTATATAGCAATACTAGCTGACCCATGCCCACTTCGTTCGGCGGTAATAGGCATTATCAAGCTACAACTTTTTTTTAGAACTCAATAATATATCTCTCATCGTTAAAGCAGCGTTCGTAAGAAACGTTTTCGTTCGACCATTTTTTCTCCGACTCCCCAGATATTACCCCCTACAACATCACAAACTTTACCTCTTTATGATATTAGTATAGATAATATAATTAGTTAATAGCTTCTGCCCGCGACTTCGTACGCGTGGAATGGTTATTTTGGGCTAACACGCAGCGGAAGCTCTGAAAATGAATAAATACCCCGATTTTGCAACATTCATCATTGCTGCTCCGCTCCTATGGGTCTTAGCGTGATGATATATAGCCTATAACATTCCCCGATAAATGGGCTATATAACACTGAAAGAATTTTCCAAATCGGACTAGTAGTTCCTGAGATTACCCCCTACAACGTCACAAACTCACAAACTTTACCTCTTTATAATATGATTATTTATTATTATTATTAAATTATTAATTATTATATATATTATATTATTAGTATAGAAGTATAAATATGTTTAATATATGTACTTACTATTTAACAATGATTTAATTTTGTTGTAGGTACATAGTCGTATCCTTGTAATATTGACTCGACACAAAAAAAAAATGTAATCAAATACTTTATTCCTCTTGTATCCTACATTTTAGTAAAAATACAGATGTAAATTTATTCAACAGTACGTACCAAAATGGATTCTTTAAGGATTTTAGGTCTAGACAAAAATAGTCCATTCCGAGGCAGGATTGCTGTCGGAACGTACATTTGTGAAAATTATCTAGTCTTGAGATAAAGGCCTCCCGGACCTTTTTCAACGGGTCATGACGTAACAGACACAACGGAATGTTGTAGACTTTAGGCTGAAGTTTAAATAAAGCAAGTTTGAAATTACAATTAAATATGGTACCTAACTTAAGTTAGATTATAGTTATATGTAAGTTCATGTTACACCAGATAATACACGCGACTTTGCGTTGTTTTTTAACTTAATATTTTATGAGTAGATAAAACATAAGCACCACACCACTTGCCCACTTTTTCAAGGCAAGAAAAAACACATCCCTGTAAGCAAAGTTAGCAAACGCTAACACGCAACGGAAGCTCTCAAGAGGAAAAAACTCAGATTTTGAAACATTCTTCACTGGTGCTCCGCTCATATTGGTCTTAGCGTGATGATATATAGCCTATAACCTTCCTCGATAAATGAGCTATATAACACTGAAATAATTTTTGAAATAGGACCAGTAGTTCTTCAGGTTACCCCCTACAACGTCACAAACTCACAAATTCACAAACTTTACCTCTATAATATTAGTATAGATGCAGCTGTCGAGCAATTATTTTTTTTTGTTTAAGAAGTAAAATTTAAAAGAATATACTTATAGAAATCTATCCAGTATTTTTGAAGTGAAACTTCTTTATCGACGTAGGGAGGAATTTTAGAGCATGTAAAAACGTATGTAACGTTTTTCGGTTACGCGCCATCTTAATTTCTGTACATTTTTCCGTTACGCGCCATGTTTATTTCTGAAGGTGCGCTCACAATGATCAGATTCCGTTTTTTTTTTCTAAAGGTGCGCTCACAATGATCAGTTTCCGTTTTTTTTTTCTGTAAAGTTGTAAATATAGTAGATCATTTTTCGAAAAATGATGTCATAAAGAAGTTTCACTTCTTACGTGTGTACACTGATACACGCACGTATTTTTTTTTATCTGATGTGCATAAGTGCCGTTTTTTTTTCTGATTCTATACTGTTAGCCTGATGGGCCTTCACAACTTCATCGGACTGATTTCGATAACTCAGTTTGTAAAGCGGTAGACTGTAGTTCGTAATGAGATGGACTGCAAACTTATATCATTTTATTTACATAAATTTCTGCCTACTTTATTAACTTTTTAATTATTAAGGGCAACAAACGATTGTACTCAGTTATACATGTAAGCAATGTTACATAGTTCTTAGAGAACATTCCGCTCCGCCGCCTACGGAGTAAGTTTTAGGGCAGTAAATAAAATACGAAGCAAACAAAGTCGCGGTTATCACCTAGTCATTTGATATGTGTAGTTGTTTGTTACTACGAGTAAGTGTTCATCTTGTCAATATGAAATAGTGATTCAAATGTATTAAATCGTTGGTTACTAACTTCGATACGTTCACACTCCAAACCACCACCTATATAACACAGATCCTTCAGTGCAATTAGCCTAAGTTCCTGAGTGCAGTGTCGTGTCGTGTGGAATTCCAAACTACAGAATCCAAACACAATACGAATGGTAGAGCGGTCTGCGGTTTGTTCAACAGTGTATATATTGCGCCTACAAAACATCGTTTTGCCAGTTGTGCGACATTTCTATCTCTTTATCTTTTAGTTATAGGTACATAACCATTTATTTTCTATATCTATACATATAATAAGAATGTAAATCTAATGTGTCTGTGTCTAAAATGTGTCTGTACTTTTTTGTTTTTCGTGATTTGTTGCAGGTGTCTAGAAATAATTAATAGAATACATTGCAATCATTTTTAAAAATGTCTATCTGCCTGTCTGTTTATATGAACACGCATCAATGCTAAAGTACTGGGTTCACAATAAAATCTCAAATCATAAAGCATATCTTCGGGAGTAACTCAGTAATTTTTCATTAAAATCGGTCTACTCTATCAAAAGTTATTGTAGTTTTAATGATGACGCGGCGAAGTAGCAGAGAAAAGTAGACAAGTAAATGGACTTCATACATTCAGATGACTTTATTGATCACTGTTTTTACATAAGCTTCCACGCAGACGAAGTCGCGGGCACAGCTATTATTTAATAAAATTGAAGTTGTCTCCAAATTGTGACATATGCAATGTCGTAGAGGATGTGTACTCCATTATGACTGAATGCACACGTAACCAACCCCAAGAGTAGCATTGGAAAATAAAATGATTGACTCATTAAGATCTGTGGGTTTATGTAATCCCATTCCTGCTTTCCCGACATCCGAGGAAGCAAGAATGCTTTACAGGCTGGATGTGTATGGATTGAAAAACCGGTTAATTATTGATTGTTTGTGTACAATTTTTGTTTTGTTGTCAATCACTGGGGTGACATGGTCAATTTGTGACCAAACTCCAATTATAAATAAAGAAAAAAAAAAGTGTGCGTGTACTTACGTACACGCGTTAGAAGTCATACTTCTTTGGCGTAACAAGATAAAAATCTTTTTAAAAAAATTTATCTGTCTCCTTGTTCTGCGTTGTAGAAAAAACGACAATAGAAAAAAGGTATTTAATACGTTAAAAGTTTTAATACAACGAAATACAAACAACAAATACAAAGAAATAAAATGTTGACTATAGCTAACTTCAGGGTGTCGGTTTTTCGTGACGGTGTGCGCGCGCATCGTTAAAATTTACTCTCATCATTTTTCCCTAACGCGCCAAAAGAAGTATAACTTCAAAAAAAAATTTATGAGATACATATGTGTACCTACTTGTGTATACGCACGTATGCGGGGGTGATCTGTGTTGTGATGTCAGCTAGTGATTGATTCATTTTTTTAAAGGGAAAACTTCTTTAGTCGCGTTGAGCGGTATTTTTACCAGGAGATAAATTTATGATTTCGCGTCACGACATGCTACGTAAGCATGACAGAGCGTATTGGGTTTGTGCGGCGTCCGTCACACTAGCTACGCGTAGTACAGAGCCCTGTGCACATGTAATATTGATTTTTTGCACCTCATCATACGTTTGGTTGATTGATAAACTTTATAAGAATATATATAATTATTGCTCCGTGTGCCTATAGATGTGAAAAACAGACTAATGTTAATAATTCCAATATAAAAATTATAAAATTTAAATAATTCACACTAAAATGAATATAAAAGTTCAAAAGAGAATACAGTTATACCATCTTTTTGAGTTTTCACTTCTATCGCGAGTCCTTATAACTGCCTCAACTATTTTTTATTCTCTGTCAATGTATGGCGCTAGCGACGTAGGTACTCAAGGGCTCCACGCCGAGGGAACGGACCTAGGGTATAGTGGTGGCGACGTTCGTGGAATATCAAGCCGAATCTAACTTTAAAACATTAAAGAAAAATATAATGTTATACTGTATCTACTCATTTAGACAAAGTCAAGAAATAATAAGGTTTTCATAGAAAATTCATTTTTACTCCTTTAGCGAAAGCTGACACTCACTATAACATGCAAAATCACCCAGTGACTCATTATTTAATTCAAGTTAGTATTGTATGATAGTTTTATATCAGATAATATGTATTACGTACAATAAACGCTGTAAAATATACAATTAATGTCACCTCGAAACGATAATATCTGTTTCGTTTGTCAAAAACATACAACAAGATAATTTTGAATTGTATTTAATTTGAACAAAGCCGTATTTGTGAGGCTGGCTATTTGTACAGTCACGTATAAAAGGTGCGGTGCGACTGGGAGCGTGGAATATTAAAAAAGAACGATAATTTGACGTGATTACGACTCGGACGCATCGGCTCATGGAGTGAAAGAGCGATAGATGCATCACAAGCTGAACGTTTAGGCAGTTCGCGACTCTCTACCGCTTGTTCCGCGCTCTCGCTCGGCTTATGCGGAACGTGACAATGAGTCATGCATTCTCGTGCGTGCAGCCGGCGTTCATCGATTTATAAGACGTTAACACGTCAAAGTTAAAATGTTAGAATATATTATGATGTTAATTTCATTTACGAACAGTGAATGACTTCTAATTCAGTTAATATCATGTTAACGAAGAAAATGACATCAAATCTTCCCTATATAGCACGATAATGTAATGAAATGAAAAGTTGTATGTTCGACTCACTCTTTTGGAGATTTTTAACTCTGATTTTTCGCTTTCTTATATGAGTTTACAAAAGTTCCCTATTCTGATAGTAACAAACACAACAGAAGAATAATTAAGCAAATGAGTGCAACCGTTTTGAAGTGATGCGCTTATACATTCGGCATTTGATTTTTATTTACACAGGTTAGGGTAATGATACAATATGACAAATTGATAGTAAACTAATTACTACTGAGCTAAGAGGTCGCATGTTTGAAGTTCGTACGAGACTGGCAGTCTATATGATAGATTTAATTAAATGCAATGGTTATATAATGAAGTTTCAAAAATACTCTTTGGATTTTTCCATTTTTTTATTAGAATAATCTTCTTTTAAGTGAACAATAAAAATCTAAACCTATACTTTCTAGATCTTTGTAACAAAAATTGTTACAGGTGACTTTGCATGAATAACAAAATACATTGCAAGCATTTTTAGAAATGTCTGTCTATCTGTCTGTTTGTATGAACACGCATCACTGCTGAAGTACTGCGTTTACAATAAAATCATAAAGCATATCCTTGAGTAACATTTAGTCTTGGTTTCATTAAAATCGGTCCACTTTATCCAGAGTTATTGCAATTTTAATGACAACGCGACTTATGTACAAGAGAAAAGTAGATGAGTAAATGGACTTATACATTCAGATGACTTTGATACTCACTGTTTTTTTATATTAGGTTCAACGTGGACGGCATCGCGGGCTCAGCTAGTTACCTATATATTTCTATAACATAGACTTGTTTACTTATCTTTACGTGCAGATAGAATTAGAAGATAAAATCTTTAATTTACTAAATTGCTGAAACAACCACTATTCATTGTATAAATTATAAAAGGCATTTTTTTATAACGCAATCTGAGTGTCAATGTGTTTCATTAGTATTACAAAAACAGATACTTTGAATAAGGGAAAAATAGGAGAGGAGGGGGGGGAAAAAGAAAAAAAAAAAAATAGGTTTTTGGGAAAGGTTAAAATTTTTAGGGAAAGTTTTTTCATGTCAATTGGGTAATTTGTAATATCAAAGTATGCTAGAAAAAATGCACATCGCAAATATCTATAAATTTGTGAACGCCGCATATTTACCCCATCTTTAAGCAAATAAGTAAAATATTTCGTTTCGCTTACGTCGCATAAAACGGTCTCTCTAGATTTTGCGAATCTAACAGAATTGACTTACGAGTATGCATGCATTAAATTTTCCTCTCTAAAATATAGTAGAAGCATTTTTATCCCATGCATACGCAATGATATTATATCTAAAAAACTGTAGATACGTTACCAAAATGATATTTTGACGAAACAAATGGTAAGAAAACGCACACATATGTAAACTGTCTTAGATAAAATGTGAAAGTAAGATGGCATACTCCCAATATCGGTGGAGAAAAAGAAATATATGTTGCTTAGATACGGGCGGATTGACGGGGTAGCCGTTAAAAAGAAGCTAGTTAGCCAAGTTTTACTTTGCCGTATCTATAGTTATTATATCATTGTGCATACGAGATAGTTGAGAACGAAGCAGAACACGAATGAAACTAGATTTTACAGAGATCAAAGAGCTCCTACAACTTTTGCCTTATTTTGAAACAGTTTTCCAGGACTGTACTTTACGGTGTTTTTTAAGCTAGATACAATAAATCAAGGCGCGTGTCGTAAGTTGCATTATGAGATATTCTTAAGTTGTTTACCACCTTATCTCGTCATTTTATGATTCTAAAAGCCTACGTGTAGTCTATGTGATGCTGTAAATGTCGACTTAAATGTCTCAGTTCGTACGAAATGGATGAATCAATTTTTGAGACACTCTTTCTGAAGATATACGCAGGTGACGCAGGAGAAATTTTAGGTGTATATCAATATATTTTTATTTACATTTTATCTATACACAAAATAATAATGTAAATCTGACGTGTCTGTACTTTTTAGATTTTTGTAAAAAAAAATTGTCGCAGGTGTCTGGGAATAAGTAATATAATAATATTTTTAATCATATTTAGAAATGTCTGTCTGTCTATTTGTTTCGACACGCGTTACTGTTAAAGTACTGCGTTAACGATAAAACCTCACCAAGAAAATTATAAAGCATATCCTCAGGAGTAACATAGTCTTTGTTTCATCAAAATCGGTCCACTCTATCAAAAGTTATTGTAATTGTAATGACGAGGCGACTTAAGTACGAGCGAAAAGTAGATGTAAGTTAGATGTAAATGGAGTTAATACATTCAAATGACTTTATTACTCACAGTTTTGTACATCAGGTTCCACGCAGACGAAGTCGCGGGCACAGCTAGTTGATAATAATTTTATAGAATCTATATTGGAATCAGACCAAAACTACTTAGATTTTCAGTGATAACATCGAACAAGCAACAAAATTTACCGAGATTTTTTTGTTTTTTTTTTTTATTTTCTTCTTTTTCTGCAGACTCTCGGTCCGCACCATTTTTTTGCTATCGCTTTTTAAGTGAAAGTTAAAAATCGTATCTGTGAGCATCTATTGGGTGTTTTTTTTATATTTATTATTATTATTGTTTTTTTTTATATATATTTATTTCTTTGTTTTTATGATAACATAAAAGTAACTTATTTACTGGAGCCCAATTGAAGTAAATTTGTCCATGTCGAGCGGTGAATAAAGAATATCATATACGAGGTGTGTTTGCTGAAGCATATTCAGCACTATCTATTATCTATACATCTTCTTCTATACATATAATAAGAATGTAAATCTAACTTGTCTGTACTTTTTCGACTTTCATAAAAAAAATTGTTCAAAGTGTCTAGTAATAAGTAATAGAATACATTTCAATTATTTTTGAATCGTCTGTCTGTCTGTCTGTTTGTATGAACACGTATCACTGCTAAAGTACTGGGTTTACAATAAACCCTCAGCAAGAAAATCGTAAAGCATATCCTCGGGAGTAACTTAGTCTTTGCTTCATTGTTTTTTTTACATAAGCTTCCACGCAGACGAAGTCGCAAGCATAGCTGGTTTTATATATTTTTATAATATCCATTTTATATCCATTATTTATTTTTAAATAGATGTATGCAAAATGCATTTGATACAGTTTTTTGATTAGTGTTCGGGACAATCAAACAAATATTTATGTAAAACAAATGTATTATTCAATTGCATGCTTCAGATAACAGCGCGACTCATTTTTATAATAAATAAAATGTATAATGCACAATACTCTTATATAATTTACTAGCGGGCCCGGCGGACGTTGTCCCGCCCTGATAATAAAAAACAAAGCCTTGACAGATTATATGCTTAAACCTTCCCCATGACTCTCCTCTTTATCAAAACCGCATGACAATCCGTTCAGTAGTTTTTAGGTTTATCGCGAACATACAGACAGACGTGGCAGAGGACTTTGTTTTATGATGTGTAGTGATTAAAATATTTGCAAAGAAAGTACTGAGAACTGGCTTTATGGGTATGAATTATTTATATGGATGACATTTTACAGTAACAATAAGTTCGCAACGTCTTATCTCTGCCGTACCGTGAAGCTGTGGAACAATCTCCCGGCCAGTGTGTTTCGTCCCTTACGCAGGCCGCCATGACAGCGGCGGCCGGCGATATATAGTTTGTCTCTCGGTGGTTGCCATTGCTTTTGGATTGTACTATGCTTACCATCAGACGCCGTCACTTTGTCGTGCTACAATAAAAAAACTGCGACAGTATGGAAACTGCTTGATATTTAAATCAATTGATAGGATAATGAGGATATTATTGCTTGAGTTTTTGTCCAGATCTTATTCATAATCTTGTGTTATTTTACTCTATGTTTAGTAATATTGGTGGTTTTTACACAATATAATTCGGTTATTGTGCACGAATAAAGTGGGAAATGTTGTACGGAGCATCAATACTGAGACGCTATAAAAATTCCATGGCAAGTTCTAGCAAGGGCACCGTCTTGTTAGAACAACATTATCATAAGGCACTTGTAATATTATAACTTACTCAACAATGACAGTAATAATCTAGTAGATTGGTTGCCAAATATGAAATAATATAATATTATAGATTTTATTTTTTCAACATCCTAAGCACTTTTCGTTATTTCATTATTATTTTTTACAAAATCATTTTACACGAAAGGAGTGTTTAAAAATTTTATCGACCAAAAGACTAAAACAGATAAATGCTAGGAATTCTGTGCGAGCGACCATCATGAAATTATGTATACACGTTATCAGAATTACATACAGGGAGGTGTCTTCCTTTCGTTAAGAAAAAATACTGTCGCTAAGGGATGGACTAGTTCTATCTTAACGCTGTATTACTGTTTAGTTTCATCCACATTTCTTCAATAGTTTTTGCATGAAAAAGTGACGGACATCGATGCATTTTCACAAACTTAAAATAATAGATTTGACGGCACGGAAATTATAAAAGCATTAGAATTCATTAACTTCAAACTAATCAAAATCATGTAATATTAATCTGGCTACAATCAAAGAAATCATTATCATCAATCATAACAATAATTACTATAAATTTTTATAGTAGCAGTCAGTAAGCATTTGAATATTTCAATTGCTTTGTAATGAATTAAGAAAGACATATTACGGAAATACGTTTCTATTAATTTAAATGTATACAGGGTAACGTTTATAAAATTATAACTGAAATAGCGTTTGAGAATTTTAATTGCTTTATAATTAAGAAAGGAATGTTAAGGAAATAGGTTTTTTTTTCGAACTGACTACGCTATTGACCTAGCAAGGTCTTAACCGCTTCACCGAACTACTAAGGCGAGCGCTTAAGGCACTCAGCCGAGGGACATAGGCTTCTATTGATTTAAATGTATCGTATACTCGGAAAATTTGTAAAATTATAACTGAATTATTTTTAATGCAAACCTACCATAGCCATAGTTCATCTTTCGATATATAACTCACTTTAATTGAAAAAGATGGCACAACCACCGTTTTAAACGAAGTACCGGATTGTGTGATAGTGATATGATATTTTAATCTAGTAGGTTCTTTTTATTCTTAAACTAGCTGACCCGTGTAACTTCGTCTGCAACAAATCGGTTATTACCGGTTTCAATTGTATTTTTAAACGCAAATAATCTTAAAACTTAAAACCCGATTGCAGCGACGTCTAGCACTTCCAATTGTGAATCCAAATTATCCAGGGAATCACTCAAACATATACCCAGTTGGTATGTGAGAAATCTTTTAAAATAAGCCTAGAACCCGTTCGCAGCATTAGCTAAAGGTTCCAATTAAGATAAAAACTAACCTACATATAATGCCGATAAATGTCTTCCCAGTACACCTTGTAACTTCATCACTTAACATACTGTAAAAATTAAACTTTATCTACATTAAATTTCCATTTTGATTTAGTTGTTTGTTTAATAAGAATTTGTAAAGTATACGTGAAATCTGCATACATATTTAATTTTGTCAAATCTATTTTACTTTTGACATATAAACCACCTTTTGACTGAGATACTGAACTTGGGATCATATACCTTTCTAACAGTGGAAGAATTTTCAAAATCGGATCAGTAGTACCAAGGATTCCTCGAAAACAAAACGGTACCTCTTTTTATAATATTAGTATAAATATAATATAGTATGGTAACTGCAAACACCTCAACTAATTATTATAATCGTAGATTCACAAACCTGAACCCAAGTACTTCAAGACTCAACAATATTTAGAAAACTAATTTTATCAAATATCGAAACAACACACGGACTGACAGAACTCTAATTGAGATTCCTCTTCTACAATGTGATGTAACTATTATCTAGGTTTGTGTTTTACGAAAAAATCTTGTCACCTTTGTTTTTTTTTTATATCATAGGAGGCAAACGGACAGGTGGGTCACCTGATGTTAAGTGATCAACACCGTCCATAGACACTTGCAACACCAGGGGAGTCGCAAGTACGTTGCCAACCTGTCTTGGGGGAGTAAGGAAAGAGGGGAGGGGAGATAGACCTCCGGCGCTTTCACTGACCGAACGAAACGCAACAATGCAAGCACTGTTACTTCACGTCGGTTTTCTGTGAGAGGGTGGTACTACCGCGGTCGAGCCGACCCATTCATGCTGAAACCATTAATAGGTTCAGCATAGCTCTACCACCTATTAAAATTCGCAAAGATTTTTTTATACAATAAAATAAATATAATAATAACATATAAGTGACAATTTCGTATACACATATTTTTCATATATGGTTGATAAATACGCATAGAAACGTCATATCGCTGTATTCCACTTATAACGTACTGCACATATACATTATACGTACCAACGGAGACGTCGGTTCGGAACCCAACGGTAATTTTTTTTAAGAAGCACAGTGGGATAAAATATAGCTTACATTTTTAGCTAATCTATCTGCTAAATATAGCACAAAGAAAATTTACCAAAATTCGTCAAAAATTTCATTAACTACAAAATATTGATTTTCGTCCGTTATCCTGGAGAACCTATTGCGTTTGATGGGATAAAAAGTATCCTAGATGTAACCTTGTATATTAGTTATCACTGTGTCAAGCTTCGTCAAAATTGGTTCAGTACTTTCAGAGTGATACGTGTTCACAGGGACAGACAGACATAAAAAGTGTAAAAGGATTATTTTTGGCTTCTTTATCGATATGAAAGTGTACCCCGATTACAATTTTCATAAAATATTTAATGTACAGATTTGGCCTTATTACAGTATTATTATAGTAATCGATGTATATAGATTTCTCGACTCAGCTAGTTTTTCCTTTTGAAATCGCCATAAACAGCCACATGAAATATAGGACCGTTTTTGGAATAATAAATTAAGTAAAACTGTACATGAGTAAAAAGTTAACATGCAGCACGCTCTCCGCTGTTACTCCGACCACAGTACAAACATTATTTAACAGCAAGATATCACTTTTACTGTTTAAATAATGATTTTATTCACAAAGGTAACGCTTTTTATTTATTTTATAGCGGCAACATCTCGTAAAGTGAGCTCTGAACCGGCCTCCCGCCGTACAGGCCATTTACAAACATGCGTCTGTTATACAAATCTAGTTTTATATCGTCGAGTTAATACGATCGTTTGAACAAAACGGCGTTAGCGTGGTTTTAATACAAAATTGATTATACTGCATTGGGAATACAACGGTTTATATTCGTTGGTGTTGATAAAGAAAATACAGTAGGATATTAGTAAGTCCAAAACCTGCACAATTAGAAAGAAATATTTGTTGACTTCTCTTTATATCCACACACGGCTTTCACCAAGGTTCCAATACGACGAGTTACGATAAACAATACAAAAGATTGTTGAGAACATTTGAAAATTGAATAAGTGACAGATGAAGAACGACAAAAGATGTTATATACTTTTATATAATCGACAATACAAGTAAGTTCTTGTTCAAAAATAATTTATAAAATAATTAGAGAAATAAAAAGTTTAATCGCTGAAACACTAGTTGTTAACTAGATATATTAGGGATTTCTTTTTGCTCTATCACAAAAATATTAATGTTTTATACTTCTACATTAACTCGTTGGTTTTTTGATTAATAAATATTATAAATCAAACAAAAAATAAGTAAGTTAACTGCTTAGAATTCCCAATGAAGTATATTGCCGATATTATAAAAATATTTCCTTAGAAGGAAACCTTATTCGTAGCATTGTATTTGTAGCAAGAATTCTTATTTCATTCACCTGTGTAAATCTAAATTAGGTAGGCGTTATAAGTTACTGAAATGCGAACTCGATTTCTCCGTAACTTTTACCAAGTTCAACTTAGCGATGCTGTACTGTCTGTCTTATCTTTTTTCATCTATATAAATAAAATGGTAGAGAACAGCCGTAAACTACCGAATAAATTTTATTTAGTTTAATTTTTTAGACACTTGGACTTTATCTAAAAACATAGTTATCACGATATCTTTACCTAATTTTCTATTACTTAAACACTAATCTAAACCTAATACCTAATTTAATATTCTTGCGTTTTTTATTGCCGTGAAGAAGTGCTGTGGTGTAGGAAAGGGAACGTACACGGATGGCATGGTATACTAACAAATTTGATAAGCAAAGTAAATTATTCCTTTCCTTTTTTTTATTATTTCCCTTTGAACATAAAATATGTTTTTTTTATGTCATAGGAGCAAACGAACAGGTGGGTCACCTGATGTTAAGTGATCATCACCGTCCATAGACACTTGCAACATCAGAGGAGTCACAAGCGCGTTGCCATCCTGTGTTTTGGAGGAGGTGATGACGGGAAGGGGGAAAGAGAGGAGGTGAGCCTCCGGTGCTCTCAGACTGAACGAAACGCAATAATGCAAGCACTGTTACTTCACGTCGATTTTCTGTTGGTCGGGTGGTAGTACCCCGGGCGAGCCGACCCATTCATGCTGAAACCAGTAATTGATTGATACCACCTACCAAAAAAAAACCTACTATTTGATTATTATTAGCTTTAGCAAGTAAGATAAGTACCATATATTCTCAAATAAACGTTACCATACACTACATTCAAATGAAAACTCTTATGAAAATTCGACTGATAGTTTTAGAAAGAAACATACAGACAAAAAAAGTGTGTGTGTACTTCTTTGGTGTAACAAGATAAAAATCTTTTCAAAATTTTTATCTTTCGCCTTATTCTACGTTTGTAGAAAAAACGACACTAACAATAGAAATAAGGTATTTATTTAATACATTGAAAGTTTTAATACAAAGAAATACAAACAACAAATACAAAGAAACAAAATGTTGACTATAGCTAACTTCAGGGTGTCGGTTTTTCGTGACGGTGTGCACGCGCATCGTAAAAATTTACTCTCATCGTTTTCCCTAAGGCGCCAAAAGAAGTATAACTTCAAAAAGTTCTTCGATAACACACCTTCAATTATCTGGTATCCGTCGTTGGCAAATACTTTATATGTAGTGATACGGTGATTTTATAGTTTTAATATAGCATAGGAGGAGGTAGAAGTTACTTGGTCACAATGGAAGATCAGCGCTGGGGTTGTTTGTAAAGGTGGAAACCAGCACATGCTGAATTGCGCGCCTTTGCAGTTAAACCGTGGTATAAATCCGTACTATCATTACATAGTATAAAACAAAGTCCCCTACCGCGTCTGTGCGTCTGTCTGTTCGCGATAAACTCAAAAACTACTGAACGGATTTTCAAGCGGTTTTCACCAGTGGATAAAGTGATTCATGAGGAACGTTTTGGTATATAATTTGTCAAGGATTTTTTTATAATCAGGGCGGGACAACGTCTGCCGGGCCCGCTAGTAATATTATAAAGAGGTAAAGTTTGTGAGTTTGTGACGTTGTAGGGGGTAATCTCAGGAATTACTGGTCCAATTTGAAAAATTCTCTCAGAGTTATATATCTCATTTAGCGAGGTAGGTTTTAGGCTACATACCATCACGCTACGACCAGTAGCAACGGAGCACCAATGAAGAATGTTTCAAAATCGGGATTTTTTTCCTCTTGATAGCTTCCGCCGAGTGTTAGCGTTAGCCCAAAGTGACTATTCCACGCGAACGAAGTCGCGGGCAGAGGCTAATTTTAATATATTTTAACGTACATTCTCCTACTAGTGTGTTACGCCTGTGTTTGCTGCAATAAACGTATTTTCTTTCTTTCTTTATACGAGGTTCTGTAAATATACCAGACATATAGCTACAAAATGAAAGTACTTTAAAAAAAGTGACTAAATTCCCCTTAAATCATCGATTCCGTATTTAAGTAAAAGATTTGGCGTCAGACGAGTCGTAACTCTGTAGCCAGCCTAAATAAACTTATGCAAATGTGACATTTTTATTGAAATTCAAAGAGACGGTATTGACTCATTAGAGAGAATTGAAATTTTATCGAAACCGGCCCGATTGAAAGGAAATGAGGTGTCACTATTCCAGAAATATATTTACTGTACTGCATATGCATATATGCATATATGTACTGCAGTGAATATAAAGAATCTCATTAAAGGACTTGTTTTTTTAATTAATATGTCATTATTAATCAGTTTCAATTAGAGGCTTTGCTCACTTGATATTTCTATTTCTTCTTTTACATAACAAAAAAAAGTCGGGGTCGTCATAAGGACTGCCGATAGAAATGAAAACTTAAAACAATGGAATAACTGTCCTTTTTTAATTCATAGATCGATTATAATCCGATTAAATTAAATTTCGTAATCTGTAAATTTAAATTATTAACATTACTCTATTTTCACATCTATTGGCAGTTTATTAATTAATCAAACACATGATGAACTGCACAATCTCAGTACAAAATATCAATATTAGATATACGCAGGTTCTTCTACTACTCATAGCTAGTTTGATGACCGCGAAAGCGTAATGCGTTTGGTCCGCTTACTAGCATGTCATGACGTAAAATCATAAATTTATCTCTTGCCAAAACCATACCGCTCAGCACGCCTAAACAAATTTCACTTAAAAAACATTTAGAATCCTTACTAATATTATAAATGCGATTGTGAGTTTGTTTGTTATGAGGCCGCAAAGGTCATAGGCCATATCACGATAAAATTGAATCTTTTGTATTACTGGGAAACGATTTAATTAAAAAAATATACCAAAAAGTCAACGTCATGCTGTATTCTCAGCCTCCAGGCGGTCACCCATACAAGCACCGACCGCGCGTATCTTTGGTGATATGGACTAAAATCGATGATTTCTGTAACCGACACAGTGTTTATCCCCACCACTTTTCGTCACACAAAAAGGTTGCCGATCAAAGTTTCAAAACCTTTCCATAAGGAGTTTCAAGTAAGTTAGTTTGTGAGTTTTAACCTCCATTAAATTATAACGTACGAAGAACATAAATAAAGTTATCTACTCCCGCAATCACCGTATAATAAACATTTTCTTGGAGATTTCATTGGCAATGTTTCCTTTCATTACTCGCTTAGTACGCGGAGTTATGTATGCTGTGACATCTTTAACGTAAATGAAAAGGTCCGTTCACATCCCAAGTAACGAGTACTTCAAGTAGTTTTTAAATGTTATTTATGTAATGAACCTTCTTTGTGAAAAAATGAAAAATGAAAATGAAAAGGTGAATCGTGTATACTCGGCTTCAGTCGTCATCAACTAAGAATGCATCGATTCAATAAATGAGTTTTTAATTTTACGTATATTTTGTATATAATCAGTGTAATAATTACGTGTATACATATATTGTACATCAAAAATTATTGTTTAATAGTTTATAGAAGTTTTCACTTTTAACTTGTGGTTATAAGCACATAGTATATTTAAATTTTTGCTTAACGTAGAAAATCTATTTATCTCTGCGTTAAAAAAGGCTTTTTCTTACTTAGGGTAAGTTTCAAATTGTATATATTTCGATCATGCTTAAAAGGGCAAAACAAAATAAATCGTTGTTTTTGATAACAATTCCCTAGCTAATACAATTGCTTGCACAATTCACATGCTTACCGGACAGCTGATAAATATTTATTTTTAAGTTATCGCAAGAGCCACACTCGGATTTTTGCTTAAACGTAATGAAATAATTCACGATAGAATCAATAATATAAAAAAAAAAACGAAAAGCTAAAAGATAACGTGCTGACAATGTTTATCGATACATCAGAAGCCGTTGCAAATTCAGATTTTAAGTGAAATTGCGTTAAGGCAAAAGTAATATGCCTTCTTTAGACAGAACGTACATACTAACAAAAGGCATACAAACAAAAACCTGTTTTGTTTCCCTTGAACATGCCATTATTAAGGATTGGGTATTTTATACTTTCACTTGAGAGTTCGTATTGCGTATATCACTGAAATGATGCAGTAGATAAAAAGTCTATCCCAATTTACATCCCAATCCCAAGTTACCAATTAGAGAGAAATAACTGTTACGGACAGCAACGACTCCACGAGCGATGCGTCTACAAGCAGTACTATATAACTCGTATAGCACAATTAGATGGAACATTTCTTGATCCTTCGAAGTCGAGTCGAATACTGAGAGCTTCTAGTCAACTAGAAGAAAGAACTTCTATAAATAAAACGCATTATAGAAATAGGGATGGAGGTGATTACGACCACCTCACATTTATTCCCAACACTAACATTTAACAGAAAGAAATGGTGAACTCTCGTCACAAAGACCATCATTTTCATTCAGTGGAATACGTAAGTAATTTTAACTTTTCTCTTACCTTGTACAAAAATATACAAAAATCAGTAACATATGATCACATATAATCTAATAATATTTGTTTGTTTAGTGTCGTGACGTGTGAACGAACCTTTAAATCAGAACCGGCAGCTCGTCGCTCTCGCGTCCTTATTGAATTTACCTACATTCGAACAGTCTCTTACGCTGCGATGAACTGAATTAAATAGACATAATTTACTTTAAACAATTACCCTTCGGAGTTAATTTGAGCATAGAATATACCTCAAGCCTACATAATATGATATATTCCATATATTTGATGTTAAATTACGCGATACAGTGTGGACAGTTTATGGTTTTGCAAAAAGAAAAAAAAATACCTTTCGTTTATATAAGAGGATAGAGAGTTGTTACTATAAAATCCAACATATTTTTCATATCCGATTTATCCATTTGAACAATGGATTGAAGTTATTGTTCATTAATGCATTAACAAGTTATTGAAGAAACCATTATTCTGCTATTGATTATCCGTTATCGAAAACGTCCTGTGTTAACGCCTCGTGAGAACGCATTACGCAACAATAACAATGGATTGAAGTTATTGTTCATTAATGCATTAACAAGTTATTGAAGAAACCGTTATTCAGCTACTGATTATCCGTTATCGACAATGTTCTGTGTTAACGCCTCGTGAGAACGAGCAAGCATTACGCAACAATAACTAAGAGGAAAAGAGACACATCATGTCATTGTACGAACATCGAATATTCATTTAATTATGTGCCATTGCCACCAATTGCAGTGCGTTATTCACAGCAAAATAATTGAGAACAGATTGTAACAATATTTATTGTAAAATTACATAACATCGTACTCCATTATTAATACATCGTAATGTCAATATGTAAGAAGAGTGTATCAGAGCAGCTAGTGCTGTGTGACAAAATCACACATAATTTTTTTTACTTTAGAATTTTCTTCTAATTCTAACCTCAGAAAACGTCTACAACGAGACCAACAATACGCCCTTTTTTACATTTAGAACGCAATATAATCATTATTGCCATCTTTAGGCGTGTTTGTTACATATGACATCATACAAAACTTAGAGACATTAGACAATGACAATCACTGATTTTATGTCTGGCAAGGTGACATGTCATTCTCAAAAGAATATATACCATACGATGATTATTTTATTTCACTAAACCGAATTGAAAAAGAGCTGTGTATGAACTATAGACATTAAACCAAAACTCACAGAATACGAAAATATCTAAGAGTAAATTTTATAATTCAAGCGATGTTCCTATCAAATTAAAAAGAAATTAGAGGGCGACTCACCCTCTCGTAATTAACGAGGGACTTGTATTAAAACAATGGCTTTTAAATATAATTAAAAAAAAACGTCGAAAAACAATTTACTTTACTTTGCAACCATGTTAAGGACTTATCTTTTAAAAGCTTTTCATTAATTCACAGATGCGTACTTTTATGCTGTTGATTTTCTCTTTCTACTTTTTATTCAACTATCAGATAATACGCTTCATTATTAAGATGTTGTTATAGCCTTCTCTTATCTTAAATATATAAAAACCCATCTTCATCAAAGTTGGTATTTATGTATAATTTGGTCTAACTTGAGAGATAGGATAATTTATATTTCAACTAGTGGGCCAAGCAGACGTTGTGCTGCCCTGATTTAAAAAAATCCTTGACAAATTATATACCAAAACCTTCCTCATGAATCACTCTATCTACTGGTGGAAACCGCAAGAAAATCCATTCAGTAGTTTTTGAGTTTATCGCGAACAGACAGACAGACAGACGCGGTAGGGGACTTTGTTTTATACTATGTAATGATTAATGGCATCTATATTTTTAATTTATAAATTAAATTACTGTCAATGTTGATTATTGTTATTAATTGTAAGTTTCGTCAGTCTCGAACAGATGGCGCTTTAAATTAGTTTGTTGACAGAAAACTGCACGACCGACTTTTATAAATATCTCATAGATGGCGCCACGTTTTAATTTTGAATTTCTTTTCCAATTCCAGTCTATTTTATGGTGCACGTGTTTTATTCACTTCGACATGTAATAACTGAGCTACAGCATCGCAAGATATCAAAATTTATAAAGCACTAAGATCTTCTTCGATGCAAAAGATAATAGCGGATCTCGCATCACATCATTCGTATCGATATCCAAAAAGGTCTTTGAGTAGCATCTATTAGGAACGTACACATATAACAAAGTCAAAGCAGTCATAAGGACAGAAGCGAGAACTGAAAACAATGGAATACATGTGTTCTCTTTTGAACTTATAAATTAACTAGTGGTCGCCTCGTGGTCGAAATTCGACCATAATTCAATATTACATTCAATAAGATCAAAAAGAATAATAATTATTTCAGTGGCAGATAAACTATTTATCGGTTAATTATTAAAGTATATTATGAATTTGCATATTATATTATTATAAGATTAACCTACAATTTGACTAGTTAATTTCAAAGGGCATGTATGGTATGGAACGTAAGAGTAAAATGAAGGATGACGAAACGTCATTTTCATTTACATGTGTGTATACGTTGTGTGTCATTTAAGCGGTAGTGTGTGTAATGTATATTTTAATTACTTTGATGTGTTTTTAATACATTTTATATAAAAAAAATAGCTTTGTGCACTTCTCCTCCATATAAACATTAACTATGCCAAATTTCATGTTCATCCGTTCGCGTAATTCGCTTAAAAAGGGGTACAAAGATTTCGCTTCACGTATTAATATATACATTATAGTCGGAATTATTTAAATTTCATATTTTGTAAATTGAAATTGTTATCATTAGTCTGGATTTTATATCTATTGGCACTTGGAGCAATAATTATATACATTTTTTAAAGTAATCAAATACATATTGTACGGTTTCAATACAAAATATCAATATTATTATTATTATATTTTTTTATACCATTGGCGGCAAACGAACGTGCGGGTCACCTGATGGTAAGTGATCACCGTCGTCCATGGACACCTGCGACACGAGACGAATCACACATGCTTTGAGAAAGGAGTAGGCTCGTTTCGTGAAAAAAGGTAGATTGTAATAGTCCGGAAACGCTGCCGCTGGGAATTCATTTCAGAGAACTGTCGTACGCGGAAAAAACGAACGTGACAATCGCACAGAGAACGACTTTCAACCATCGAGATGACACTGATGGAATTTCAGTCCATGACGAATCGTTCTGTAACGGAACTCAACAGCAGGTATCAGTCCAAACAGCTCTTCAGAGCATTCTCCGTGGTAGATCTTGTAGAGGAGGCAAAGCGACGAAACGTCCGTATGAAGCGCCAGAGTGTCTAGCCTTAAGGAGAGAACCTGGTTGCCGATGATTCGAGCCGCTCGACGTTGGATTCGGTCAAGAGGAAGTAGGTGACATTGAGGTGCTCCGGCCCAGAGATGGGAACAATATTAGATACACATAGGCCGCTATACTACGCATCGCTGGTCAGACGCAAGCCACGCAAGCGCAATACAGTCGGTCACGTTTACTAACATGTCATGACGCGAAAACACAAGTTTATTTCCTGCCAAAAAAAACCACTCAACGCGCCTAAAGTTTTCACTTCAATAAGAATATACCTACATAAATCTCTCACAATTAGCCGTTGAATTTTGTTACCTTGGTATTTTAAACATTATAGACATTCAATGTAAACAATGTGGATATTCTCTCACAAAGGATTTTAGACATATCCTTTGAAATTCGTAACTCGAAAACGTGGAGTTTATTTTAATAAACCTTAGTAGGAGTAAAGTAGAAAAACAAAATTATAGATACATGATTACTGTGACTTATTTTAACAGGAATAATTATAACGAAAAGTGATAAGATACGATAATTGAAGACGAGAGATGAAGATCAGATCAGAGTGATGAAGGTGATCATCATTGACATCATCGTGGACAGCTTTTCTCGACACACTGCATAGGCATAAGCTTCCTCCCTTTTACGGCATTCTTTTTTATTCTGTGCCTATCTTGTCCACGTTTTTTCCATAAGATAAACGATACCGTCGACCCATTTCGCCATTGGTCTTTCCACAGTTCGCCTGCCCTCTCTCTGGCACCTCTCGGTCAGGGACCACGCCATCTGTCATCACCATGTCTGGCCAAGTGGCCTGCCCGACGCCATTTGAGTTTACCAATACGTATACCAAGGTCCTGTATCCCGTATGAAGGTCGTAAGCATGCGAAAATTCTTTAATTGTTTGAAGAGAAAACTTCTTTAGCCGCGTGTAGCGGTAATTTTGGCAAAAAATGAAGTTATGATTTCGCGTCATGACATGCTAATAAAGGGTGACCGAGCGTATTGAGTTTACGCTTGCGTCAGACTTACGACCTGTGTACGTCTAATATCGATGTTTTGTATTGAGATTGTGTCGCCCATGATATGTTTGATTAATTAATAAACTATTCACTTCTGTCGACAGTCCTTATGACTGCCTCGACTTTTTATTTTGCGATAAAAGTCTTATACCGATATACGTATTACGTCCTTACAAGATTAGAGCAGATAGACTTAGGAATCTTAACACTATGTCATGCCCTGATAAAAATCACAAATCACTTTATTAAATTTAGGCCCTGAGAAGGCGCTTATGAACGCCAAAACTAACACCGATACGGAAAACAGCCCAGTCATCGCGAAGGAAAAGTAGAAGAAGGAACTAAAGAAACACTTTATTGTTGGAACAACCATACAATTACATTGAATTACACAAACTAATTAGACAGAAAAAAAGGTGTGTGTACTTATGTACACGCGTTAGAAGTTATACTTCTTTGATGTAACAAGATAAAAATCTTTTCAAAAATTTTATCTTTCGCCTTATTCTACGTTTGTAGAAAACAACGACTCTAATAATAGAAAAAATGTATGTAATACATTGAAAGTTTTAATACAAAGAAACACAAACAACAAATACAAAGAAACAAAATGTTGACTATATAACTTCAGTGTATCGGTTTTTCGTGACATTGTGCGTGCATCGTAAAAATTTACTCTCATCATTTTTTCCTAACGCGCCAAAAGAAGAAGTATATTGGTAGGTGGTAGAGCCACGCTGAAACTATTACTGGTTTCAGCATAAATGGGTCGGCTCGCCCGGCGTAGTACCACCCTCTCACAGAAAATCGACGTGAAGTAACAGTGCTTGCATTGTTGCGTTTCGTTCGGTCAGTGAGAGCGCCGGAGACCCACCTCCCCTCCCCTTCCACTTTCCTCTTCCCTTCCTCCCCCCCTCCCTACACAGGCTGGCAACGCACTTGCGACTCCCCTGGTGTTGCAAGTGTCTATGGACGGTGGTGATCACTTACATCAGGTGACCCACCTGTTCGTTTGCCTCCTATGATATAAAAAAAAAAAAAAAAACTTCAAAAAATCATATTCACTTACTTTTCCTATTTGTTTTATTTATTTAGCATTTTTCTATATAATTTCTAATGTACATACAAAAGTTGCTATTTAAAAAAAACAAATGACAAAAGCTAATGAGATTTCCATGCCTTCATTGTGGTTATACAACCGGCAGCGTGCGATGATCGTCTGATTAAATGTCCATACCCGCACGCACACGACATCGTATACAATAACAAGAGACGACATGGAGGAGGCATAACGCTTTTTCCTTACGTAATGATTTCTATCACTTAACTCCTACCACAAAACGAGTTAAGGAACTTCTTTTCAAAAATATTCTTATAGTAGTGGCTATTAATCCTATGCTATGCTATTAATGCCGTTTTGATATACATATGACGTAAAATGTCGATTTATTTTTGATAAAATATATATAGTCACTAGTGGTCCCTGCGGACGTTGTTCTGCTTTGATAATTTAAAATATCCTAAAAGTCAACCGCAGCGCCACATACCGGGTCCAATTGTAAATCTAAATCATTCTCGGATCCACTGGAATACGCACACAAAATTTCATCAAAATCGGTGCAGCCGTTTAGGAGAAGTTCAGTGACATACACACGTACAAAAGAAATTTATACCTAGTCTTGCCATAAATACTGAAACACATAAAAAAATATTTTCTATTGCAAATAATATTCATTACTTTTACAGTGTGTTGTTTATATAAAATAATTTAAAATATAAAAAGCTTATTCGAAGTGGTCTCCATTGCCTGCAATACAGTCCTTTAAACGTTGAGGCCAGTTATCAATAGAAGCACTCTTTCCATGGAAAAATAGTCCGGTGAAGCTGTTAAGACCTTGCTTGGTCAATAGCGTAGTCAGTTCGAAAAAAAAAATCCATGGAAAAATTCTGCACTGCCAATCGTACGGATTGTTTTAGGGACTCCAAATTATCATGACGTTTAGAGCAAGCCGTACTCTCTAAAACTGACTATAAATCATAATCCAGCGGATTAAGATAGGGACTAGACGACGGCCAGTCTTCAGCTCTGATGAAGTCCGAAACGTTCGTTTCCAACCAAGACTGCGTAGACCGAGTTTTATGACCCGGCGCCGAGTCTTGCTAGAAGGACCATTCTTGATTATTGAACATGGTGTTGTTAAGGGGCTTCACTAACTTCTCAAGAATGGTATCTTGATACACTTGTGCCGATGTTTTGATACCTTTCTCACAAAAGTATGGCTCAGTCACTCCTTCATAGCTAATACCCCACCAAACCATCACTGAAGTCGGATAGTGCCTACGTTGCAATCTGTCGACTAATTGGGAAGCTTCCTTAGTACTTTAAGCATAAATACAGTCACTTTGTTTATTCTTTTTTAAATTATCAGTTAAGAAATGACCAGTACGTTTCTTATACGCTGCAAGTCCTAAGTCATCTTTTAAAATACGCGACATGGTTCTAGGTGCTGTCTTCATCTCCCGAGATAAAATCTTTTACTTTCGGACAAGATTTCTTCGAATTCTTTCCCTTACTGCTTTGACCACCTTTTTCGTACGGACACTACGTAGACGGCCAGATCTTTTTCTGTCACAAACAGATGAGATCTCATTGTACCTATTAATAGCCCGGTACACAAACATTTTACTAATACCAAGCGTATGGAGAGTTTTAAATATTGCATTTGGCTCCATAGCTACTTTGTGTAATGCAATCACAGCGATTCGGTTCTCTTTATCACCCACTCCATTTAAAATCGCAAAATATTGTACAATGTATTGGCGCCAAAATGAGAAAACACAATGAATGATCATATAAAAATGACAGATTCCAAATTCAAATGTAATATTTTGTTTATTTTTAATTATAACAGTATTTATGGCCAGACTAAGTATACTTGTATATCATCATTATCATTACATAGTATAAAACAAAGTCCCTTACCGCGTCTGTCTGTCTGTCTGTTCGCGAAAAACTCAAAAAGACTTGAACGGATTTTTATGCAGTTTTCACCAGCGGACAAAGTGATTCGTGAGGGTTTTGGTATATAATTTGTCAAAGATTTTTTTTATAGTCCGGACGGGACAACGTCTACCGGGCCCGTTAGTAGAATATAAATATATATAATATGACTAGCTGTACCCGCAGCTCCGCACGCGTTTTTTAAAATTGTAATTGTAATAAAATTGTGAGACCATACACAATTATAGAAATGCTCTTTAAAAACAACTGTTAGTACGACACGCACGCCACCTACAGTGACATGTAAAATGATGCGGTCAAATGAGGTTTATCATCAGCAACATATTTGGAACCTTAACCCACCATGTAACTACCTCAGTGCTCACTTACACTGTGTAAAGTACTAATGAAACAATGACTTAAAGATGTTATTATGATGATATAATATGTCCATATTGTCAATAAATAATACGTTTATGGTCTTTTTATCTTATCGTTTTAGAAAGACGCCTTCTATCTTCAAATTTCCTATTAATAATTATAATGTTGAATTGTATACAATGAATGAGCTGACGTCTTGAAATCTTGCAAACAGTTTTTAATATTCGACAATTCAGATATTGCTCATTGAATTCGATACAATATTCTTATGGGTTACTATGGCTATTGAGTTAAGTAGACGAAAGCGCGGTAAATAAAACAAAATGGCCGCCAAAATGAGCAAAAAGACAATATAATTCAAATTACAAACATAGATACAGATATATGAATTTCAATTATATTTATTCTTGGATTCCAGTACAACGCACATCTTATGCACATGTTTACAGTGAACAACATATTTTTGCTAAATTTCATGCGGACGAATAGATAACTTAAATTACTTCCAATAAGGTCAGATATCTGCCAGTGAAAGTCCCGTGAAAAAATTGGTCAAACCGTTTTGGACATAGCACTGCGAGCCACGCCACGGTTAACAGCTAGTCTAAATTAAAATAGACTAAATGACTTTTAATAATGTCCGCTATCTGCCGGTGAAAGTCCCGTAAAAAACGGTCGAACCATTTTGGAGATAGCACTGCGGGCGAAGCCACGGTTAACAGCTAGTATAAATTAAAATTGCCTAAATTACTTTTTATAAGATCAGCTATCTGTCAGTGGAAGTCTCGTGAAGATCGGTCAAACCGTTTTGGAGATAGCACTGTAGGCAAAGCCACGGTTAATAGCTAGTATAAATTAAAATTGCTGGAATTACTTTTTATAGGGTCAGCTATCTGCCAGTAAAAGTTTTGTGAAGATCAGCCTAACTGTTTTGGAGACAACGTTGCGGCCGAAGCCACGGTTAACAGTTAGTATAAATTAAAATTGCTTTAATTACTTTTTATAAGATCGGCTATCTGCTAGTGAAAATTCCGTGGAAATCGGTCCAACCGTTTAGAAGATAGCATCGCAGACAAAGCCGTGGTTAACAGCTAGTCTAATTTAAAGTACCCTAAGTAACCCGCTGTATTTTTTTTATCTGCCAGTGAAATTCCCGTCAAAATCGGTCCAGCCGTTTCGGAGATTAGCCGGAACAAACAGACAGACATACAGACCGACAAAAATTTTAAAAATTGCATTTTTGTTATCGGTAGCGTGTATACTTTCGTACCCAATCGGTAAAAAAAATTATTTTGATATTACATACAGACACTTCATTTTTATTATATGTATAGAAGAAGATATAGATAGAAGATATAGAAGAAGATTTTGAATTTTGAATAATGTAAATATCGAATTGTGTTTTAAATACGCACACTAATAATTATAATCCTTCAAGGTTTCTGTCAAACGGTTCTGTTAATTTTTTTGTTATTAAAAATGTGAAAAGGTTTGTTTGTTCGTGGCACGCATTTATATATGATTTTTTTTTATATATCATTATAATCAAATTATAATGGCCATCATAGCGTGATGCTATTATAAAGGAAAGGATATATCGATATAATATAAATTATTTAGTTTTTGTATTGGACACAATATATCGCCCCTGACCGGCTATCGAACTAAAGACAATTGACGTGCATCGAGTATTTCGACTAATTATTGTTACAAGCTGATATACTATTGATTAATGATTACATAACATGTATCGGAAACATTACAATACGGACGGACCAAAAACTAAATTCACAGCGGGACTCCCTAATGACTACATGGGTTTCTCTCCTCATAACAATAAAAAGAATAAGCTTCGATGCACGCTTGCGTGCCTGAATTGTCAATGGATTCGACTTTAATAACGTTTTGGTTATTTGAGTTAATAAATTGATCAATTTATGAGGTTAAATAATAAGTGACTAAAATATAAATACTTGTACAGAAGTGTCTATAAAAACTACAGTGCCAACTCTTTCTAACAAATTTTAACGGACCGGGGCTTTTGGAGTTATACTTCTTTTGGCGCGTTAGGGAGAAATGATGAGAGTACAATTTTACGATGCGCGCGCACACCGTCACGAAAAACTGACACCCTGAAGTTAGCTATAGTCAACATTTTGTTCGATCACAAATTCCATCGATGGATGGAGTTGAGATGACAGGCGTGATGAGTCGTTCGATAATGGAACTAAGCAGCAGGTATTAAGTCGAACCATGCAATTTACAAGAAATTACGGAATACGCCATCATTCTGCTATTGATTACCTTCTGTTATTACTCACAATGACAATGATCAGACGGTGATATGTACATGTATGAATGAGTAAACATTATGCAATTACCACTAGGTGTGACAAGGAAAGCGTGCTGCTCACAGAAATAACGAATATTGAGAGCTACCTCTAGCTCTAGCTACATTCAACATGAGAATGAGGTCAAATGGTAAAACACAGTATAAAAAAGAGGCTGTGCCCTGAAGACACACGATAGAAGTTAAACTTTTGTTACGACAGGGGCACTTTTTAATTAAAGAAATACGACAAAGCCGACGTCACGCGGTGTTACCAGGCAGTCACTCATCCAAGTACTGACCGCGCCCGACATTGCTTAACTTCGGTGATCGGACGAGAACCGGTGTTTTCAACACTCTACACGTCACGGTGTTTACCCCCACCACTTTTCGTCACGGAAAAAGATTGCCGATCAGAATTTCAAAGACTCCCATAAGAAGTTTTACTTCAAATTATTTTCAACTAGCTGTGCCCGCGACTCCGTCCGCTTGGAACCTAATGTAAAAAAAACAGTGTCTAATAAAATCATCTGCATGTATTAAATCCATTTACTTGTCTACTTTTCTCTCGTACTTAGCTCGCGCCGTCATTAAAATTACAATAACATTTGATAATTAACATTTTTATCGTAGCACAGCAAAGTGACTGTACTGTGCCTGATGGTGAGCACAGTATAATCCAAAAACAACGGCGACTACCGAGAGACACGCTATCCCTCACCAGTCGCCGCTGTCATGCTGGCCTGCATAAATGTCTCTTCACGTTACGCTTGAATGACCCTATATTATAGGAAGGAGGAAACACACTGGCCGGGAGATTGTTCCACAGCTTCACGGTACGGCAGAGATAAGAAGTTGCGAACTTTTTAGTTCGTGCCCAGATAGGATTTACCGTAAAACTATGGCTCCGAAGCTCAGCGCGCGTGGTTCGGGTATGAAAAGGAGAGGAAGGGATTAAATTAAATAGCTCTTCAGAACACTTGACGGTACAGACGGTAGAATACGCTTAGTGAGGCAATGTCTCTGCAATGTCTGTAAGGCAATAATACTAATGGTTGACTGGCAGAGAATGCCTTAGGCATTAAGTCCGCCATTGCGTATTTAACGCATAATGTGTAAATAAATAAATACTATATTACTTATTCCAAGACAGCTGCAATAATTTTTTTTTCACAAAAATCTAAAAAGTACAGACACGTTAGATTTACATTCTTATTATACGTATAGATAAATCAGATTCCAATTTTAGTTTTATTTTATCCCATTGATAAACATGCATGATTTATTATTAATTGATACAGTTATCGATATATCGCTTATCGATGTTTTGTAAAACTAGCATCTTCACTTAAGCCGCTATTATTTAAGTCCTAATTAACATCCTAACCCAGTTGACCTGACGCTGCATTTAATTGTTGGCTCCCAGCCAGACGCTATTCACGGCAATGCCGAATTTGCTAATTGCCCGTGCCAGTCAATAAAATAGAGTAGGCGAAATATATATAAAATTCTTTTACCAATAGAAAGCAAAGTTATTTGTGAGTGTCATAGGCAACATATCGTCACGCTAAGACCAATAGGAGCGGAGCAACAATGAAAAATGTTTTAAAATCGGGGTAGTTTTCCTTTTGAGAGCTTCCGCTGCGTCTTAGCCCAAAATAACTATTCCACGCGTGCGAAGTCGCGGGCAGAAGCTATTAACTAATTATATTATCTTTACTAATATTATAAAGAGGTAAAGTTTGTGTCGTTGTGACGTTGTAGGGGGTAATCTCAGGAACTACTAAGCCGATTTTGAAAATTCTTTTACCAATATAAAGCCATGTTATTTATAAGTGTCATAGGCTACATATCATCACGCTAAGACCAATAGAAGCGGAGCAACATTGAAAAATGTTTTAAAATCGGGGTATTTTTCCTTTTGAGAGCTTCCGCTGCATCTTAGCCCAATTTAACTATTCCACGCGTTCGAAGTCGCGGGCAGAAGCTATTAACTAATTATATTATCTATAATCTATACTCATATTATAAAGAGGTAAAGTTTGTGAGGTTGTAGGGAGTAATATCTGGGGAGTCGGAGAAAAATGGTCGAACGAAAACGTTTCTTACGAACGCTGCCTTAATTATGAGATATATATGATTGAGTTCTAGAGAAAAGTTGTAGTTTGATAATGCCTATTACCGCCCAACGAAGTGGGCACGGGTCAGCTAGTGAGCTATATAACACTGAAATAATTTTTCAAATCGGACCAATAGTCCCTGAGATTAGCGCGTTCAAGCAAACAAACTTTTCAGTTTTGTAATATTAGTATAGACAGTGATAATGGTCCTTCGAGTCAGTTTCTTTGAGACTCGATCAAATAAAAACTAACAAGCTTATTGGCATAAAACCATGACCATTCGATGCGGAATTTTTCATTTCGTTCGTGTTTTATGTATACTGTTTAGAATAATTCTTTTGATAGTGTTGATTTGATACTAATTAAGTAAACTTATACATGGAATTCTTTCATGTTACTATGGGTTTTAATTAAGTTTGCACAACTACTTAACTCATTTATTTATCGAAACGTGACGACTTTATGATATCAGGAGTTATATAAACCAAGTAGAAAGTTTTATCTCCAGTACCAGGAAGAACCCCTAATTTAATGCTCAAAGGGTTCCCTCGGATAATCTGTTTAAGTTTGAAGCGGTATGTGGGTGAACTCTATAACGCCGATAGCAAATATATCGCTAAACCTATACTTGGGACATGACATGCGTAACCAACTTACTGGAGACTAGTTGATGCCCGCGGGTAAGTTCTCGAGTAAAATAGTTGCTCTATCTCACGAGAATATCTCAACTAGATTCATTGGGAATTGTTGTTTTTACTTTATTTTTGAAGGGAAAACTTCTTCAGGCGCGTTGGGCAGCGTTTTTTTAGCAGGAGATAAATAAGTTTCGTGTCAGTAATATGCTAGTGAGCGTGACCGACGGTATTACGCTTGCATGGCTTGCGTCAGACTAGCGACGTGTAGTATAGCGGCCTGTGTACATCTTACATTGATATTTTGTATCGAGATTATGCAGATATGTTTGATTAATTAATATACTGAGTAAAAATGCATATAATTATCGTTTGGAATGCCAATAGATATAATTAATGATAGAAAGAAAGAAAGAATTAATGATAACAATTTCAATTAAAAAATTACGAAATCTTAATAATTCAGACTATAATTATTTTAAAATTCAAATAAGAAAACAGTTATAACATTGGTTTGAGTTTTCACTTCCGTCGGCAGACCTTATAACTGCCTCGAGTTTTTTTTGTCATTTTGCCAGTACTGTTTCTATAGCTAGATAGGTACATGTGTAAATATTATTAAAAAAAGTAGCTTTTCATGTATGACTGCGTTTTCCCTTGATTGTTTGAAATTACGTTTTTACTATTCTTTAGACATTTTTTTCTGTTAAATTTATATATATATACTAGCGGACCCGGCGGACGTTGTCCTCCCTTGATAATAAAAAGCAAATCCTAAAAGTCAACCGCAGCGCAACCTACCGGGTCCAATTGTGAATCTAAACCACTCTCGGATCCACTGGAACATGCACACAAAATTTCATCAAAATCTATCCAGCCGTTTAGGAGTTAAGTGACATACACACGTACAGAAGAAATTTATATATAAAGATAAATAACACATGTATAATATATTATAGAAAACTCGATGGTTAGATAATTTACGTACGTTATTATTGTATTTAGATAAAGGACTAAATACATTCCATACAGAATAAAATTACTGTTTCCGTATATCAAATCTACACTAAAACGAATGAAGCCATACAACAAAAGCTAGTTGGTTATCATTGTCTCGTATCTAAACATTTAAGCAGTTAGATAATACATTAGTACATTCAAACAAACAGAAAATAGTCTTTTGAACTTTGTAATATTAAGTACTAGATGTTGCTCGCGGCTTCGTTGGCGTTAATTTGGATTTGAAGTATCCCTCGGTACCGTATTTTTTTCTGGATAGAAGGTACCCTATGTCCATTTCTGTACTCCTAGGAATGTTTATGCCAAATTTTGTGATGATTAGTTCTATAGTTAAGGCGAGAAAGCGTAACAGACAAACAGTCGCATCTATACATACATATACAAAGAATGTAAATCTAACGTGTCTGTACTTTTACATTTTTGTAAAAAAAAATATTGTAGGCATCTTGAAATTATGGTAGGTGGTGTTTAAAATACATTTCAATTATTTTTGGAAATTTATGTCTCTTTGTTTGAACACGCGTTATTGCTAAAGTACTGCGTTCATGATATAACCTCACCAAGACAATTATAAAGCATATCCTCAAGTAAGATTTAGTTTTAATTCCATTAGAATCGGTTCACTCTATCAAAAGTTATTGCAATATTAATGACGACGCGACTTAACTATGAGACAAAAGTAGATAAGTAAATGGACTTAATACATTCAGATGACTTTATTAGTCACTGTTCTTTTACATTAAGTTCCACGCGGACGGAGGCGCGGACACTGCTAGTTTATAACATTCCATATAGATATTGTGAGTAAAATTAAAGGTTTTCCATAACAACAATGTGTTTCACAGTCTGGGATACTGCAATAACCACTTCCACACAATTCTCTCCGCAACAAAGTATAGCTGGCTTCAATTAGTGCGCAGTGGATGTTTAATGAGAACGGGAAATGGGTTATGCGGGTTCCGTATGAGTTTTGCTATTATTAGGGCACGGTGTTACTGTTAGCGTGCGTTCTTGTAATAATTTCTAAAAATAACTCTCACTTATTAATATTCCATTTCATTACCTATAAGCAATTGTTGTATGTAATATTATGTAATGAGATTTATTTTTGTAATTAATTTTCATGATTTAATATGGCCTTTATAATATTATTATTAACTAAAATGATATTCAAAGGAGTTAAACGGACTTATCGTCCACTTCCGGTACCGCGACAACACATCCGAGACGCGACCGGTACATTACCACTAGCGCCACCATATTAGAGAGTTCGGCCTATAAAAGGTAAGATGTCCTTGATCGGGGACATTTCTATGTCGAAGTTATTGCAAGGCGAAGTTCTGCTCGAATAAAAATAAAGAGTGCGTGGAGTCCCTCCGCGCGGAAGAAGTGAAACTTCGTAGTGTGGAAATGAAAATAGGAAAGGGTAGAAATTGATTTTTAGTGAAATCATATTGTTTCTTTAAGACAAACTTTATTAACATTGCTTACATTTCAAAATTGATCGCAACTTTTAATTATCATTTTAGAGTGGAGAAATATCCAAATCTATAACATTTACAATGGGATTATGATAACTAAAGTAAGATACGAAATGTTTGATTATTTTTCTCGCTCTGTCTCTTTCTATTCCCCCTCTCCAGGAGCGTTGAACGTTTAACGCAACCTTATTCGAAGTTGCATTAGAAGTTTCACTTCAAAAAGTTAACAGTGCCTACAGAGTGTTAATTGGTTTCCGTGACTGACCGACTATACATTTGGTTATTACAATTATATCTATAATATCAAATTAACTATTCAATATATTGTTTACTAGCTTTTACTTACGGTATCGCTCGCGTCAATGTAGATTTAATATATCCCATTATACATAACAGTAATTTTAGATCCAAGGAACCGTATATCCTTGTCTGTGGTCAAATCCGATTTTTTAAAGTAATCGGAATCAGCTACTTGTAAAATGTAAAATCGTATCCTTATATTACATGTTCGGTGTTATGTAAAGTATACGTAAAGTTATAAGTTATAAGTTAAGTTATAAGTATATGTAAAGTTAATACGGGGCACGTGGGCTAAAATGGATCAGGCTTCTTACTTAACATTCCGTTTAAAATACAAATGTATACACTCAACCAATAATAAGTAAAGTTTACTCTCAAAGGAATTTCTAAGGAGACAAAGTTTTCATATCTGACTGTGTTCGGGCATAAATTGGTTGGGGTTAGTCAACATTTATTTTTGACACATTGTTTGTCAACGGATAGTCGGTGATGATCGGTCACTTGATCGGCGGCACTTTCTCGGAACCCGCGCTTACATTCGGACTCGCTCACCATACTAGCTAGCGACACGGCGGCTCGGAATTTTATTTTTGTGCACTGAATGTGTACGTGTTGGACATCTGGTGCTCTCACCATCGGCAACGGCGGCGGAGAAGACATTATATCAGGTAAGTTAGCGTTTTATCCCGATTCTAAAGAGAAATACTTTCGGAATACATTTTATCTCCAGCCAATTTTAAGAATACAGTTCACTGCCTAGGCTAGGTACCCCGATCAGTGTGGGTGTGGTGGTTGCCACCCCAGACAGATTTTTTTTAGATCTAGTAATTTCTTTGGTCGTTTCTATACACGATATATACAATTACCTGGAAGCAATTTGCATGTGTTAATTGGCATCATAAAATTTCAAAAAATTCAGGCACATGTACTTAATCTGATAACTTTGTTACTTAGACATTACATAATACATTGTTAATCACAGTCAAAAAAGGTTTGTAAGCGTCGTTGTGCAAAGATGTTTTTGTTACGCAGTTTTTTAAATCTCTGATATCTCCAAAGATATCTATTGAAATAATATGCTATAAGGGCTGTTATATTGTGCATTAAATGCGTAATGTAACGTATGTACTTTATCGCAAAATATATAATACTATAATGGTTGAAATAGCTCCGTAAGTAATCCATTATTGTAAAAATAATATGACAAGATGTAGGTTGGTATTAAGATATATTATTGCAGATTTTTCTTTAGATTTTTATAAGGTATATACTATATCATAATTCTATAGTTATATTTATGTATCTTCTATCTATAAGGTTTAGCCAGAGTGAGCAATGTAAGCGCCCGAAAAATATTTTTAGAACTTGTTTATAATACATCAATTTTTCTCAACATTCTATTAATATAATATATAAGTAATATACACCTAAATTATAAACTTTCCTGGAGACATTCTCTATATATTCGTGAAAACAGTATCAAAATTTGCTAAGTAGAAGAACTAAGAAAATACACACGCCCATAATAAAAGCTTTACTTTATACAATTTATTGATTTACATGCGTTCAGTATCCTAACGGTTCTCATTAACCGTGTCGCGACATTTTGGTGTGTCGCAAACACCTGACAAATGTGTCACGAGATATAAAAATACCTTGCAGTGTCAACAATTTTAAAATAATATGTTAATACGTCGCTGAGTACAAAAATTGGGCTGTCACCGGACGCCGGACCGATGTGAAACACATGTGTAACGTAGTAAACAACACTACACACCATAGGTATGCGGCAAGAGAGATTGCGCGCAGTCGCTTGTGCGTGGCATCACGTCGCCACGTCTCGATACGCCAACAATCAGGTTTACCCTCACCTATAGATGTTTCGCATCAAAAGGTTGAGAACTACTGCACTGTCCGATGAGTTTACCACATTTGCATATCGACATTCCAGAGTAATTTAACGTCAAATAAAATAAAAATATATACCCGATAATAGTAATATTTGCCATGAAATACTAATATGATTATTATAAGTCGTAAAAGAGTATGGGTTCCGTTAGCGCCAATGAGTTTTCAATAAGAATAGGAAATAGGTTACGTGAGCGAAATTAGTTCTGTTATTATTTGAAAGAGGTGTTAGTGCAAGCGGATATTTCATATGAATTTGATATATGTATATATACTTTATATATAAATGTCTTCTGTATGTGTGTATGTCACTGAGAGGCTAAGAGGCTGGGCCGATTTTGATGAAATTTTGTGTGCGTGTTTGAGTGGATCCGAGAATGGTTTAGATTCACAATTGGACCCAGTAGGTGGCGCTGCGGTTGAATTTTAGATTTTTTTATTATCAAGGCAGGACAACGTCCGGCGGACCCCTAGTATAAACATATTGAAAACTACTATATATTTCAATTCATTAAACTATAGAATAAATTTACAACCGTCGAGTCATATTAAAGTTTCACACAGTTTTTATTATAAAACCAATTAATGAAAACACCAGAGGGGTGTTTAAAACTAAAACAAACATTATAAAATTATAGCAAACACAGAGAGTACCACTTTAACATACGTCATAAACTTTTACAACGGGTAACAGAGATATAATTTTAATAAAATTTTATCGCCGCGTGTGGGACTCCACCCGCGCGTAACTTCGCCGAAAGTTGGCCCGACTCCTAGGCGAACTTTTAGGTACGTACATACGTTATACAGACATCGATTTCGTGTTACATCGATTCGAAATCAAACTTAGCAGATATTGAGAGATATAAACTTCCGAAGTAGATTATGAAATTATGTAAATTAAGTTCCCTTAGATTATAAATGGTGAAATTTGAACTTATTAATTATGGCGTGCATTACTCAAATTTAATTTAGAAAGCTGTTTATTATATTCCGTTTACTGTATCATTTTGTATACTATAGTAATATATATTTATAAACGTCTTTGATAATGGTAATGAGAAAATGAAAAACGATGCGGTAAGCCCCGTTAAGGAACTTCATTCCAGAAACTCATTATCTTTTACTTTTATAATACCTAAGCGTCAGCGCAATACATTTCGCCCTCCAACTTTCTTCTCTCAAAGCCAGTAGTCATACATTTAAACATATAACGCTCTTCACATAAGCCATACTTACCTTTTTTTTATTATATCATAGAAGGCAAACGGACAGGTGGGACACCTGATGTTAAGTGATCACCACCGTCCATAGACACTTGCAACACCAGGAGTGTCGCAAGTGCGTTGCCAACTTGTATTGGGGGACAGGGGGAGTAAGGGGAGGGGAGGTGGGCCTCCGGCGCTCTCACTGAGCGAACGAAACGCAACAATGCAAGCACTGTTACTTCACGTCGGTTTTCTGTGGGTCGGGTGGTACTACCCCGGGCGAGCCGACCCATTGATGCTGGAAACCATTAATAGCTTCAGCATAGCTCTACCACCTACTTTATATTACTCTACTATTACTATCCTCTTCCTATATTATTCAATGTTGTTACTCCTTAATTCAGTATTCATCATATTATTATCTACTAGCTTCTGCCCGCGACTTCATCCGCGTGGATTAGTTAGTTTGGACTAACGCTAACACGCAGCGGAAGCTCTCAAAAGGAAAAAAAATACGATTTTGAAACATTCTTGATTGGTGCTCCGCTCCTATTGGTCTTACCGTGATGATATTATATAGTCTTCCTAGATGACATAACATTGAAAGATTTTTTAAGTCAGATCCGTGGTTCCTGAGATTAGCGCGTTCAACAGAACAAACCTAGATACCTAAAACGATTTTTTTCACAAAAATCTAAAAACTACAGGCACGTTAGATTTACGTTATTATTATATGTATAATGTTCTATCCATAGATTAAACACAAATAAAACCGTAGGGCGGAACTAGTGTTAATGTTAAAAGCTTTTATGGAATTACGACTGCAAATATTTATTAACCGGCCTCTAGGAAGGTTTGTGGTCCGAAAAAATTAATAATTGACCACAATACGGTCTAAATAAGGTAAACGGTTGAGTAATGGACCCCTCGTGGGCAGTGTGTTTGAACTCGGCGGTCATTTATTACAACCTGGGTACATATAATTCCAGTGGGGAGAAAAAAAATGTGACATTATTGTGGCTTTGTTTGTTTGTTTATGCGTTTAAAATATGATCGTACAAATTGTAGCGGTCATCGAGTTGTTTAAATTCGACAATAATAATGGATAGAAAGTTTTTTTTTTCACGAGTTAATATATCTGTCAGAGTAGATAAGTAGAGCCTATAGAGCAGAGAGCACGGATGCCATTATCCTCCATTTGTATGTATTTTCACAACACGACGGCACTATGAAATGAAACGACGACTTCTTCGATTCTTGTTCGTTTTAATAATGATTTTACAATAATCTCAGAGACAACGCTCTCATGACAACAGTTATCGCTTAGCGACAATAACGATAGATCTCACGATCTCAGAAACAATAATGACTTCACGATCTCAAAAAGAATAATGAATAATGAATCTTGCACAAACTCGTACAAGCACTTATAAAGGAATCGCCTTCCTTCATCTACCGACAACCCAAGTGAAGGAAGTTTTAGTTTAACGAAGTACTTAATCTACGATTTTGTACATAGTTACACTTTATGTTCGCTAATAATTCTAATTATAAATAAATAACGATTTTAACATCATACATTGAATAATTACGGTATCATTAATTATCTTAAAATAATTCACCGTTGTAACAACCGAAGTATTTTACAAAGCCTTATTAGCTATAAAACTCATTTTAGATCGACAATTATTCTAGTAATTACAAAGTAATACTAATAACATAGTACAATGCCAATATGTTTTAATTACATTGTTATTCAATTTAAATAGCAACTTTACTATTCTATCGCGACTGCACATAGACTGTATTTCCAGTTTTAATAAATAACAAAAGGTTCTAAATGTTACTTAAATGTAGAATATTTCTATTACAATTTCACAAGTCCGATTTTAATTATCGTGACACTAATTTAGGTCTGCTTTAAATCATGGATCAAATCAAGTTAGAAATGTTATCGTACGACGCACATTTTCTTAAGATGGTGTCACGCGTCGAGTGTGGCGTGACACAGGTTTATTTAGCGACTTCTATCAGTGCTTATGTGAATAAACATGTGGAATTCTTAGAAGTTATGAACAGTTTAATCTAATCTAAATTACTCAATAATTTAGAACAAAATCACATTAACCATAATCAAATAGAAGAGCATTTAACAATACCTTGCCAGTATTGATTAACATAGAACATAATAGGTGGCGCTGTTACCAAACACCTGTGAAATTCGAATCTTCGTAAGATTCTGTAATAAGATATGCGTTACTATTTGTGTTAATTTCGACTGCTGGATGCTCCGACTGCTGGATGCTCCCACTATGACATATCTTTATTATTTGTAATTCTTTTGTTTTTTTTTTCTAAATGGTAACAATTGTATCGGATTTTGTGCAAATATCTGTAGACGTAAGGAACATGGAGCGTGGAAGAAAGTAATAATGCCCAAATTATTTCATTGATTTTCGGCACGAACTTCTTCTGTCATATAGAGGATTTTATATTTTATTCAGAATCTTGTGTTATTTGACTCTATATTTTGTAATACTGATGGTGATTTACATAATATAGTTCGGTTACTGTGCACAAGTGAAGTGGATGGAAAATAATACCACGGAGCAAGAATTTTGAGATGCCACAAAATTTTCATGCAAAGTTCTAAGAAGGAAGCCACACACTCTTTTTAGAACATTTTTTGTCTTTTTTTTGTCATAGCAGGCAAACGAACAGGTGGGTCACCCGATGTTAAGTGATCACAACCGTCCGTCACAACACTAAAGACACCAGGGAGTCGAAAATGCGTTGCCAGCCTGTGTTTGGGGGAAAGGGAGGGGGGTAAGGAGAGGGGAAGTGGGCCTCCGGCGCTTTCACCAATCTAACGAAACGCAACAATGCAAGCACTGTTACTTCACGTCGGTTTTCTATGAGAGGGTGGTACTACCCATTCGTGCTGAGATCAATAATAGCTTCAGCGTGGCTCTACCACTTACAGAAATTGTCACAAAAAACTTACAATATTATTATCTACCCAACAATGGCAGTAATAATCTAGAAGATTGGTAGCCTAATTTAAAGGTAAAAAATAGAAAGTTTTACAGTTCTCTCTGTCTGCTATGACATTGCCTAGTATATTTTGCTATATTTTTCTAAATAATTTATTTAATTTTTGTTGTACACCATTATATATATCATTACACAGTATAAAACAAAGTCCCTTACCGCGTCTGTCTGTCTGTCTGTTCGCAATAAACTCGAAAACTAATAAACCGACTTCCATGCGGTTTTCACCAGTAGATAAAATGATTCATGCGGAAGGTTTTGGTATGTCATTTATCAAGGATTTTTTTATAATCAGGGTGCGACAACGTCTGCCGGGTCCGCTAGTACCCTATAAAACATTTTAAATTATGTGATTACTACAAAGAGCGGCCTTATAGCAATCTCTTCCGGGAAATCTTTGGATGGATATGTTCCAAGGAGTAGAATCGGGAGTATTTAGGGTGCTTCATACAATCACTTGCTTCGTTATATCGCTTAATATTTATATGTAATAAATGAGAAATAATAACTGTAAAAATGTTTTTTTTTTAATTCTATAAACATAAATAAGCTGTGATATTCTTTAATAAAATCTATTCACACACCGTGTAATAATTCTAACTCGCGATGCGATATCGGAGCACAAAGGAGGTGACGCGGCGGGAGGTCGACCCAATAATGTGTGCCTTCACCTAATGTGCCAGGTTTATCTTAAAAAAAAATGAATACCGAAGAACAATGAACACATTTTTGTGGGAACCCGCCCTTTTGGAAGCGACCTTCTTTGTTTGCCCGCGTAGGTGTTGATTTATATCGTTCACGACTTTTGTTCGTTTATTAAATTTTTCGAATTTAGAACTCATGCGAATTGACGTTTCGTTTAAAGTGTCACTTTAGAAAATTCCTGCCAGTATTTTTTTGTTTATTTAATCGAGATATCGTATCTTTTTAGTAGTTTTAATCTACGACATTTTATGGGAGTTTTTGACGGGATTTTGGAATGCCATGTAGTGGTCTTTATATTTTATCCATAATAATGTGTTATTTGGCTCTATATTGTGTAATATTGGTGGTGCTTTACGTAATATAGTTTGGTTGTTGTGCACAAGTGAAGCGGATCGGAAATAATACCGCGGAGCATGGATTATGACTTGCCACAAAAACTCCCAGGCAAGTTTTAACAAGATGGCCACCATCTTGTTAGTTCATTGTAATTATATCAAGAAACTTGTAATATCGATACTCACTTGACAATGGCAATAATAGTCTACTAGAAGACTGGTTGCCAAAAATATAATAGAAGAAGACATTTTATGGATTGATATAGATGAATTCTATTCTTCCACTTATATCTGTCAGCGTCGGCAGTTACTTTTCGAAGTGAAATTGTTTATGGCACAGTAGGGAAAAATTTGCGTTACGCGTTAAACGTAAGGTAGGTTGCATTTGTGTGTATGCGTAAGTATAAGTGTCTGTCGTTGGTCTAATAGCATACCAAAATAAGTATATAGTTAAGTATTTATACTACGGGACTTCATATAATACCTAGTCTTGCCATAGATACTGAAACAAAGAAAAAAATATTTGCTATTGCAAATAAGATTTATTACTTCTACAGTACTTTAAAATATAAAAAGCTTATTCGAAGTGGTTTACATTGGCTACAATACAGTCCTTTAAACGTTGAAGCCAGTTATCAATAGAAGCACGCTCTTTCCATGGGAAAATTCTTTATTGCCAATCGTTCGGATTGTTTTAGGGCCTCCAAATTATCATGGCATTTAGAGCAAGCCGTACTCTCTAAAACTGACCATAACACATAATCCAGTGGATTAAGATCGGGACTAGACGACGGCCAGTCTTCAGCTCTGATAAAGTCCGTAACGTTCGTTTACAACCAAGACTGCGTAGACCGAGCTTTATGACCCGGCGCCGAAACTTGCTGGAAGGTCCATTCTTGGTTATTGAACATGGTGTTGTTAAGGGGCTTCACTACCTTCTCAAGAGTGGTATGTTGATACACTTGTGCCGATGTTTTGATACCTTTCTCACAAAAGTATGGCTTAGTCACTCCTTCATAGCTAATACCTCACCAAACCATCGCTGAAGTCAGATAGTGCCCACGTTGCGCTCTGTCGACTAATTGGGAAGCTTCCTTAGTACTTTAAGCATAAATACATCCGTAAACAATTTTTTTCTGTGACCTCCCTTTGCGTACCGCTTCAGTAGTTGTTCCGATTTGACCACCCTATTCTTTTTTAAATTATCAGTTAAGAAATGACCAGTACGTTTCTTATCGGCTGCAAGTTCTAAGTCATCTTTTAAAATACGCGACATGGTTTTAGGTGCTATCTTCATCTCCCGAGATAAAATCTTTTGCTTTCGGACAAGATTTCTTCGAATTCTTTCCCTTACTGCTTTGACCACCATTTTCGTACGGACACTACGTAGACGGCCAGATCTTTTTCTGTCACAAACAGAGGAGATCTCATTGTACCCATTAATAGCCCAGTACACAAACATTTTACTAATACCAAGCGTATGGAGAGTTTTGAATATTGCATTTGGCTCCATACCTACTTTGTGTAATGCAATCACAGTGATTCGGTTCTCTTTATCACCCCACTCCATTTAAAATCGCAAAATATTGTACAATGTATTGGCGCCAAATTGAGAAAACTCAATGAATAATCATATAAAAATGACGGATTCCAAATTCAAATGTAATATTTTGTTTATTTTTAATTGTAACAGTATTTACGGCCAAACTAAGTATATAGTTTATGAGATTTCGCATATATATATAATATAATATAATTTAATACATACGAGCCAAAAAAGTTTCACTTCCTCCCCATGTACACAATGATACACGTGTATTTTTTTTATAATGTATAGAAAGAAAGAAAGAAAGAAAGAAATACTTTATTGTTGGAACAACCATACAATTAAATTAGATTACACACTAATTAGACAGAGAAAAAAAAATACATTTTAAAAATGAGAAATAGATATCCAACAATTGGCGAACCCATTCAGCAAAAATCTGCAATACTATAAGTAGTACTGCAGCGCTGATTTTCAATGGGAGCCTATATATGATGATAAACAGACGTTAATGTCAATACAGAATTAGAAACGAACAAACAAATAACACAGACGCACGTAACACGTCACGGATGGCCATACAAAAGAGATATAACAACTGTAACCACAAATTTAGGATTAAACAAAAACAAATATAATTTTAGAAGGGGAAAAAAAAAAAAGTAAATAAAAACAATACACACCAATAAACAGAGCTTACAATAGAATACTACTACTATTCACATACATTATACGTCACTCTAATTACTGAATTTGAAATTGCAATAGATAATGCTTATATGAGAGTTTAAAGCTAAGTTTACTCTTTTTGGATCGACATGGCGGTGGGATGTTGTTCCAACAACGAGTGGCGGCATATTTAAATGACCCTCTAAAAGCGGTAGTTCTATGGAGAGGTATCGATAATGGGTTAGTCATGGTGCGAGAACATGAAAAATACGTGTGCTTATCTTGTCTCCACTCTAACTTGTCATACAGATATTTTGGGTTTTTGGTTTTAATCAGCCCAAAAAGTAACGTAGCCATGTGTAATTCGCGTCGTGCCGCCATTTTTAGGACATTTGCGTCATTCAAAAATGGTGTAATATGTCCACGGCGCGGGACATCGAAGCAAAATCTGGCACAAGCATTCTGCACACGCTGGATGGAACGATCAGTACGTGATAATAAACAAGGACCATACACTGTATCACAGTAATTTAGTCTCGATAGAACTAGACTGTCAACAAGTAGCTTTCTCAATGTGATACTAAAATACTGTCTAATATAGGTTATAAGCATTTGATTACAATCTCACCTGATGCTAAATGACAACTTGCCTCATGACAGTAGCTGAAGTGTCTCAACCCAACTTAAGGAAGTTTGTTTGTTTGTTAAGCTTACACTCTTGAAGTACTCAACCGATCGTCATGAAATTTTATATATATATTTTGTTAGTAATACCAAAAAGGACATAAAGTACCTTACAACTAGAAAAAAATCGTTCTTTAGGATTAGGTCAAATTTACGTTAACGGGAGTGTAGATGCAAACAAAAGCTAGTTGATTATAATGATACTTCGGTGAGAATGTAACTAATGGCAGTGTTGTAACGTTCGTAATATTGCCGTTTTGTATGAAAAAATTTAAACGAATTTTTTTCATGTATTTTTTATTTGTATTAATCGAAGTAATCACCCATGCAATCAATGCATCTTTGCCAACGCAGTGGCAGTTTATTAATGCTCTTCTTAAAGAAATCAGCTGGACGGGAGGCAACAAATTCTTCAAAGGCATTTTGTACTGCCTCTCGGGTATTGAATTTTTTTCCCGCCAAGGAGTTATCCAAATTCTGGAAAAAGTAGTAGTCTGTAGGCGCAAGGTCTGGTGAATAGGGCGGATGACGGAGAACTTCCAACCCCAGTTCTTGCAACTTGGAGACCGTCTGCTGTGCAGTATGAGGTCGGGCGTTGTCGTGCAGGAGCAGCGGATACGAGCGATTGACCAATGCTGGTTGGAGATGTGCCAGCTTTCTCCATCATTGTGTTCAGTTCTTCACAGTACACATCTGCAGTAATGCTCACCCCGTTTGGTAAGAAGCTGTGATGAATCACACCGGTGCTAGACCACCAAACAGTGACCATCACTTTTCTAGGGGTAAGTTTTCGTTTAGGGCATTGTTTAGGTGCTGAACCAGGATCCAACCAACTTGCTGAGCACTTGCAGTTATCAAACAGAATCCATTTTTCATCGCAGGTAACAATGCGGTTCAAAATTCCTTCATTTGTGTGTCTGTTGAGCAGTGCAAGGCACGTCTCAACACGTACTTCGCGCTGGCGATCATTGAGTTCGTGGGGCACCCATTTTTCAAGCTTTTTTACCTTGCCAATTTGACGCAAATGGACCAATATTGTTTTGACGCTAACGTCGAAAGTTGCTGCTAATTCAGCCGTAGATTGTGTATCATCAGGTTCCACAATCGCCTTAAATGCGTCATTGTCGACCAAAGTCTTCGGACGACCGCGAGGTTCATTTTTCAGGTCGAAATTCCCAGAACGGAAGCGAGCAAACCAATAACAGATGGTGCGTTGGTTTGTAGTGTTAGCTCCGTAAACGTCGTTGATGTTGCGTGCCGCTTGTACCGCGTTGCTGCCACGACGGTACTCATATTCCATAATTACTCGAATTTTTAACGTATCCATGATGACAAAAAATATTGAAATGCGATGAAAATGTAACACTAATCAATAAACAAATGACTACTTTTGGAAAAAGAATTCCATGTTTTTAAAATAAAATTAATTTGAAATTAGAATTGTTCAATCACAAAACACAACACTTTACTTTCAACACTATATTTATTTATAAAAGACAAGAGTTATATTCAATCAACTAAATGACCTAGTATTTTAACAATACACAAACCATACCTAGTTCGCAAAATAAAAAGCGCCATCTCTTGGCGTCATAAATCATTACTACAATGAACATACCGCCCACCAAGGACTTGTTCCTTTAACAAACTATTAAATAACTATACAATTTTAAAGAAATCAAGTTTGATATTATGAGCTCTGTAAGAATTTTCAATGAATCACTAAAATAAACAAAATATCTTACTTCTATGTAACAAAGAAAGACAAAACTTAAGTAACAGAAATAATTTAAACTAAACATAAGTTTAACACAACTACCGCCCACCGTAACAATATCTCTTAAAAATATAAGTAATTTCCTATTTGGTAAGTATACAAATTTTATCTACTGAACGTTTAAGCAAACCACTTTTACATTTAACTGTTACAACTCTGGTTACATTATCAGGTCCAGGATGTTTATGCACTACAATACCTAATAGCCATTTTGCAGGTGGTATATTATCATCCTTAATTACTACTACATCATTAATTTCTGGTTCACATATTGTTTTATTCCATTTATATCTTTTACTTAATATAACTAAATACTCTTTCGACCATCTTTTCCAAAAATTATTTACAATCTTCTGAATTAATTTCCATCTCTCTAAACCTGTTACATTTTCATCTGAAAAGTCTCTATCAACAATATTAATCAAAGGTTCTCCAACCAAAAAATTACCGGGTGTCAGTGGAAGAGGATCGTCGGGATTATCACTTAGAACTGAAATGGGCCGTGAATTTAAGCAAGCTTCTACTTGCGTCAATGCTGTGGAAAACTCTTCGTATGTTAAGGTGACGTTTCCGATAACCTTTCTCAAATGCGTCTTAACTGATCGCACGCCAGCCTCCCATAAGCCGCCAAAATTTGGGGCATGTGGTGGAATAAAATGCCACGTAGTAGATTCCAAGGTAAGGTATTTTTTAATTTCATTAGGTAGCTCAGATTTAGCAGCGTTAAACATGTCGTGCAAAATTTTATCCGCGCCAACGAAATTTGTGCCATTGTCGCTATACAAATCTCGGCAATAGCCACGCCTAGACGTAAATCGCCTAAAGGCTGATATAAATCCCTTTGCTGTCATATCTGTGACTGCTTCTATGTGAATTGCACGTGTGACCATACAGACAAATAAACAGATGTACCCTTTATAAGATTTTGCCCCTCTACCAGGAGAAAATCTTATATTAATAGGTCCTGCGTAGTCAACTCCTGTTGATATAAATGGCTTACTTGGTTTAAGTCTGACTGCTGGAATCTGACCCATTAACTGTCTATTTGTTGATTTTGAGTGTCTTAAACATATAACACATTCTCTGTAATACTTCTTTACTTGATCCCTTACTCTAACTATCCAGTATTTTCCTCTTAAATAATTTAACATTAATTGTGGGCCACCATGGAAGGTTTTTTGATGAGCATCTGCTATTAAAAGCTTGGTAAGATGATTCTTAGCAGGCATAATAATCGGATGTTTACTGTCGTAACTCACATTGGCCAAATGAATACGTCCTCCAACTCTTAGCAAGCCACTTTTGTCTAAAACTGGGCAAAGTGTATGTAGTACGCTTTTCTTTTGTACATAACCATTAGTTTTTAAATGCTGTATTTCATTATCAAAATCTGTTGCTTGTACTTTCTTAATGCAAATTAACAATGTTTGTTTCATTTCTTCATACGACACAAAATTTGACTTGACTGTTTCGCTCTTTGGTAATTTGTAAATAATCACCCACCTTCTACAGTATGATAAAACCTTCAACATTTTAGTTAATGATGAAAATCTTTCCCATGGCAGTTCTTCTGATATTTGTGATACGGCAGTTAAAGGTTTAACTATTCTCTCTTCTTCGTACGTTTCCTCTATATTAGGTAGATCTCTTTTTAGAGTTGCTTCTTTTAACCAAGTAGGTCCATTCCACCATAAATCATTTGCTCTTAAATTTGCTGGCCTTAATCCACGTGACGCACAGTCTGCTGGATTAATGTCGGTAGTTACATGCCCCCACTGTTCATAACTCATTATCGTTAGGATTTCTGAAACACGATTACTCACAAATGTAGTCCATCGACTCGCAGGTCCCTTTAACCAAGCTAACACCACCGTTGAATCAGTATACGCATATAAATTATTCTTAGATACGCCCATTACTTGTGATATCTCAGACAAAAGCTTTGCAGCGAGAGCTGCTCCTGAAAGTTCTAATCTTGGGATGGACATTTCCTTTTCAATTGGTGCAACTTTGGTTTTAGCGGATATCAAACTCACTGCAACATTACTGTGTTCATCAATGGCTCGAAGATATACCACAGCTGCATAAGCTGATCGAGATGCATCTGAAAATGCATGCAGTTCTATTTGAGACTCTGATGAAGTATGTAACCATCTTGGCACAAGTATATTTTTTATTTCTATCAATTCTCCTCTAAATCTCATCCACTGCGCTAAAAGTTCGTCTTTGATTTCATCATCCCATCCAAGTCCCGATTTCCATAGCCTTTGAATGAACAATTTAGCAACTACCACTACTGGCGCAATCCAGCCTAAAGGATCGTACAGTCTTGCGATATCAGATAGCACTTGTCTCTTAGTAACTATTTTCTTCATTTCTGGTAAACTAATCGTGTATTCGAAATTGTCTGTTTCTCTATTCCATCGTATGCCTATTACTTTTGTCATGTGATCTGATTTAATATTTATTGAATTATCTTCTCTATGGTTTTTCTTACTAATGTAGTCTAATAACGTGTTATTATTGCTGCTCCATTTCTGAAGTTCGAAACCTCCTGATCTCATTAAACAATTCATTTCTTCGAAAATATGTATTGCTTCACTTTCTGTTTCACAACCAGTCATCAGATCGTCTATGTAATAGTCCTTTTTGGTTATTTCTGCGGCTGTCGGATATTTCTCTTGTTCTTCTTCGGCTAGCTTCTGTAGAGTTTTGACTGCTAGATAAGGTGCGCAAGCTGTCCCAAATGTTAATGTTAATAATTTATAATGTTGAATTGGTCCATCTCTATGATCTCTCCACAAAATCCTTTGAAAATCTGTATCCTCATCAGCTACTCGAATCTGACGATACATTTTAACTAAGTCAGCTATGATGCAGATTTTGTGACGTCGCCATCTCATTAACAAATGTCTTAGATCTTGCTGTAACTTAGGTCCAATTAAAAGATTATCGTTAAGTGAAACCTGATTACTACCCTTGCACGACGCATCGAATACAACTCGTAGCTTAGTTGTTTGTTTTTCTTCTCTAACGACAGCGTGATGTGGCAAATAAACTGCCTTAAGATTATCTATCTTTTCTTGATCTACTAGTTTCATGTGATTAAGTGTTATATATTCTTCTATAACTTTTCTATATTCTTTATGGAACTTGGGATCTTTGTTAAATTTCTTTTCTAAGTAATTAAATCTCATTGTAGCTGTATCTATAGAGTTTCCGTATGAACATTCTGGGTCTTCCTTAGTAAAAGGTAATTTCACTATGAATCTTCCTTCTTTATTCCTTATTGTTGTTGATTCGTATATTTCTTCGCATCTTATTTCATCTTGAGTAAGTTTCTTTTGAATGTTATTTGGTTCATTTTCTAATTCCCAAAATCTCTTTAATATTTCATCTTCTTGTCTAATGTGTACGTGCATACTGAAAATACATTCTTTTATTGGTGTATCTTTAGCAACCTTTCCTGATATTACCCAACCAAGAACGGTGTTTTGAGCAATCAAATTACCTTGAGGATGTTTAATAACTTCATTAAGCAAAATTTCACTGTAGACCTCAGCTCCAAGCAAAAGATCTATCTTACCTGATGTAGTGAAATGTGGATCTGCAAGCGGCTTAGATTGTAGTTCTGCCCATTGTGGTGAGTAAACATTGCAAGTCGGAAGCATTGACGTAAGTGAGCCTAAAACATATGCATTTACCTGGAGTGAATGATAAGGAGTATGACGTGATTGTATTTGCAACGATACCGTGTATTTGATCCTTGTATGGCCATCTCCCAAACCTGACACCCAACCATTGATAGGTTCTCGTTTTAGTCCAAGTAACTGTACTGTAGCTTCTGTCACAAATGAAGCTTGCGACCCCTGATCTAGTAACGCCCTAATTACATAGTTAAAACCGTTATGTGATCTTGCTTTGATAACTGCGGTAGCTAATAAAACGTTGTAGCTTTGAATGTCATCTCTGGAAAAGTTCGCTACAACATGCGTTGTCTGTGGTGCTTGTCCTTGTAGTCCTTGTGTTGTGTGTTGTTGTGTGTCATTACTTTTATTCATAATATCATGATTTACTACATTGTTATCGCTCTCCTTCTTATAAACAGTGTGTATTAACGAGTGATGTCGTCTCCCACATTTACGACAGGTTGTAGATTGCCGACATTTTTTAACCGAGTGATTAGAAGCAAGACAGTTAAAACATAATCTATTTTTTATTACAAACTCATGTCGCTCCTGTACTGGTTTCTGACCAAATTGCTTGCAATTAAATAAGTAGTGAGAACCATCACAAAACGAGCAAGTTACATCGGTTATCTTTCGTTCGGTTGGTACTTCTTGTATACCGGAGTGAAAGGACTTTGCTTTAAGAACTGCTGGTTTGACAACCAGTTGATTATTCTTTGTGTATTTGGTACCTTCTATCATCTCTATAGTTCTAAATCTAGTTTCCAAAAATTCCGTGAGCTGTGTCCAAGTGGGCAAATCGTCAGACTTCATGCTCAGATGATACTCCCATTGTTGTCGAGATTCTTGTGGTAGTTTTGCAACTACAAAATGAACAATGATAACATCCCAAGAGCCAGTATTCACTCCTATATTATTCAGTGACTTTAAACAAGATGTAGTTATATCTAACAACTGCTTAATTGCATTCGCGGATTCATTGTAAATTGATTTCTGTGCAAAAAAAGTTTGTAATATCGAATTACAATTGTAACGCTTGTTGTTGTATCGCTTGGTTAATTGCTCCCATGCTTCATTAAAATTATCATCCGTTGTAGGGTAGTTCTTGATTAACGATTCTGGTTCGCCTGATAAACTACTTTTTAAATAATGCATTTTGTGTACGGGAGATAAGGTCTTGTTATTTATAATCAAAGAAACGAACATATCATAAAACGTTTGCCATTCGTTATATTTTCCCGAAAACGAAGGTAACTGAATACTAGGTAACTTAGCCTCACAACTTGTATTCGAATATGGCGGTATTGTAATATCTCGAGTTTCTATAGTCGTAGCACTGAATATGTGTAGATTTTCTTTGATTAAACATTTGTAACTAGTATATTTATCTTCAAAAACGTCGTACCAATCAGATGTGAAATATGGTTCCGTTTCTTTGTCTTTTTGATTACTTTGTGTGATTATTCTTTTATGACCCTCTTTGAAGTCCTTCCAATATTCTTCCAATTTTTCCAACTTTGTTTCTATGTATACTAGCTTCATTCTTTCTTTGGGTGTTTTTTTGTAATTAGATTCAGCTTTGATTAACTTTTCTAACAAGTCTTTTTGCACAGCAAATAATTGAGCGAGAGTTTCCATTTTTTTAAATAGTCAATTTATTCTAAACGTTTCAATTATTAAACACAACTTTGTTTCACTTTACTCACGGTTTCCAGTTATACCCGCTTTTTTTCCACTTTTTTTTTTTTTCACTGTATTCACTTATTTCCACGAGTTTCGGCACCAGATGTTCAATCACAAAACACAACACTTTACTTTCAACACTATATTTATTTATAAAAGACAAGAGTTATATTCAATCAACTAAATGACCTAGTATTTTAACAATACACAAACCATACCTAGTTCGCAAAATAAAAAGCGCCATCTCTTGGCGTCATAAATCATTACTACAATGAACAAGAATTCTTAGCCAAGCAAAAATTATTTTGATTTGAAATGGCCAGTACTGCAGAACGGCAATTTCATAGGTAAAGACCTATTATTATAAATGTGGATGTGAGTTTGTTTGGTACGACTCAACCGAATAACGTATTTTTTTTTTCGAATTGACTGCGCTATTGACCTAGCAAGGTCTCTTAACAGCTTCACCGGACTAGTGAGGAGCGCTTAAGGCACTCAGCCTATTTTACACTCAAGGGCGCACTCCACGCCGAGTGAACGGACCTAAGCTTGAGCCGCTGCCGAGGGGGGCCTAATCTGGTTCAAATAACGTAAAATTTTGCATATCTACACGTTGTTAAAAGTACAGGAAAGGACACTCAGAAAATATGTTCTGTTACTGAGGGATAAGTCAATCGTACATTAACAGTAAAAGTTAGTACATTGTTATTATTTACAATGAAACATTTTAATACCAGAGTCTGAGCATTTATTTTTTACTAAAAAGTTTAAGAAGACGTAAAAAAATGCGACCTGTGCGTTGTCTATCAAAAGTTACAAGCCTTATATTACAAGCGTTTTCTCTTGCATATTAGTTAATTTTTACAAAAATGCCTTTATCGAACCTACACGTGTAAATTATAAGTAACACGTGATACAAGTACTTTTTAGTGCAAAACTATATACCAGGTGGTATTTTAGTCGCTTACGTTCATTCTAAGAGAAGATAGTTCATGGTCACACTTAACACATAAAATAATAATATCAAAACAAATACTAATAAACAACAAAGAGAACCTACGTTAACGTTTGTTCTAAGACTTTCAAAAGTATAAACACTAACGTAATAAGCCTAGGTGCAATGACCGGTGCCGAAAGCTGCAAGGGGGGAGGACGGAGTTAATAACCTTCGAAAATAAAGCGGATAATAAACCCTTTTGTTTTGTTCATGACGTTCCCACGTTCACTTTCAAGTGAAAGTAAAGTCACCCGACGATCAATGACATTGTGCTACAACATAGACGCGTAGAGGTATTATAATTGTTGTATTTTTCTAGATAATTTGGTCAAATATTAAGAACCTACTTTTTTAACTGATTTAGACCGAGATCCGAATGCAGAGTATCTCCCATAAATATCTTTACTGTCTAAACTTTCAGCCTGTATAAGATATTAATGCACGAAGTGAAATTATTTGATAAAAGTTTTATTTTTAATATTGACTTGACTAGCTAGCTATTGTGCCGTATTTTCTATCTTATCGAAATGTAATACGGTACAAAACTCAATACGCAATGTATGAACGATAAAGTTTTTTTTTTTTTTTTATCGTAGCTCGGCAAAATGACTGTACTGTGCCTGATGGTAAGCACAGTACAATCAATCAAACAATGGCGACTACCGAGAGACATACTATCCATCGCCGGTCGCCGCTGTCATGCCGGCCTGCGTAAGTATCTCTTCACGTTGCGCTTGAAGGACCCCATGTCATAGGAAGGAGGAAACACACTGGCCGGGAGATTGTTCCATAGCTTCACGGCACGATAAGATAAGATAAGTTTTGTTAATTAAAAACTAATTCAGATAAACTTGTATAAAAAATGACCTTGTAATTGCTCGTAGAAAAACAATTATTTATAATTCAATGATAAACATAACTAACTAGTTCTTATAACATGTAACTTGTAAATTTGTAGCATTTGATAAATAGGGCATTTAGGACAAGAGAAGCAAAAACTTAAATTCGCTTTCCCTAATCATCTATTTTTATAACCATGATAGTAGACTCTAGCCCTATCTCATGTTGATAAACTGAGAAATGAATTGAATAGTTTACCCATGTCAATAATTGAAAACAATTCGCTTAAAATTACAATATCTATGAGCCTCCGAAACCAACAACAAATGTAAAATGAAACATCACTATGTAGGTCATCGTTAATAAAGGCAGTATTATGTTTCTCTGATACTAGACCAACGAAACTTCGAATATTTACTAATTAAAAGCAGATTTAGTATGAATCAGACGCCCGTAATCAATACACGCCCGATAAACTAATTAATCGCGTCCAAAATTAACAACGAAAGTATTAGGTATTTGAATATTAATTAACATTTAATGAAAGGTTTCGGATAATAACATAATTGTTATACGAACCGTAGTAGTTTGGATGAAAAATAACAGATTTTGTGGCAACTTGATTTAGCCGTTTTGTTACATCTATATATATATATATATATATTTGCGTTGCGCGCTTTCTGTCTGAGTGTGCTGCGTGGGAGGGACAGCGCCGCATTCTGGATGCGGCGGTAGGATGGAATGATTTGTCGTTGCCGAGTGTGGCTTCGGCCATGCTCGGTAGCGAAGAGGTTATGGAAGGAGATGGTCTCCTTCTGCGAGATCCCACAAAGATGGCCCTCTGAGCTGCCCTCTTCGCCACCAGAGGACCGGACGGAAGATGCGGCGATTTGCCCGCCTCCTCCCGCCACCGTAGCCGGTCCTGAGGGAATGGGCTGGGGGGCTACTCTCCTCATTGCACAGGTCCGGCGGACGAGGGAGGCAGCTGGTGTGTACCCAATCTGTCTCCCTATTAGGAAGGAGCCCGGCGATCACCTTCCGCCAGGAGGACCGTTGGGGCGGCTATCTAAGAGGACTAACATAGTTCGATCCCTCGTCGCACCAACAATGCGGTCGGACGGTACACCGTGGGGTTTTAGTCCGTGCGAGGCGATCATAACCCACCCTCTCCCCCGAGAGGGTGGTGTATCTATAAGCGATTTCCCTACGTTAATAAAAAATATAAAGACTTACTCTTACACAGGCCCATGTAGTTAACGTGCATTAGTGTTCATTGTGTCTCCTATGAGTTTGTCAGGGATAGCCCAAGGTCTTCCCTCTTCAGACCCCAAGTCGGAGCCCTGATGAGCGGTCAACGCCTGCTGGGTCGGGTAAAAGTTTTGCAGAGGCCGTTCTTGCCCACCCGACTAAATGGTGCAGGAAGAACACCGAGAGGGTTTAGTCAGTACAAATCTGGAATTCTCACCTATGCTGCCCGGCTAGGTAGAACTCCAAGAGGATTCCCTCGCGAAAAAAAGGTTAGACTTGCGAAACAACGACATCACTGCGGTGTGGTTACTACGTAAGTTCCCTACAAAGTATACATATATAAGTGAACGAAGTATTATCGTTTGAATAAAATAATTCAGAGTGTGATGTAATTTTACAATTTTTTTAAATCCATTTGCTCTACTGTAGGTATAAATATGCTTCGCTCGTTGTCCAATTAATTATAGAGACAGAACGTGCATTGAAAGGGGAATTCGTTGAATATAAAGTCCCGTTTTAATTAGGCGCAGGTGTCGATTGTCACTGTTTCATTTGATACACGTACTACGAAAAATATTATAACTAAAAACCTGTAGATACGTTACCTACATGGTATTTTTTACAAAACGGATAGCACGATAACGTACACATACGTTAAGTAATATTGTAACGTCACACTGTCTTAGATAAGATGTGGAAGTAAAATGGCATATTCACATCATCGGCGGTGAAAAAGAAATAGTTACATGTTGCTTAGATGCGGGATTGACGGGGCAGCCGTTAAAAATAAGCTAGCTAGCCAAGTTTAAACAAGGCGCTCTCGAAGCACTTATAACGTATCTACAGCGTTTTAGTTATTATAATATTGGTGTTTACGGAAACAAAATTTTATCAACGCAAAGTTTTGTTATAATTATAATAAGCCGATGGGCGATGATAATGGTTTTGTAAAAGAAGAAAGAAAAAAGGAAATGCTTTACAAACCCTTATAAATTTCCAGAGTGCTTTGTGAAATGAGCATACAATTTTTTTTAATCTTTAAAAAAATAGAAATGAAAACTCAATCACTACATGTTGGGCGACATGTTTTTACGTAATTGACTTTTATTTTCAATGAAAACAAAAAAAAATAATGACAATTTAGAGAAAACATGATGTTTCTAGAAAAAACGTGACAAATTTCTTAATGAAATATTTGGTCTTAAATATTTTTTGTATTTATTTTTAGGAACGCACGTCTCAGTTATTCAATTTATTAAGTTATAACTACTTGAAAAAAAATATTGGTTGTCTGTATAGTCAGTTTACGGACGATAGTTTTACGCGATAACGATACAGACCCATCGGGCGAAAGAGTGGAAGACAGATAGATGCGCGAGCAGCTGAACGCTCGCGGCCTGTCTATCGCTTGTTCCGCGCTCTCCCTTGCACCGAGCGCTCAGGCGGAACGCGACAATGAGTCATGCTTTTTCGTGCTTGCAGCCGCCGTTCATTAATTTATAAGACGTTATCATGTCAAAAAGCCTTTTTTTTGGTTTGGACTAAGAAAATTGAATAAAATAAATGGAAATAGAAACCAGGGAAATCGAAAGCATTTATAAGTAGTCGGTTTGATTTGGAATGCCCTGTATGCATTTATATAACTATGATTCAAGTTATTTGCCGTTTGAGGCTTAGGGTTCCATAAATAATATTCCTATTAAATAAATACAGAAATATACGTAAATAGATGAAATAAAAAACCAAACGCTTAAATGTGAATCCAAGTCATAGCTAGGGTTGCCAATATTTTTTGTCCTTTTTTCCTGACCGTGAGATTTGTTAATATTAAGTTATAAAAAATATATTACCATAATTACATATGGTAAGATGGTTAGGTATTCGGAGATTGCGTCGAAAAACATAAGTTGGAATCTTACAATTAACTATTGATGAAGAAAACTATCGGTATAAAACTATAGCATAGTGGTAGGCCTTCTTTGTATGCCCGCTGGGTAGTTACCTCTTTCAAGTTGAAGACTTGTTGCCATGGACCTATACGTGTGTTCCAGGAACTGTACTTAAAGGCTAGTCTTGTTGTAAGTCACTTGTATACATATGAGATCACCTCACATACGTGCACACATATGGTGGAAGGTTTTTGTTTTTTCCCCTTATCGAACTTAATCGACTAGTTTAGTTCGTTTCACATCCGATATATGCCCAAATAAAATCGGCTGAGTGCCTTAAGCGCTCGCCTTAGTAGTCCGGTGAAGCTGTACAGATCTTGCCAGGTTGATAGCATAGTCAGTTCGAGAAAAAAAAATAGTCCTGTTGTAAATTTTTAGTGAGATACGTCATTTAATATCAGATGAGATTGTATTCAGATGGATGAAAAAAAGATAAAAAAGTCCACAAAAGTTTTTTCATTATTTATTTAAATTTTGCTTACTCTCTTGTCATCGTGTAAATTAAAGAAATATATAATATACTAGCTGTGCCCGCGACTTCGTCTCCATAGAAGCTTATGTAAAAACAGTGATTAATAAAGTTATCTGAATGTATTAAGTCCATTTACTTGTCTACTTTTCTCTCGTACTTACGCCGCGTCGTCATTAAAACTACAATAACTTTTGATAGAGTGGACCGATTTTTATGAAACAAAGACTAAGTTACTCCCGAGGATATGTTTTACGATTTTCTGCTTACGATTATGAGGGTTTATCGTGAAATCAGTACTTTAGCAGTGATGCGTGTTCATAAAAACAGACAGATATTTCTAAAAATGATTAATATGTATTATTCTATTACTTATTGCTTAACACATGTAACAATTTTTTTCTCGAAAATCGAAAAAGTACAGACACATTAGATTTACATTCTTATTACATTTATAGATGTATACAGAAAGAGATAGATTCTCAAAATGCTGTCATTTGGGGCTGTTCAATGCTTACGTTAGAATAAATTTTGTAATTTTTGAACAAATATCTGATCAGCAAAAGTTAGTAACGCTTATACCATGGAGAGAAGGGGAAAGGGTAAGGCGCCTTGCTTACCCTTAAGCCCTTCCAAGCTTACGTAATGCTGTATATAAGTATTTCTTAATATGTTCTGGTCGTCTTATCAATTCATGGGTAGCAGTTAGCAAATCAAGAAATAGGGAATTTATAATCTATACAGGGATTAACTTATAGTGGTACGTTACTAGGGCGATGGTAGCCCGGTGGATAGGAACGCGTGTCTCACCTATTTGACCTACACATGCAGATATATCATCAAAAATAATCAAATCAAAGACGGCTTCACACCCTTTTAGTGCCTAAGTAATATTTTAATGAGCCCTTACGCCATCGCAAGCGTCTACGTAGCTTTGAAAATAAACGTAACGTCTATGTGGTTTTCAGAACATCTTCCTGAATGTTTAGTGTACTTATATAAGGATTAATTACAGTGAAATATAGTATTTCGCGTATAATATTAACAGATTTTTACGCAGTGGATATGAGAGTATATATTAGACTCATAACAAAAATACAATCTTTAAAATTTTTGTCTCTCTGTCTGCCTGTTTCTTCCGGCTTATCTCCGCAATGGTTGGCTTGATTTTGGCGAGACTTTTACTGGCAGATAGCTAATCTTATAAGGGGTAACATAACTTTTATTAAAAAAAAATAGTTTTCCACATAAATAGAATAAACTAAAGAAGCAGTGTCCAGAACCAAACGCGCCCCAGGCGCACGTTTATGCCGAACGATTTTTTTTTCGCTAAAGTACACGCGAAATCGCGGACAACAGTCAGTTCTATAAATTCTAATACAATTGGCAACCCTAGTTATAAAATAGCTTCGAACTTCTAAAAGTAATCCAAGCAAACACGAATGTAGATATAACTTCTACGGAGGAAATTACGTGTCGAGTCATATCGTCCTGTGTACATGCAACGACGTGGTTAGTTCTTAAGTTATATGCACTAACTTTGTCCTGCGAATAGATGTAGTCAGTCTATTACTACTCTGACCTAAATATAAATTAGGTTTTTCTAGAAATGTTGTGTACTAGTATGTTATTGGATCATAAATGTAATCATGTTTGTTTAGTATGCTTACATTAGTTATCATCCCCTTTAACCCCTTTGGGGATATTTATCCAAAATGGTCCCATACTTCTGTCTTTATTAGTGGCAGCGTTCTCATATCCCAAGTTCATAAAACTGCCATCCGTTTTTCATCCCCTAAGAATTTTATTTCAAAAACCCGTAAATACCATGACTCTTATTCATCTCTCAGGTCCCAAATGTATTCGAATATCCGAGCTTAATATTTATTGTCTAAAAATGTACTTTGCATGCAACATATAGTATTATTATCCATTAAATACCAAAAGTAATTCTATTCTTATTTAATCAAATAAATTCACGTGAAAAAACAATAGTAAAATATGTCGCAGTCACTTTGATAAAGATATGTTGTCACGGACATTTTTTACAATTCCAGCGTACACGAAAAAACACTCGCCATAATAAACTAAGGGAATGCACGCAAGGGAAGATATTACTTGAGTACTTTATAACTTTCTTTTGCTCGTTTAGCATATTTTATTTATTCAAAGAAATCCACAGCTCTGAATTCTCATATACAAATTAAAACTTTAAAAAAAGTAGATAAGCTAACGAGTTTATTTATTTATTTATTTATCATAGGAATCAACAACAGTAACATAAAAATAATAAGGTAAAACATACATGGAAAAAACTTAAAATTATTTATGTCACTAATTATAGTTGACTACAGCATTAACCATCATAAGATGCGATGCGGAAAACAATAAAAGTAGAAGAAAGAATTATAAAAAAATTAAGAAGAAAATAAAATAATACAATTCGATAATGAATAACTTAAAAATTAAGGAAAAAAAATCCTGCAGGGATTAATTAAATAAAAAACTAATTTTTAATTTAATTTTTGATATTATTTAAAATTTATTTATTTATTTATTTTATTATTTTTTCACTTGATATGCTCGTATATGTAGTTGTAATTAATACCTAGCCGACCCAACCAAAAATCTATAAAAAGAATAAGCTTCCAATGTTTATTATCTCTAACTTTAAAATTAACTATCGTTGAAGGGAGTTTTTGTCGGGATTTTGGTCTGTCATGTAGTGGATTTTATATTTTATTCATAATCTTGTGTTACTTGACTTTGTATTGTGTAAAATTGGTGGTGTATTATGTAATATAGTTTGTTTATTGTGAATAAGTGATGTGAATGGAAAATAATACCACGGAGTATGATTTCTGAGATGCCACAAAAATTCCCTGGAAAGTTGTAACAAGGGAGCCGCCATCTTGTTGGAACATTAACGTTGACATTGAAATGATCGCACGACACTAACTTGTAATACTGTTAACTACTCGACAATGGCAGTTATAATCTAAAAGATTGGTTGGCAAAAGTAAAGTATAAAAAAGTGTGTGCGTACTTATTTATGTACACGCGTTAGAAGTTATACTTCTTTGGCGTAACAAGATAAAAATCTTTTCAAAATTTTTATCTTTCACCCCATTCAACGTTTGTAGAAAAAACGAGACTAACAATAGAAAAAAGGTATTTAATACATTGAAAGTTTTAATACAAAGAAACAAAATGTTGACTATAGCTAACTTCAGGGTGTCGGTTTTTCGAGTCGGTGTGCGCGCGCATCGTATAAATTTACTCTCATCATTTTCCCTAACGCGCCAAAAGAAGTATAACTTCAAAAAAACTGTCGTTGAAAGACACTTAAATTTATATAATCAAAATTATACATAAGTAAATATATCTTACTCATTAATTTCGTATTAAAAAAAAATTAGCTAACCGCACTAGACGTATTGAAGGATTACAGAATCAAATCACGATAATAAATATTTAAAAAAATACAGTCGAATTGATAACCTCCTCCTTTTTTTGAAGTCGGTTAAAAACACATTTTACAAGTCTCTAAAAATGAGCGATAGATGGCGTTAAAAACGAATAATGGGTATCATAAAATATCACATACTTAAGACGTGTAAATATCTGACACCTTAAGCAAATCTAACGGTTATAAATAAAAATGAAATTCAGATAGCAATATGCATCATTTTTCGATTTTTCAAATGGTACACTAGTATCTAAAATAGTTAAGGGAGTGACTTGAAGCCACAGTTAGAACCATGTATTTAATGCAAACAAATAAATTATGGACACAGAGCAAATGTACCTAATATTAATTTACAATACACCAGTACCCGAAAGTCCTTATTATTCAATGCACGCGTAGACTGTGACACCGAGGTTGGCGGCGATTATATCTCAAACTTCAAGCTCAGTTCAAGTCTTAAACTGGTCTAGTTTCTGATCTAATTTCTGTTTTGTTATAGTATACTTGAAAAAGTTGAAGCAGGACCGCCGGCAGAAGTGACAAAGCAAAACAATGAAATAAATGTATTCTCTTTACAATTTTCATATTAATTACAGTGTGACAAGATTTATATTTCAGAATTTGTTTATTGAAATTACTAACATTAGTGTGGTTTTCATATCTATTGGTACTCGGAGCAATAATGATATACATTTTTATAAAGTCTATTAATAAATCATAGCTACGATGAGCGGCAAAATATCAATATTATATGTCCACAGGCCCCTTATATTACGCGTCGCTAGTCTGACGCAAGCGCAATACTAAAGTATAAAAAAGTTTTCATTTCAAAAAACAAATCCACTTTACGTAGAATGTACGCTATCTGCATCAATTCGAAGGTAATTCAAAAAAGAAATGTTGACTTACTTTTTAATCCCGGGAGGCGCTCATCTAATCTCATAAAGAATCTCCCAGGTACAGGAAGTGACTTCTCGCAACCTCCCTTTTTATGCGACGTAATTTATTTTGTCTGTCAACAATTCCTGAGCAACTTTAACTCCGCGTCATATTTCGTTGTAATTCTAAATTGTTTTTTTTTTTCATAATTATTTCCATTGTTTGAATTTTTTTTAGTTGTTTGAAATCGAATAGAAATACAAGCGAATTCTAAAACTTCAGTTTTGTACAATAAATGTATTAAAGATTTAACAGATCTGATATTATATCCAACAATAAAAAAATTGTGTGAAAATGTTGACGTAGAGTTTGATCTTTGGCGAACTGTTAATATTAAAGCACCGCAGAATGTATCTTTTGGATAATCATGGCACCCATATATGGAAATGACGCTCCTCTCTGTGCGACCCCAAAAAACGATGTAACTATTTATATTTTGTAAAAATATGTTACATGAAGAGATGAACCAGATCGTGTGTTCTTGCCGGTTCTTCTCGATGACTGGATTGTTTTCCGAACCGGTGGTAGCATTGGCCTTCATAAGCGTCTTCTCAGGGCCTAAATTGTTTAAAGGATATTTTGATTTGATATAAGTAACTAGTGCCCGTGACTTCGTCCACGTGAAATCTTATGTAAAAGACAACGATTAAAAAAGTCATTTGAATGTATTAAGTCCATTTACTTGTCTACCTTTGTCTAGTTCTTAAGTCGCGTCGTTATTAAAATTACAATAACTGTTGATACACCGAACCGATTTTAATGAAACGAAGACTAAATGTTACTCGAAGATATGCTTTATGATTTTATTACGACCACAATACACACAGTAGACACAGTTCAGTTCATACAAACTGACAGACAGACAGACATTTCTAAAACTGATTGAAAAGTATTTTATTACTTATTCCTACATATCTAAAAAAAGGATTGTGTGGTTTTATGAAACCACGGTAAAAGTGAAACTTTTTTCACACTATAGACATTTTACTAATAATAGTCTATACACTACACGGTCAGCTGCTGCGAACTATAGGCGCCGCCATATTGGCCCTGGCTGCTCTGACGAGCGCCTTTCACTTTATCCCTACTCCGCGGCCGACCATCACGCGACATGCAACACACAGACGAAAAAGTTTGAGATGATGTAATAAAAGTTTCACTTTAAAAGTACAGACATGTTACGAGTTACATTCTTATTATATGTATAGAATAGAATAGGAGATTAAACCCAGAAAAAGCAAATCGCTAATTTCATTTCATGTTTATACAATTAAATTTCAACATCCGAAATTTAAGACAAACATTGGATATTGTAGTACGTTCTCTGGTTAGGAGATTTTAAAAGTTATAATTGGGTATTGTAAGCTTGCCAGGGAAAAATTCAATTTAGGTTATCTGACATAAGGTCGGTCATGCGGAAAGCGGAATGCCGATTGAGTGGACTGGTCGTTACTCTTTGTAGCGGTTTTAAAACCTCATCGATATACTTTACAATGTTTTTTTTAATATTATATGAGCCAAACGAACAGGTAGGTCACCTGATGTTAAGTGATCACCACCGCCCATAGACACTTGCAACACCAGGGGAGTCGCAAGTGCGTTGCCAGCCTGTTTTTGAGGGAGAGAGAGGGGAGGTGGGCTTCCGGCGCTCTCACTGACCGAACAAAACGCAACAATGCTAGCACTATTACGTCACGTCGGTTTCTGTGAGCGGGTGCTATTACCTCGGGCTAGCCGACCCATTCATGCTGCCACCAGTAATAGCTTCAGCATAGCTCTACCACCTACAAAATTGTTTAAAATTAATACCCCTCTTTGTGCACTCCCAAAAAACGATTGAGAGTTTAGTGTATTCATATAAAAAATATTAAAAAGATAAATCCGATCGAGTTTCTTAACGGTTCTTCTCGATGACTGGGTGGTACCGAACCGGTGGTAGTTTTGACGTTTATAAGCGCCTTCTTAGGGCCTGAATCGATTAAACTATTTTTGATCCGGTTACTTAGAATTATTTTTCCTTGTAAAGACATTTTGTCGCATTTGAAGTTCGGATTTTTTGGATGTAATTTTTCGAATTGAACAAATTTACAATAACATTATATTAATTTTTAAATAGCGATTTTTACCAGATGAAAGGTTAGACACACGCAGTATTCTAGGATATGACACTTCATGGTCACATTTAACACATAAAATAATAATATCAAAACAAATACTAATAGAGAACAAAGATAACCTTAGGTAAAGTTTGTTGTAAGAGTTTCAAAAGTATGGATAATAACTTAAATAAACCTAGGTTGAATGACCCGTGGTAAAACCTGCGAACGGCGACCCGGAGATAATAACTTTCGATAATAAGACGGACAATAAACCCTTTTGTTTGTTCAAACTTCGAAAAATTATCTTTTATTAGTTGGTTGGCTTTACTTTTAATTCACTTTAATCTCACCCGACGAGCATTTACACTGTGCTTTAACATAGACTTAGAGAATTGAGATATATAGTTTTTGTATTTTTCTAAATAATTAGGTCAAATATTAAGAAACAATTTTTTTAATTGATTTATAACCTGAATCAAGTGCAGAGTGTTCTCCATAAATATTGCTACTGTCTAAACATTCACCTGGTATAGAAAACTTATTTTTAAAAAAAATACTATGAAGTACCAACAACAACATAACAAATCTACATACATAATAAACGTGTAAAAACATAAATCTTTTTGCATAACTAGCTTTTACTTGTGGATTCACTCAACAGTACAGTACATTTTTTTTGTATAGTAGGTATCCTATGTCCTATTTTGTATCCCTGACAATTCACATTCGAATTTATAATATCCGTAAAGATAAAGACTTTAAGTACACTTCTAATAAACTGGAACTTTAAAAATAGGATATACATTAGTTAACCCTTTGCACTCGAGGGCTCCGCAGCGGAACCATTTAAAACGTTGGGCACAAATGAGAGTCGCGGCTCGCGGATTGTTATGTTCTTGATAACAGCAGACAATCGCGGTTTCGAGTTGCTGCTAATACGAAGGAAAAAAAAACTTCAAGTGCAAAGGGTTACAGAGATAGATCGATTAATGTACACACATATAACGCTGAGTTTAAGTCTGGCACTTACCTCGGTCGGTTGGGCTGGTAGATATCGCGTGATAACGCAGCGATATTAACATAAATCACCCAGTTTAAGTGTACAGTTAGCTCTAACAATAATTTAACGTAAGTATTATTAAAATGAATAATATATAAATAAATAAATACACATTTGAATAGAAATATTACTAGAAAGTGGTATTGAATAAGAATCTTGCAGTAATAAATGTAACTTTCAGTTTGAACAAGTCGGTTTATCGAAAAATTTTGACATTTTTTGAAGTGCGATCAATTTCCTACAAAATAATATATCGCTTATTAGAATTCGATTGTTGGTTTATGAAGTACAAAATTCTAAAACAAATCTTAAGAGCTCTGGTTTTGGCAAACGTCTTCTTTTACTATCCCGAAGATATTTCAGTACAGATTTTGAGAAAATACCATAGTTGTTATTTACCTATTATGTAGCTTAGCTCTTGAGAAGTCCTCTATAAGTATAAATATAGTTAGAATCGATTCCATATTTACCGAAAGCAGCTCGGACAAATAACAGATATTATATCCTTCTTAGTTAAATGTATAGACGATACTTCAGACTTCTCGCTGTTTAAAATCGTCTACTAGGCCCGCGGGGTGGTAATTTACTCCGTGCCTTCCCTCTTTGATATTGGAAAGCTGAGGATAGCAGATTATTTACAGCGTCGACAATAATAGATAAATATCTTAAAGAAAACTTACCCCCGTCGTTTCTCGTTTCTCTAAGTCATTTCAGTGACTAGGCGAAAAGTTACAATTTCGATCATAAAGCACTGAATGGGCATTATAATTTCTCATTACGAAGCGGCTGGCCTGCCATTCACGGCTTTTGTTCGGTCCGCTTCTTTCTTTATGATGTTTAATGACTTTAATAAATTAATCATAGAATCAAATTGTCATCAGGCCTTTTTTTGCTAATGATAGCTCTGTTTATCTTTATGTATAAAGCTGAATGTTGGATTATAAATGTAAGACTGGCAAACCTGTATACCGTTTGGTAGAATAGATCCACCAGTTATTATGGTTACATTTTGTCATTCGCTAAATGGGAGTCCTGCTAATATCAATAGCTTCGGAATGCTTCACAGAGTTCCAAATCCCGTTGATATTAAACGAAAAATACATTATTGCACATGCAATAAAGACATACATATGTCACGCGGTTGCGACTCTAGTGTCTGTACTACTAGTAATCGTCTGTGATTTGATCCGTTTTAATTTGAGGGCAAAATTTTGTATTAATACTATATACTCTGATTTGATACCACGTTACGTAGCAGCAAGTTATGGTAGTATAGTTAACGCTAAGACTTGATTACTCATATATACCATTTATACTATACTTAAATTTATTGAAATGAACTTTACTGCAAGCAATAAAACGACATTTTATAAGAGTTTAACTAGTGGACTAAAAGCATCTTCTAGAGGAAAGGTACGGACATGATCAGGCTACAAGCAATTGATGATTTTAAACCGGGAGAAATCTAAAGTTTTAAATTCTTCCCACAGAAGGTGTTGGAGCTATGAGAGAATTTTTCAGGTTCAGATTTCCACACAACGTTTTCCTTCACCGTCAGCCAATAATGTTAGGCTATTTAAAATAGCACTTGGTTGTCATTGTAGTCGGTGGTCGTTAGTCAAACCACACGACCAACAACAATTTGATTATACTTAAGATATATTAAAAAAAACAAAGATAGCAGTAGTACCGATACTTACAATCTTTAATTTCAAAAGATTTATAGCCAGCTTCCGAATGAAAAAGAACATCAATCAATCCGACAGTGAATTAATTTCGTTTCTTACGAGCAAAAAATCGCCCTCCATTGTGTTACTGAATCGTCCGAAAATACAATAATTAGCCGTCGCTAATAAAAGGTCCTTCGAGATTGATCCGTGCCATCAACTCTGCGGAAACCGGGTACCGTTTCCTTAAGATTAATGGGGCAAAGAGACGCTTTATTGTCTTTCTATAGTCGCAAGTTATTCGCTATGGGATAGGTACGATTGCAAATTATATGACAAAAAGAGTGCAATCGGTTGTTCATTTAGTATCATTCGAAAACTGTACAGAAAGAGAAATAGAACGACGAATTGCTTTAGGATGGAAAAAGTACTGGAGAATCAAAGAAATAATGAAGAACAAATAGATGTACGGAAATAGCTATATTACCCAGCCGAACTTATGGTTGTCAATCGTGGTCATTAAGGAAAACAGATGAAGAAAACTCAGCGGTATGTCAAAGAAAAATATAAAGAAGCATGTTAGGGATTAAAGCTTTAAATAGAATAACAAATGAAATAGTAACAAAAAAAACAAAAGTAACAGATATTAAAAAAAGAATAAAAACTCTAGAATCGAATAGGGAGGGTCATATCTATAGATTACATGACAGCTGATGGACAAAAGAAGTGACAGCTTGGACACCGTGGGGACATAAAAGGAAAAAAGGAAGGCCCAAAAAGATATAGCGTGATATTTTTAAAGAAAGCTCTGGTTGGGAATGGTCTAGAACAGCGTCAAGAAAGGATGAATGGAGAAGTTTGGGTGAAGGCTGAAGGCATAGAGAACTGAGGCGAGCGCTACAATTTAAGATAGAGAAAGTGTGAGATAGTTGCTAAATTAAAAAAAAACTGTAATAGTGTAATAAGTATAGATTCTATTGTAGCAAATAAACGGCTTTTTAATTTTATTTCTTATTGATACCACCACGGGCGACACAGTTATGAGCAGCATCTTGAAGGATAGGTATCATAAGTTATTGTTAGCTTCGTAGTAGTGATAAATACTAATCAATTAACGAATGTAAGTAAGCGCATTACTTCAACAGCTACGCTTATTTAGCTGTTTCTTGTTTTGTTGTTTGTAATTATTAGAACAAGGTGTATATGTAAAGAAACGACAGAAAAATCACACGAAAAAGTGAAAAAAAAATGAGTGCGTGTAACCGTCACACGCGATTGAAGTAAAACTTCTTTGGCGTTATAAGAGATAGCGATTAAATTAAAAATAAATACATCATATGAGAATTTGAAAAGGCATTTATTGATGATATAATACTAGTAATATATACATTTATTATCGTCGACCACTATACACATTAAAACAATAAGTTAATTACTATCATACTTCAAATATGATATAATTGCTAATAATATTTCCTGTGTTATTTAAGTTCCGAATTAGCTGATAGATGGCACTACAGATAATGAAGCTTTAATTTAATTTGTTATTTACTTACATTGAAACCAGATGGCAGCACAGTCGTGCGCCCATATTATTATACATAATTGATTCTATTGTATGATTTTTATTATTATTCAATTTAATATCTTTTATTTTTTTCTAAAATTTTTGATTGAATTGTTTATAGACCATTTATTGACAAAATAAAAAATATTTAAAAACCGGAAGGTACAAAAACGTGACGCCATATTGTCGTAACGGACTTCCGTTGCATTGTCGTCCAGTTACCTCCTAGTTGCGCATAAAGAAGTTTTACTTTAAAAAATAGGCTTTAAATAGCTATATAACAATGAGTGAGTGTTTTTCAAGAGTATAGACAGACACACCTGACAGATTGACGTTCATTTGTTTAGTTGCCAATTTATTTCATTACATGAGCTTAATGTAAAGGCAAGATTTGGATTCATTTTCTTTCTTAGTATACCCGAACGGAGCCGGGCCGGGCAGCTAGTAAATAATAAATATGTTTTAAACCATAAACCTTTGGTATCACAGTGTATTTTACATCATTGACCAAATAATGGTATCACATATCCTTATCAGCTCGTATCTGTTTACTGCAATAACTTCAGAAAATAGCTAAGTGTAACTAAAAAATACATGAAAGATGTAGACTCTCTTTAACTGAGTCATTGAACTCAAAGTCAAGTAGCCGGTATAAAACCACTTCACACTCCACGACGTATCCTGTAAATCAGGGCACACTTGACAGTTTTCGAAATATCCTCACGGTTTCGTTCTCTTTCTACCAGCGTGGGATAGTTTTGAGTGGGAAAGAGACATACGATGCAGTTTCAAACGTTTTCGGCGTGGGTGATATCGGTTTGTACTTTGTAATTTGATATCCGTGTGTGGCTTAAAGTATAACAGATAGTAGTGACAGGTTGGTTATCTATCGATAATCGATGTTGGATTGAAGGATTCGATATTGATGGTCAAAGGATAGATATTAAATGATTGTCTAAGGCAGTGGTACTCAACCTTTTTTTAAGCGGGCCTCAAACACGTTTCACTCATGGTATCGCGGGCCGCATACTATAAATATTTAGGTATTGAATAAAAAACGTAATTTTAAATTAACAACGTATTAATGTAGTGAAAATGGTTGACTAATAAAACAAGTTTAGTATAATAATATCATAAGGAACGCATTGCGGTCGAGTTAACTGGGATCTAATTAATTTACTCAGCGTGCTTATAGTTTTTCTGATGGGCACGAGATTTAAAATAAATAAAAATAAAGTATAATCGGATGGGCCAACTACATAGAGCCGGCGGGACGCTGGTTGGGTATAGCTGGTCTAAGGCAAATGAAAACGTAAAAAAATACATGCATTGGTAAAATATTGCAAAAAGTTATAATCAGTATTTAACATTTTTGAATATATATCTAATATAGCGCATCTTTAATAAAAAAAAGAAATAACTAAAAATTTCAATTTTGAAAAGTAATAGAAAATATTTATTTCAAGAAACGACCATTTTCGTAGCCCTCCTTTGTACTTTCTCGAGGTTAATGTGATTTTTCTTAGAATATACAACGCGTAATGACAAAGTTTCCCCATCGTGCCCTAATAAGTTTCACAAAAACTATCGTATGTAAACTATCCCCTCACTAGCCTGTCACAGTCGCCTCCGCTGTTAATTCCAACTCAGCTACATCTCAATCGACGAAACCCACTGTATCTGTCGTAAGTTTGTTTAGTAATATGATATTAGATTGTATTGTATTTTCTATTTTAGTGCGGATTAAAAGGCTTTACGTAATTTGATATTACCGTTCGAAATGCGTTTTATAAATCAATTTTGTTTGAAGTACTCTCTATAGAGCGAGATTTTTTTATTTACCTTATAATAAAATCGATAAAAATCTATACTAATATTATAAAGAGGTAAAGTTATGAATTTGTGACGTTGTAGGGGGTAATCTCAGGAACTACTGGTCCGATCTGAAAAATTCTTTCGGTGGTTAAATGCTCATTTATCGAGGAAGGTTATAGGCCGTCTATTATCAAACTATAAGCCTTAAGAGTGAGCATTCATGTACATAATTTTAGCAAAAAATACACTTAGCCAGAATGAACGAATAATGTGCCGAATATATCTTGGGAACCTAAGGCAGAGAGAGGTCTAACTGTAAGAATTTGGGGGGGAGGGGGTACCGTGGCCCGAAGGGGACCGAGGGTGGGGTGTGTGGGTGATATCGGGGGGGGGGGGGGGTTTTAAAAAAAAAAAAAAAAAAAAGAATGCCTATGTCAGCGAAGCATTTATACAGTATTTAACAATGTAAAAATTCTCTTGCTAATAAAACAAACATCTTTAAAATCAACATTAATAAGCGTTTCAATAGCTTTACAATAAACCACGCTGTTCCTAAAAAATACAACCGACAAAGTTATAATTGCTGTTACAAAAAAAATCCTAGTACTTATAATTGTGGGAATAAAGTTTAATTTATCCCCATTATAAAGTTTCCCGGTAGCGATACCGTACGTATTTTAATATAAATTCGAATATTTATTCGGTTACGAATTGTGGACACAATGGACCTCTGTGAGGCTTCCATTCATATGTCTGGAGGGATTTAAAAAATTTGCAAACTGATCGATGACTTTTGTAGCTGAACAAATTATACGACATCCATTCATTTGTTATTGTTGTAACTTTTCTTAACTTTAAATTTCAGTCTTTATAGGGTATACTAGCTGTGCCCGCGATGCCGTCCGCGTGGAATCTAACAGTGACTAATAAAATCATCTGAATGTATGAAGTCCATTTACTTATCTATTTTTCTCTCGTACTTAAGTCGCGTCGACATTAAAATTACAATAATTTTGAATAGAGTTTTTACATCGTTTAGTTAATAATTTTATGCTCTTTAATCTTTTGCGTGTGAAAATTTCACGACATTCTTACATATTTTTTGGCAACATTCTCAAGTCCTTAACTCATCAGAACGTTCCACCGAAGCATACATACAGGGAAGCGATTTAATAAAAACGTAGTGAAAATAATGTGTGCGTGTACTAGTGTACACACGTAAGAAGTGAAACTTGTTTAAGGCCTTATTTTTCGCAAAATGATCTATATGCAACTTTTCTTTATGGCAAACAATTTCATTAATATATTAAAAAATAAAGTTAAATTAGATAAAGTTTAAACAAAAGGATTTTATTATCATAGACATGAATACAAAAAAGATGGCGCGTAACGGAAAAATGTGACGGTAATTTTTTTCCAACGCCGATAAAGAAGTTTCACTTCAAAAAAGTCGAGGCAGTCATAACGACAGAAGTGACAACTCAAAATTATACTCATATTAATTACTAGCTTATGCCCGCGACTTTTCCGCGTATAATAGTTATTTTGGGCTAACAAACACGTAGCGGAAGCTGTTAAAACGAAAAAAAACTCGACTTTGAAACATTCTTCATTGGTGCTCCGTAGGGTGAGCCAAAAAAACTAACCTATCGAAGTTATAGGTTAAAATGAATCTATTTACCGAAAGAAAAATGTCTGCGGAAGGCAGAATTTTTAGCTCAATTTTAAAAGGTGTCGGTGAGCAGTCAAAGTTTCCCATTTAAATAACACGTAAAAAAATCTTTTTTCATTAAAAGTATCATAACTTTTAAACCGTATGAGCTAAATTTTTTTACATCGCAGATTCTTGTAGAGTATAAAATTTCCTAAAAAACTATGTCGATTAGGATTTTTTGAAGCCAAAAATTCGTGTATGTAGAGATCTTGAAAACATGAAAAATTCAAAATATGCAGTTAAAGTTAAGCAGTTATTGGAAAAATATTGATCAGAGCAATTATATGACTGGATTGGACGATGTTATTGTACTTGCGAAAGTCATTGAAGAAAGGGATGGTATATTGCAATTCATTTCCAAACAACTCGATGTATGAATGTATGATACTTTTAATGAAAAAAGATTTTTTTACGTGTTATTTAAATGGGAAACTTTGACTGCTCACCGACACCTTTTAAAATTGAGCTAAAAATTCTGCCTTCCGCTGACATTTTTCTTTCGGTAAATAGATTCATTATAACCTATAACTTCGATAGGTTAGTTTTTTTGGCTCACCCTAGTGCTCCGCTCGTATGGGTCTTAGCGTGATGATATGTAGTCTACAGCCTTCCTTGATCAATGATTTATCTAACACTGAAAGAATTTTTCAAATCGCACCAATAGTTCCTGAGATTAGCGCGTTCAACCAAACAAATAGGCTTCATAATATTAGTATAGATTACTACTCCTCTCTCGTACTTACCTCGAGCCGTCATTCAAATTATAATAACTTTTGACAGAGTGGACCGATTTTAATGAAACAAAGACTAAGTTACTCTCGAGGATATGCTTTATGATTTTCTTGTTGTGGTTTTATTGTGAACCCAGTACTTTAGCAGTGATGCGTGTTCTTACAAACAGACAGACAGTCATTTCCAAAAATTATTGAAATGTATTTTATTACTTATTCCTAGACACTTGCAATAATTTTTTTCTCGAAAATCGATAAAGCACAGACACACTAGATTTACATTCTTATTATATGTATAGATAGTGTGAATGACAGTATTTAAATTTCAGATTTTGTTATATGAAATTATTAATATTAGTGTGGTTTTCATATCTATTGGCACTCGGGGCGATAATTATATACATTTTTATAAAGTCTTATTAATCAATCAAAAGTATGATGAACTGCAAAATATCGATATTACATGTACGTATGCCCCTATACTACGCGTCGCTAGTCTGATACAAACCACGCTAGCTTACATAGCATGTCATGACGCGAAATTATAAATTTATATCATGCCAAAAATACCGCTCAACGCGCCTATAGAAGATTTCGCTTCAAAAACTTACATCAAATATTCTATCATAGATATCTGCGGTGAACTTAAATTATATAAGCGAAATTCCGACACCTGCTTCGGGCGAAACATCACGAGGTCGTACCTTTGGTGGTAATTTCCGGGGTATCAAAGAGCAGAATCCGAAACCCTTCCCTTACATAGAAATGCTAATATTTAAACAGGTCGGTCCGTGGTCGAACCCTTTACGGCCTTATTCTGACCGGGAAGTCAATCGAAAATCTTTTGTAAAGTTGTTCCATTTTCCCACCACAAGCAGAGTGCTTTTTAATTTCTTATGGCACGGCACGGGAAAACTTTCGTCACGCGTGACGGGTTAAACGTAAGATAGGTATGGATTTGTGTGTATGTGTGTAAGTATGCATATGTGTCTGTCTAAGTGTAATAGCATATCAAAATATGTATATACATATATACTTAACAATATAGTTAAGTATGGGACTTCGTCTGACACGTATATGGTTTGTGAGCACTCTCATATCTTCTATACAAATGGTAGAGCCACCTGTAGGTGGTATAGCCACGCTGAAGCTGTTACTGGTTTCAGCATGAATAGGTCGGCTCGCCCGGGGTAGTACCACCCCCTCATAGAAACCTGACGTGAAGTAACAGTGCTTGCATTGTTGCTTTTCGTTCGGTCAGTGAGAGTGCCGGAGGCCCACCTCCCCTTCCCTCTCGTCTCCCCTCCTCTCCCCACTCCACCATCCCTTCCCTCCCAAAAACAAGCTGGCAACATACTTGCGACTACTCTGGTGTTACTATTGTCTATGGACGGCGGTGATCACTTAACATCAGGTGACCCGCCTGTTCGTTTGCCTCCGATGATATAAAAAAACATATAATAAAAATGTAAATCTAAAGTGCCTACACTTTTTCGATTTTCGTAAAAAAAAATTATTGCAGGTGTCTAGGAATAAGTAATAGAATATATTTCAATCATTTTTAGAAATGTCTGTCTGTCTGTCCGTTTGTATGAACACGCATCACTGCTAAAGTACTGGGTTCACAATAAAACCTACGATTGTAAATCATAAAGCATATCTTCGGGAGTAACTCAGTCTTTGTTTCATTAAAATCGGTCCATAAGTTATTATATTGTAATTTTAATGACGGCTCGAGGTAAGTACGAGAGAAGAGTAGTAATCTTTAACTAATTTGGTTGAACGCGCTAATCTCAGGAACTACTGGTCGGATTTGAAAAATTCCTTCAGTGTTAGACATGTTATTTATTGAGGAAATCTATTAGCTATATATCGTCATTTTAAAATCACTGGGAGCAGAGCACTAATTAAGAATGTTTCAAAATCGGTTTTTTTTCTTTTGATAGCTTCCGCTGCGTGTTAACATTAGTCCAAAGTAACTATTCCACGCGGACGAAGTCGCGGGCAGAAGCTAGTGTATATATAATTAAAACATATAATCCAAAGTTTCACTTCCTCCGCGTGTACACACTGATATAACCAATTTTTTTTTGAAGTTATACTTCTTTTGACGCGTTAGGAAAAAATGATGAGAGTAAATTTTACGATGCGCGCGCACACCGTCACGAAAAACCGACACCCTGAAGTTAGCTATGGTCAACATTTTGTTTCTTTGTATTTGTATTTCTATGTATTAAAACTTTCAATGTATGAAATACCTTTTTTCTATTGTTAGTGTCGTTTTTTCTACAAACGTAGATTAAGGCGAAAGATAAAATTTTTGAAAAGATTTTTATCTTGTTACGCCAAAGAAGTGTAAATTCTAACGCGTGTACATAAATACACACACACATACTTTTTTTAAATATGTTATAAATAATATGATTTTTACAACAACTGATACGGTAAAGCGCTATTACTGCACAATAGAACAAGTTATTAACGAGCTCACTATTCTGTTGTTCGTTATCTGTTGTCTTACCATTGATAGACTAATATTAGTAACATAACAATATCTAAACAAAAGCAATTTTATTAATCTTGTATAACAATTTTGAAATAAAAAGTGTATATATTTTTTATTCTTTTGTAATTTGGACAATTTTTGACATTGCTTTTAATCTAAAAACTACTTCTTATCCTCTTTTATATTTAGAAGAGAAACTTTTAATTATACATACCACATACAGTTTTTGTATAACACATGTAAAACTTGATTCAACAAGTTACACATTTTTGCAATAAACAATAAATTAAGAGTAATATAATAAAAATATTACGCTTAAACCAAGGATAAATAAGGTGGAACTCTGAAGCACAAGATGTCATTATCGAAGCCGGAGCAAGTGACTAGTATAATATAATAAACGAAGTAGTGTTTGAACTCAATACCGCTCAAATAAAAGAAATATATACTAAACTGTAAGTTCTGAAACCGGTTTCGAGGGATCAAGCGGATTATAGCGGCTTATGGTTGAAATTACCAAGTTGACTTAGTATTTCATTACATAGTATAAAACAAAGTCCCCTACCGCGTCTGTCTGTCTGTCTGTTCGCGATAAACTAAAAAACTATTGAAAAAGGGATTTTCTATGCGGTTACGCTTCAGCAACCCCCCTTGGGTGGAATTTCTAAAGTGATTCATGAGCTGAACATTTCTGGGAGGTATATTTACCATTTGTCAAGTCGATCCTTTATTATAACCAGGGATATCGGGATGAGTCAATATATAGGTGGGAATCTCTTATATATATATATAAGAAGATATGTTGTAAACCGCGTCTTCACTATGCAGTCAAGGGTTTTGACATTCATGAAACTTGAAGTATCATGTGAACAGGTTCAGAAGACAATTTATTGAAGCAAGACCAACTATGCAATTACGGGTCATTAATGGTCAATATAGTACAATCCAAAAACAATGGTGACCATCCAGTAACAAACTATTCATCGCTAGTCTCTGCTGTCATGTCTCTTACTGTTACACTTGAAGGACCTTATGTCCTAAGAATAAGGTAATACACTGCCTGGGAGTTTATTCCAAAGCTTCACAAAACGGCAAGAATAAGACATTGGATACTTTTTAGTTCGTGCCCAGATGCAAGCAATGTAAAAGTTAACATGTACCGGGAAACTGTGAACAATCACCCTATCAGTGATTTCCCTCCTTCCTATAACTTGGAATACTTCAAGCGTAACCTGAAGAGATATTTACGCATACCGGCATGACAGCGGTTACTGGCGATGGATAGTTTGTCTCTCGGTGGTCACCGTTATTTTTGTATTGTACTGTGCTTACCATCAGGCATAGTGCAGTCACTTCGCCGCGCTACAATAAAAAAGGATGGCGTGTTTCGGTTAACGAAGAGAGAGGAAGGCATTAAATTGAATAACTTTTCAAAACACACGCCGTGATACTGTTCAAAACGCTCGCTATTATAAAGACAGTAGAACACGTTCAGTGAGGCAATATCCCTGCACAACTGAAGCGGCTTGACAGACTCAGTAACGTTTGCACCAGTACATCAGTCGCTGCTGTTTTACTGGCGTGCATCTTAGGGAGATGTAGAGGTAGGTGCAAACGTGATATGCCCAAAAACCGTCACTGTGTCAGGTTATCACCACGCACAAAATGGGTGCAATGGGTGAACAAGCTAACTACTTAGTCAATCGTCGCGTCAATAAGATCCCCAGTGACAATACAAGTAGCAGGATCAAGATATAACAGCATATACTAAGAGGTAAGACATGATGACAGTTTCGCATGACTCAATAACGCAGTGGTATAAGTAATTATTTTTTGGTCCCAAAATGTTTGCATTCTTCTAAATTCTAAATCTAGACGTAAAGCCAAGGCTTGATCCTAAGTATAGAAACAGTTTTAAAAATATCAAATCTACTAACTACACGTCCAAATGGAATTTTCCATAAATATTATCCAATATTCTCAGTACTGTATGGTATATAAAGGAAATTTGTAAGTTTCTAGACTTACCTACTTGAGGTGAAATGAACAGTGAACAAGCTAGTTCTTACTTCATACTAAAGAGCCACTAGAAAACGTGAAACAAATCTAGAAAATTTAAATTGCTACAAAGTACTAAGTCGGTGAACGAGGTAAAGGAATAAATTTCCATCTCGCATTCAAGCTTTCCTTTCTATTTTCAGCGATACCACCTATTTGAAAGACCCTCTTTGTTAACTTTATAAATTGAGACTGCATTTCCTCGACTTGGGAGAAGTACACGGGTATTTTATGTTAAGAATTTTGCTTATAGAAAATTAACAAGCGCAAAGTGCAAGAGAAAAGAATGAAGCTGTAAATGAACAGGCTCAATTCCTGTACTCGACCAAAATTACGTAATAACATCATACATATTGTTGACGTGATAACGTCTTATAAATAGATGAACGCCGGCTGCACGCACGAAAAAGTATGACTCTTTGTCACGTTTCGCCTGAGCCGAGCGTGCAAGCGAGAGCACGGAACAAGCGATAGAGAGACGCGATCTCTCTTCCTGTCCATTCGCCGATGCGTCCGAGTCGTTATCACTTAAAATTATAAAAGTCGGTTTACGGACTTTACAAATAAGCAAATTTTTTAATTAAAAATATAATATTTAAAATATGTGACATATATTTCATTAATGTATAATAGTTTATTAATTAATATTGCATGCACTTTGAATTTTTTCTACTCGTCACACATTAAACGAGGCTTTCCGGCTGCAGAAATTAGGTCAACGGTCGCGCGGGCACGTTTCACTTAAAATTAAAGGTTTTGTCTTAGTATAAACGATATATTTAAAAGAAATATATTTATCAGAAGTATCTGAATACATTCAAATTTTTAATGATTTTGTAGCTGAAGATGTTAGCACGCTACCAATAGTAATTTCTATCAGTTATGTATTGCGCAGTGTAACACAAGCGTTTTCCATAAACTGTTTTATATAATACATTTTCATGCCCAACATCTTACATACTTGCAGAGATTATAGTTTAAGTGTGGAAGTGTTTGTAACCTGTTAGATAATAAGATAATGTTTGTCAACTTCTTAGGACACTGACACAACTCAAACACTGGACACAGCAGCCTTGAAAGGCTAGATCTCAAAATAATCCTGAACAATAGTCTTATGTTCATGATTTACCTACTTAGTGCTAGCTTCGTCTCTATTTATGTATTAAGTGGTAAAATACAAGCGATACTTCAACTGTTTTATTACTATTTTGACATAATCAGATAGATTTTAACTCAGTATGGTAGGTAATACAACGAATACCAAAAATACTTCATCCCTATGATATATTCTTTGATTTAATTGCTATAAACTGGTGTAATTGCGTTTCTCTTCGCCTTAGAACGACTACAGGACTAGTATCAACGCTGTTCAATGACAACTGAATATCTAGTATAGAAATGTTGTTTTATAGTAAGGCTATATTGAAATACATATGTACTGTCTACGCCAGTAAAGTTCGTCTTAATAATGTTTTGTCTTATACGGTGTTATTAAAAAAAAGTATACTTCTGGATGATAAGAAATTAAACACATTTGGACACGAAGCACTCTATTAGAGTTCGTCAACAAAATCAAGCCGTTTCTCTACTTATTAAAGCAAATAAGCTAGTAGAGTTATTGGACGTGGAATCGCTGAAATTACAGTTACAATTATAAAATTTGACGCGTAATGTGTGAAATTCTGGATAACCAGAAGTTACAAAACTTTTGGACACAAAGCACTCTTTTAGAGTAAGTCAACAACATCAAGCCGTTTCTATACTTATTAAAGCAACTAAGCTAGTAAAGTTACTGGACAGCGAATGACCCAAGTTATAGACCATGAAATTAACATCTGATATATGAAGCGTTTGTTACATGCCATGATTCACTGTGCGACTTCAACCTTAAACACTAGGTGCGAATGAAACGCCAAACGCCACGCCCGTCGCTGTCAATTTGCACGAAAATTTTTACACGGAAAATATATATTACCCGACAACGCTACGTGCACGCAATAAGTGTGAAAACGTCGAGGAAGCGTACCGAGTTTATGTCGTATGGAATTTGTATCTTTTCCTTAATGATTTCTATTGGATATACTGGCTTTTAGCATATGACATACCTCAAAAATAATACTTGTGAAAAGTTTGGCTGAGAAACGACCATCTTTTAACGGTCTACATAACATTTTACACTAAATGTATACATCCCTATGCACCAGTGCGTTTAACTTGCTATGCCTCTAGGTTTCCTCCATGTATATTTAGCACTAGCCTCTGCCCACGACTTCGTCCGCGTGGAATAGTTACTTTGGGCTAACGCTAACACGCAGCGGAAGATCTCAAGAGGAAAAAAACCCCGATTTTGAAACATTCTTCATTGGTGCTCCGCTCCTATTGGTCTTAGCGTGATGATATATAGCCTATAACGTTCCTCGATAAATGAGCTATGTAACACTAAAAGAATTTTCAAATCGGACCAGTAGTTCCTGAGATTACCCCCTACAACGTCACAAACTCGCAAACTTTACCTCTTTATAATATTAGTATAGAAGTATAGATTATATGCAGCACCCATAGCGTATCTAGCCTAACTTCCTGAACCTCATTTTAGAAGCAGTTGCAGCAGCAGGGTCGCCATGCGATGTGCCGAGAGTTCAGGGGAAGGGAGTCTGAGTCTTAAATGATTACACGGCTTGCTTTTTTTTTCACGAGCTGACTACGCTTTCACGTTACGTTTTCACTTCTGTCGGCAGTACTTATGACTGCCTCGAATTTTTTTTTGAAAGAAAAAACCATCCTACACTTTTACTTCTACTTTTATTTCATTATGAACAACGAGACCCCTTGTATATTGTAATTAATTATTTACAATCACGTATACTATTACAATGTAATTAAATTATTTGAAATTAAAATCATTAACACAAGAATTTTGTGGAACAACTATTCCAATATAACCATAAATACCGTCGGTCGGTTCACCATTAATTGGGCTGGCCCAGTACATATTAATTACGCAATAATAACCTGACATACTGACGTAGCGAATGACAAACATTCATTTATTTGAGTAACAATTACACGTAATTATACGTACGTAAACCGTATTTTAATTATCCAGTAGTATTATTGAGGAAGATAAATAAAAGTAACAGCCTTATATCAATTCTTCAATTTTTTTTATTAACCCTTAAATGCGTGATTTTTCCAATCCTTTCGAAAAAATCATATTTAATACAAGATCGGTATAAGGAATAAAGGAAAAATAAAAAAAAAATCTAGCATCCAAATTTTTTTTTTTTTTCAAAAATGTGTATGTTGTTTATATACAACATTGCGCGACTATTGAAGTTACGTAAGTATGGATGAAATAAAAAACAGAAGTTATTTTATAATTAATTTATTTATGTCTCATTATGATATTTATAAAAACAATTATTTTTTTAGTATCACACAGAGATACCTTACACTTTTGGCACATTTTCAAAGTAATACCAGAGCATTTTGGAAATTTGCACCTCTGCAGCTTTTCTGACCAAATTGCCCAATGGCTCGTCTGGTCCAGTCGTACGTCCTTGGCCGGAACAGCTTGAGCTGATCCTCGGAACTTCTTCAATTCAAGTTCCTTTTGAATTGAAGAAGTACTGGGGCGACCACGTTTATTGCTATTTGCAGGAAGACCTATCTTACAAAGGCTTTCAGCAAGTTCGAACCTAAACTTAGCTAAATTGAGAAGTTTATTGTTGCCTTTCATCTTATTTACTTTTTTGTACATAATCCATGAATTTATAATTGAAAGGTCCAGAAAGTGATAAAACAAACTCATGTTCCACTTCCGGCTTTTCAGTGTGATATGGTAACGACCTATGAATTAATCTAATAGGTCCACACCTCCCATATGTACATTGTATTCCTGAATAACCTTTGGGCATGAAATGTCAACTCTCTCTTTCTTAGATTTATCAAAACGTTTAACTGTGATGGCTGGTTCTGCACCTACATATGTAGAAAGGAGGTTGACTGGCTTATTTATTATCTTTCCACACAACAGCACTTACTTCTGTACCATCTACAGTCGTCACATTCTCCTCATAAAATCCTCTGGGTACATTTTTTTCATAATGGTGTTTTTATCAGGCAACTTACAGTTACGTAGACGGTTAACGCGTACCGTTCCCAATGAATGAATGCCCTGTTTTGCCAAATGTGTCACAAGGGGTAGGGAAGTATAAAAATTATCAAAATATATTATATGATTTATGTTGCGTGGTATCATTCTAGCTAACCTTAATCGTATTACCTGTCTCTCCTAAGTCTGGTTCACCTGCTAACACTTCATTTTTCGAGCCTCCTTCAGAGTAAACCTCGAACTTATGAGCATATCCTTGTAAGCTACAGAGTAGATAAAGTTTGAACCCCCACTTGTGAGGTTTATTTGATAAATATTGTTTGATGTAGTGGCTCATTTTTGTTGCGCACATTTGTTCGTCAATTGACAGTCTTTGATCTATAAGCACCTTACCAAACTGGCTGTTGGGCTTTTTTTCTATAGGTCTTATTTTGTAGAGCCTGTCATAATTTGGGTGATCTTTTGTTAAACAATTCGTGTCATCAGCGAAATGGAGAATGGATCTTAACTTCTCAAACCTCTTTTGCGGCATAGTATTTTTACATGTTCGTAACCAAATTTATCATGCCAGTAAGCTCTTGTATTTAGATACTTTACAACAGAGGAATAAATTAGTATACCAATTAATTTATTCAGGCTATTTTCATTTAAACTTTCAAGAATGGAAATCTGTTTCTGGGTTACATACAAGTTACTTTGTTCTATTATTTCTTTTTTTAGATCAACTGTAAAATAAAATGAGAAAAATTCATATGGTGTGTTGCAATCCATCAAACCTTCCGGTACATGAGTTTCTCCTCTAAATAACAGCCTATTTGCATCGGTAATGAGATTCAGTTTTCGCCAGACCACAGGTCGATTTACGAGCCGCCTGGAAGTCCCATGCGATGAAACGGCTACGACATCTTCATCTGCCAAAATGGGGCGAGGGGGGTCTTGCATATCCTCAACAAGATCATTTACAAGACGGGGATCCGGATCATCAGCAGCGCTATTCTCACCTTCATTTTCAACTTCACCTTCATTTTCAAGGTCTCGGAGAACGTCTCGAACGCTATGATAATAATTGCCTTCGTCTTTTACCTCGGAGTCTGATCCATCTAAACCATCTTCTGAGTCCTCAAGACTTTCTAAATACTTAGAAATTTCGCTTTCTAGAAAGCGTGGCATGCTGAAAACCAAAAGAAAAGCCCTTCACCAATCATGCATATTTTACCAAGAAGTGCGCCATGTAGTTTTTATACAACATACCGATTTGTGTTATTTTCTACAAAACGTGTAATTTATTTTTATGTTTTATACGTTTACCGTGTATTTGAAGATATAAAATCAAGCAAAATAAATAAATTTATAAACTTACGTAATGTTTAGCGAAGTCTAGATACTGCTTCAAAACAACGTTCGCGCCGAAACCAATGTTTTTGTCAAAGTGGCATTTGACATTAGATATTTAAAAAAAAAGCAATATTTTTTATGACCAATGATAAAAAAGTATATCGTTCAGAAACACAAATTATTAGTCAAAATAATTAAAAAATCATAAGAAGTTCTTTTTAATCTATGGTTTTTGGAATGTTGTATTTATACAACAGTGCGCATTTAAGACATAACATGAAGTCCATCTCAATCATTTTGACTGCTCTGAATGTAGCCGTAAGATTGCGCGTAATATAGTGAGGAGTCTAACACAAAACGAAATTAAAATATTATAATGGGAATCTTAAATAGGCATATATTTATGCTTCAGTTGTTGCGATGGTATACATATATAACGTATTTATATCTAAATTTGTGTACGGCGTAACTATATTCAGAGCGGCCAAAAAGTCTGGCGGGGACTGTACTTGCATATACTTAAAAAAACATTTGGGTGGTTAGTTAAAAATATTAAATAAAAAGAATAACAGTTTAGTTTCTTGTACTTCAGATGTTACAAGTATTTACTTAGTGTTTCTGAATAACTTAAAAACAAGTCGAGGCAGTCATAAGAACTGCCGACAGAAGTGAAAACTGAAAGCAATGAAATAATTGTGTACTCTTTTGATTTTTTTTTTACAGTTTATTAATAAATCAAAAATATAATGGACTGCGAAAATTCAATATAAACTATCTACATTATATGTATACAGACTGCTATACTACGCGTCGTTAGTCTGACGCAAGTGAAATACGTCACGAGCATGTCGAAATTATCGGTGACACAAAATTACAAAATTTTACTCATCCAAAAATTCAAACACGCATATGTTACAGTCAATTATATACAATGTCTGGTGCAAGCGCATTACATCTCAAACATGTCAAGGTCATCAGTAACGCAAACCTGTAAGATTTTCCCCTACCAAATAAATTTGTTTTTGAATCGTTCAAGGCAGCTAAAGATGTTTTGATATCAAACACCTAAATTTTGAATATTGTCCAATCGCCAAACCGGTGTGTTCAAAATAGATGTTGAACCGATGTCATGTATTGTCTTACAGTGCTTTGAATGGCCGTTACAACCCACAACAGTCAAAGGATAGAGTGTAGGTATTGCTGTGAGAATATTACTATGTGTGGTTCTATGTATACAATTTGTGATTTCTATTCTATATAAGTAATATATTGTGTTTTCCTTGTGAGTTTACGATAATTAACCACATAAACCTATCGAAAGCATCACTCGAAAACTATTGAATAGATTTCTAGATACAAACGTATAACAGTCTCTCAAGTTTAATATTATTTAGTCGTGCCATATCTATTCTATTACTAACGCATGGAACCTTATGTAAAAAAAACAGTGACTAATAAAATCATCTGAATGTATGAAGTCCATTTACTTATCTACTTTTCTCTCGTACTCAAGTCGCGTCGTCATTAAAATTACAATAACTTTTAATAAAGTGAACCGAGTTTAATGAAACTATAACTAAATGTTACTCTGGTAAGGTTTTATCGTGAATACAGTACTTTAGCATGTGTTCAAACAAACAGATAGACAGACAGACATTTCTAAAAATGATTGAAATGTATTTTATTACACCTGTAACATTTTTTTTTCACAAAAGTATAAAAAACACAGACACGTTAGATTTACTTTCTCATTATACGTATACAGTGGTACATAAACTAAAATTATTTCTAGAAATACATTGTCCAGTACAGTGAAGGTCATAATTATCAATGCAGACACATAAATTTTCATTCCCTTTTAACTTAATTATGAATACCAGATAAAAATGCATGCGTGTCGCTAGTTTTGATAACGGACACGCTATTCTAAGGATACTAATTTAGAGCTAATAACAGACCGGAATAAATATCTAGCGTCGGTGAAAGAGTTAGTAGAACTGATAAAGATTTCGACATTAATAGATTTAACTAAGTAATTAGAACTTTTAGTACGGAATCACAGGGTAACCACCGCACTGATGTTTGCCGAACATTGTGGAGAAGATAAATAATAAATAAAGTATTAGGTTTGACGAAAAATATACTAATCTACAGATATTTGCACTCATATATGCCTATATACGAAAAGAAACAAGAGGTAGCAGAAAAAGGTGAATAAAAACCATAGTAATAAAGTAAAAGTAAGAATTATACAGCATGACTGGTTAAATAGTTGCAATACTTTCACAGAAAACTCATTACTTGCTTCTCGTTCTAAATCAATTAAAAAAAATAGATGCTTAATACTTGACATAATTATCTCGAGAAACGCAAAACTTGATATATACTCAACGTCAGGTGCTTTACGTAAAAACGAACTGGTGTAATAAATGAACCACGCCCTGTCGCGTACTCCAGGCTTTGTTCGACTGCGCCGCGTTCTCAGGATAAGCAGTTACGTAATGATTAACCTTCAAAAGCGCCCCTTGAATTTTGTTAATTGAAACTAGGTGTGCTTTTTTTTCTTTAAAAGTATCCTTCCCATACTTTTAAAAGTTTCAGAACAAACTTTAACTAAGGTTCTCTTTGTTGTTTATTAGTATTAGTTTTTATATTATTATTTTACATGTTAAATGTGACTATGAATTACCACACCTTTTAAACATTCCCCTGGTATAGACCAAAAAATGATAGACAAAGAGAATAACAATTCAGCGTATTATGTGTACGGTTTGTAGGCACGGTTATAATTAAGTCCAGGTTTTTGGTCTGAGAATCTTTATTTTTGCGCACTAGAAAGAAATGATCCTGCGCCTCAAAAAGTACTAGGATTTACCTGTGGCCTCGTCCGCATTAATGTAGATTCAAATAATGTCCATGATACATCAAATATGTCTCTTGGGAAATGTAATTTTTTCTGGAGTAACCTTTCCTGTTTCTTCGACAACCTGTATATAACGTTTCATAATTATCGGTTAAGTAGTTTAAGCATTAAAGCGTAAGGGACAAATAAATTAATATTCGCATTTTTTAGTTATAGTATAACTAAGAATAAAATTCTTTTAAGAACGATCGAATTTTTGTTTTTACCCTAAACTATTATAGTATATACCACGGTTGTTATATCTATGTGTATCTCTGGAAACTGAATAACGCTGCCAGCCAAAAGGGCTATGTCAGCTTCACTGGTTTTAGAGGCGAGAGCGCAGTTAGCTAAAATGCCAATTAACGCAATCGTGGCAAAATTGTCGAACCTAGATTTAAGTTACAGGCACGTATAGCGCAGTAGTTCAATGGTTGGAATCTCATACAGGCCAATTATTTGTGTAGAATCAAATAATTGTTTCAAGTCTGCTTGTAGTCTGTGTGTTTGTAATGTCCTCTATAACACATGGTTACAAACAGAAGGCGGAAATGGCCCTAAAAATCCAATTATCCATTAGTTAACTAGCATATATTTGTTTTATATGCATACTAGCAGGTATAGCGGACGTTGTCTTGCCTCGATAATAAAAAAAAATCAAGGTAGTCATAAGGACTGCCGACAGAAGTGAAAACTCAAAACAATGAGATAACTCTGTTTTGTTTAGAAATTTTTAAATTAATAATAACGTGAATGGCAGCATTTAATTTTTAAAATTTGTTTATTGAAATTATTAACATAAGTATGGTTTTCATATTTATTGGCATTTGGAGCAATAATTATATACATTTTTATAAAGTCCATTATTCAATCAAACGTAGAGAGATATACTCTTTGTATATATATAATGTATACTAATAATCCACGGAGGTATAGCTATGTACATATATATATATACTATATAGCTCATGGGAAATGTGCGGTGACGATAACGCGAGTTACACGCTTGTTGTTCGCCCAAAAAAGTGTTCAACGCGTCTAAAGAAGTTTTCACTTCAAAAGTTCTAAATTTCAAACGCAGCGCCACCTACCGGGTTCTTTTGCAAATCTCAATCATTATTGAATCCACCTGAACACTCACAAAAAATTTATCAAAATCTGTCCACCCGTTTAGGGTGAGTTTAGTCATATACAAACGAACAGAAGAATTATATATATAAAAAGATATGTCGTACTTAGACAAACAACATGTAAGTATGAAGTGCAGTGTCGTGTGAGTTAAATTAGTGGATGATAGGGTCATTGTATTTCGTATGCAGCCTAGAGGAAAAGTAGAATCTAGGCTTGAATTGTTGGAAAGGGAAGACGCGGCGTGTGTGCTGGAGAGAAGTTAACCGCCCGTCTTCGGTAGCGCACTAACATTAGTTGTTACATAGGCGTGACACAGCGTTGGCAAGCCTCGTATGTTATCATACACAATACAAAAAAAAAATTATACTTTTCATTCATCAATCACCATTTCTTATTTAAGTTTTTAATAGTTTTATGTGGTTAAAATGTGATACAATAATAATATATCAACAGCCCTTATGTCTTTCTTTTTTTTGCTTAATGCCTGTAAGAAAATTTGTAATTTATGGTTACCAAAAAATTTTATAGAAAATATTGAAGAAGACACTCGCACCTGAGACCCAAGTTAAACTCGTTTCAAGTTTTAGGGTTCAACAAATTTTTTTATAATATATTATTTAAAGACAATTTGATAATTGATATATATTTTTCAAGTTATTATGCTATATAGTATTATGCTATAATACTTCTATAGTTTTCTTCCTCGCGAAGAGGGTGAATGTTTTGTATGTCCAAGAGGTACGCGCTTGGCCACAATCTCACATGATGGTAAGTGACGATGAGACCGACGATGTATCGCGCTTACCCACTAGATGGCTGTTCACTCTGATCTTGAAGACTCCCAGGTTATAAGATGACGGGAAGACAGACGCCGGGAGTGTATTCCACTCCTTAGTCGTACTTATAATAAATGTGGAAGGAAATCGGTTCGTACGAATTACGGGAATATCAACCACGTAAGGGTGGGAACCCTCACGGCGTCTAGTCGTCGTCTGATGAAAAGGGTACGGTGGAATTATATTGTGTAATTCCTGTGCACACTCTCCAAAGTGTAACCTATAAAACACTGAGAGACAAACCACTTTTCGTCGACGCTCTAAACTCAACATTCTTGTCTCCCACAGCGCTTCATCACAGATAATCCGACCAGCACGACGTTCAATGGAGTATATGACTATTTGTATGGTACTCCTTGTAGCCTAAACGGTTTGATGGAATTTAACATATAAGTTAATGTATTGTTAGATTCGTCTTAATCGTGGAAGCATGCATGTTAGTATTGTTAGTAGAGACTGTATTAGAACTATCTGTACTATTGACCTGACACGCCATTGGTCGAAGTTATCGGCCGATCGTACATTGGCTGAATGCTATAAAAGCGAGTCGGTCGAGGCATTGGGGAGATTCTCGCTCAGACAGTTGAGCTAGTCACATCTACGCGACGGTACGAACAATGGTTCGTGGTAACTAAATCAGTGTTGTATTGCTGTATCATCTAACGTTGTAGTTGATTGTTCTTGGTGGACTCGACCTGACCTGACATGTCCCGACATGTCGGAGGAGCTGGGCTGACATGTCCCGCGTATCGGAGGAGTTGGCCTGTGAATAGTGTAGAGAAATGGGACCGTGGGTCATTCTCGTGCGGAGTGTGGTATTGAGCTGTGTTCGGTAGTGTGTTGTTGAATCGGCTGATTGAGGTTAAAACGTTTTTATTATTATTTTTGATTAATAATTGCTAATAGTATTATTGACGTTATATTAGCATGATGGTAAGACTTTTTCTAAACCTGACTCTCTAATTACCACCCTCAAGTTGAATATCTGTCGCAAAACATCAGTGGGTTTTTTCTGAGTTGGCCCTTCCGCAGTTCCGTATTTAGGTCCACCAGTCCATGTAGGTTTAGCGTGTTTACCGTCTTGGACCATTTAACGCATACAAGTAAGGAAATCACGCTTCTAATGCTCTTGATAAGTAGTGATTACTGACTCTTTATTTACAAATACAACAAACAAACATACAAATTTAGTATATTTACGTGGGCAAGGTTTTTTTATATTATTAAAGTTAATATAACCCGCCACTAGGTACTGGGCTATATTTCATTGTCCTTAAGTTGAATTAACCGGCAAGAAGCCCAATATGGTATATTTTTATAGAATATCCTTCTATATCAAGACATTGTAGTTACAATCTGCGAATGCACAGAGAGAGGTGTCATTGCCAAACCTCATTGTCGCTCACACTTTGATCCTTTTGATATCAATACCTGCTGAACATGTGCTCGAATTTACTATCTGGCAAATCAGTACTTTGGGACTTTGTTGTAGAAACTAATACTATTACCTAAGAAACTGTTCCTGGTCTTACTGTGTTTGAAATACGGCATGATTGTACTTCCTAGTAACAGTAATATTATATATATTGTTTACTTTAATTATACAATGAGGTTTGATAGAAATTTGTAATAAAAGATTGTAGACAAAATGGATCTATAAGCACACAATTAGCTTGGCAAGAAAATTGATTATAAACGACTAATTTTATGACATTTGGTCGGACGATCGCCATTACCGTGTGTCAGCCTAAAATATAAAGGGATTGTTTACAGTCTGTACATACCTTTGCATGATTTATGATCAAGTCTCGCTTCGAGGTTAGAGGCGGACAGACACCCGCTTTTGTGTAATCAAAGACACCTGTCAGCCCGTGATATCAGTGTGAATTGATATATTGTAGTAGGGTTGAGAAATGTTTGCGTAAATACGTATTTCTTTTAGACTTTAAAGATATAGTAAAATCTTTAGAAAAAAGAAAAGAGAAATAAAGTGAGAGGGTTGGAAATAAAAATGAATAAATTTTTGGGAAGTCTAAATGAAAAATTTAAGGAGATTTAAAAGGATGTGGTTGTGAAAAGTTTTATTTAAGTTAAAAGGAAAAAAAAAATAAAAAATGGGGGGGGGTAAAAAAAAAAAAATTTAAAATTAAGGGAGGAAAAGGGAAAAAAAATTAGGGGGGATTAGGGAAAAAAAAAAAAAGAAAAATAAAAAATTAAAAATTTTTAAAAAAAAATAAATAAGTGTTTTAATATTTAAAAAAAAAAAAAAAGTGGGGGGGAGGAAAAAGAAAAAAAGTAAAATTAATTAATCATTTAAGAATTTAATATTGAATTAAAAAAATTAATTCATTTTATTAAAAATAATTTAAATTTAAATATGAAATAAAGAAGAGAGAAAAAAAAATAAAGAGTGAAATATTTTATATCCTCCAGACCTAGTATAAAAAAATAGAAAATATATAAACTTAACACTACTAACTAACAATAAAAGTATGAACCCAATCGGACTCTACAGTCATTCCAGCTTCTCACAAAACATTTTGAAAGTAGCACACATTTCTATGCAATCATCAGCAAAAAAGTCGACAACAGCGAATACGATTAGCGGGAACTGTATCAGGATATCATTAAGATCTCGAAGTATCTGTATGAGGCGTGAACTGAGATGTGCTACAGTACTACATACCAGTATAATAAGTAATTCATGCCGACACGCAGCTATATAATTATCTGATAACTACAGTCGACATAACTTAGAAGCAATATCTATACAATCAGAGTTACTTCTTAGGCTCATAGCGGCTCTAGTTATACTTTCGTAATTATTTATTACTAGCCTCTGCCCGCGACTTCGTCTTCATGGAATAGTTACTTAGGGCTAACGTTAACTCGCAGCGGAAGCTCTCAAGAGGAAAAAACCCCAATTTTGAAACGTTCTTCATTGGTGCTCCGCTCCTATCAGTCTTATCATGATGATATATAACCTATAACCTTCCTCGATAAATGAGCTATATAACACTGAACGAATATTTCAAATCGGACCGGTAGTTTCTGAGATTACCCCCTACAAACTCACAAATTGGTCAAACAATTTGCATATTTTATACGAGTTAAGCATGGCTACGCTTCACTGTGACTTTCTCTGATTTTAATTTGTATTAACGTTTAAGTTGATATCTTAATACGTAATTACAAATATTTGACATGTCTGAACTCAGCAACGGCAGCCATGACAATGAAATTGACACATCATTTGATGTTATTTTATAATGACAACAAACTACTAGTATAGTCTAGTCTAGTACCCTTAAACTCGTATTTGTATGTTATTTCCTTCCTAATGGGCCGTGGTTGAAAAAAATAACACTTGTTATTTAATAACAGAAACTGGTACCTGTTATTATTGCGTAATAGTAACAATAATAAAGGATATTATGTTTGTCCTGTTATAACCCACGTCTAGTTCATAATAAAAGCAACTCTCGAGGTATATTTTAGACAAGACAAGACATGCTCAAAATGTAAGTGAAAACCGTATCAAAATCCTCTGGGTACTTTAAAAACGCTAACGACACATACAAACAAAAGTGGCTATCGATGGTTTTATACATTTTATTGATTATAGCCTAATGGAGACAAGCATTATTATGCTGATCACGTGCAGGAAAGTTTTTCAGTGTACCAAGCCAAACTCTCTCAGATGAGGTGGCTAATATCCAACGGCGAATTTTGGTGTTCTAATTATTTTGTTTAAATATATATTTAGACCTTTGTCAGATAATCTGTTATTTGTACCCGTTGTTATCTTATATATTAATACGTGACGCCAAAATTTTGTACTTTTATTTTTACTTCTGTACCCTTTTAAAGCGAATTGCGGGTACGGTTGAACTTGAAATTTAGCATAGTTAACGTTTATATGGAAGAGAAGTGCACAAAGCTATTTTTTTATATATATATAATGTATTAAAAACATATTAAATTAATCAAAAAATAAACTCTACTCACACTACTGCTTGAATGATACACAATATATACACACATGTAAATGAAAAAGACGTTTTGACATCCTTCATTTTACTCTTACGTTCCAATTACTATTTTATATCGTACACTCAATATTTTTAACATGACTTACGTTCCATACCTTACGTGCCCTTTGAAATTAACTGGTCAAATTGTAGGTTAATTTTATAATGATTTATTTTATGATGTGTAAATTCATAATATATATCAATAATTGACTAATGACTAATAATTAATTATTACTACTAACTATTATTGGTTTCAGCATGAATGGGTCGGCTCGTCCGGGGTAGTACCACCCTCTCATAGAAAATCGACGTGAAGTAACAGGGCTTTGCATTGTTGCGTTTCGTTCGGTCAATGAGAGCGCCGGAGGCCCACTTAACCTTCCCCTAACTCTTTCTCCCTCCCGCCCCCCCAACACAGTCTGACAACGCACTTGCGACTCTCCTGGTGTTGCAAGTGTCTATGGACGGTGGTGATCACTTAACATCAGGTGACCCGCCTGTTCGTTGGCCACCTATGACATAAAAAAAAATGAAACCACTGAAATAATAATTATTTTCTTTGGTCTAATTGAATGTCAAAATGAATTATGGTCGATAAAGACAACTAGTATAAGCTACTCTAATAATTAGCTCTCCATTTATAAATTAGCTATACATTATTTTTTCAGGGATACATAAAATTTGGTCTGCTTTAGCAAGAACGATGTTAATAATTTGTTCATGTGAATTGGAATTTAGAGCTGTTGATTTCTTTAAAAATTAAATAAATATTTGTCTTTTATATACATATAATTTCTGTCCATACAATACAATCCATATGTATTTTTACCATCCTCTACTCCTATAAACTAATATCGACAGAAATAATGTATTCAATCGTTGTGTTATTTCAAAATAGTTGTTGTTTTTTTTTTTTTTTTTTGGCTTTTGTTTTCTGCTTGTCGGTGTTAATAGTTTAGTTCTTCTGCTTCTTTTCGGACAGTTTTGTGCATTCTGCTGAAGTGGTTAATATTCAGTTTTGTAAATTTAATTTGCTTGAAGTGTTATGTTTTCAGTTCTTCATTTTGGCACGTTTCTGTAGCTTTCTGCCATTGTAAGTGGTTAATATTCAGTTTCTTGTATATTTAATGAACTACAAGATGGTGGCCATCTTGTTAGAACTTCATGGAATTTTTGTGCATCAGAATTCATGGTCCGTGGCATTATTTTCCATTCACTTCACTTATGCACAATAAACAAACTATATCACATAAAACACCACCAATTTTACACAATATAAAGTCAAGTAACACAAGATTATGAATAAAAAATAAAATCCACTACATGACAGACCAAGATCCCGCCAAAAACTCAAGTTGTTGTTATAAACTGCTATATTATGCTGCTAATTTAATGTTCTGTATCGATGTGGTCATACAATTAATATTTTTAAGTATCTTGATTTAGCGTGCGAGCAGCATGTTATCGCTTTCACACGTGTTATATGTTGCATAACGCTTGCTTATTCGTACGCTACGATAATACCAACCGAATTGTCATTCTAAATAATAATAACGGATAACGTTTAATCGGCAGCAATATATAACGTTTTCAGTTATTTGTTATCCGAGTTTTTGGCGGGATTTTGGTCTGTCATGTAGTGGGTTTTATATTTTATTCATAATCTTGTGTTACTTGACTCTATATTGTGTAAAATTGGTGATTTTTTATGTAATATAGTTTGTTTATTGTGCATAAGTGAAGTGAATGGAAAATAATATCACGGACCATGAATTCTGAGATGCCACAAAAACTCCATGGAAAGTTCTAACAAGAGAGCCACCGTCTTGTTGGAACATTAAATTAACTATTCGACAATGGAAATTAACAAACACTCTGGGTGAGAGAAACGAAATAATTCAGACAAAGAAGATGGTACGCTACTATTAACAAGGAGATTAAGATAAAAAAGATGGATAAAAGAATATTTACGAAACATTATATAGAAGATTTGGCGCTTATGCCTTGATATTAACTTGGACACGGAAGAAAATTGGTTAAAGGATACGTAAGAAATACCTATACTGACAACTTCAGAATTGGCAGTATGGATTAATTCCTTCGCCTGTCCTATTGGACGAATATTATCACTACTACTTATTTGCCATTGCGTAGTTACCATTTTAATTTATATCCGTCTGCCTTACTAAAGAGACATCTTGTTTTATGATTGTCATTCCAAGTGCAATATAAAATGGGATCAGAACTCTCCACATACACGTGGCTTTAATAAATACGAAATGTGATTTATAACTGAAGTCTGAACGCATTTGTTGAAAATTACGGCGACGCGACGCGACATTTTACGTTCATATGTACTTAGTAGTCATAAATCATTGTATACGACTTCTCGGTCGCAATGTGTTATTATTTCTCGTGATGATTGCCTTTATAATATTTTTTTCTAACCATGCATCCAATAAATTCCATTTAGTTGCTATAAACACAACTTAGAATCTAGTGTCAATACTTACTTCTACTAAGAATATGATTGGGGGTGGGTGTCTGTTGGTGGCAGAAAGGGGAACCAGGGTTGGGGGTGGGGGGGTATAGGGGGGGGGGGGGTAAAAACTAATTAGTTTTTACAGTGGTATGTAGTTGTACCTAATGTCCCAGTATGGGACTGTCCCACTTGTTCTGTGCACAGCATTCAGGATGCTGTTGGTGCTGGTGCGTACTTTTTTTTCAAACTGACTAAGCTATTAACAGCATCGCTGGGCTACTAAGGCGAGCGCTTAAGCCACTCAGCCGATTTTATTTTGACATCTAGCTCAAGGATGCCCGGCAAACCTCGGCTCGGGCTGTTGTTATGCAATTCGCGACCTGACTGAGCTAACCTAAGCTAAGCTACATATTCATACGTACATAAGTTAGTGAGATATATACGTGTACCAAGTATATTTACCTCAATGACTCTTATATGTATTTCGTGTCGATTTTTTTTTCTAAACTAATTCAGTTCGACAAGGGAAAATAAAACTCTACCACTTTCAAGTGTAAGCATGTGTGCGTGCACGAGTGTGGAGGCGATATATGTAATGATGTTGCAATGATGTAAGATTTTGTGTCACTGTATTCGCGTGAGCAGCGTACTCAAGGGCTCCATGCCGAGCGAACGGACCTAGGCTTGAGCCGCTGCCGAGGGGTCAAAGTCTGATTGCTGGCGCGTACCCTGTGCATCAGTGAGGCGCACCACGTCCGCGAATATGCCCGAAGCGCTGTAGTAACGCAGCAAGCCCATCAGAACCCTGAATGCGGTTGTATTGCACGCGCAGAACGCTGTAAGTCCTCTGCGTATAATTTAATAGCCTAGCTCGGTTCTTTAAAAAACATTTTTAAATTAAAATAAACTGTTAGGTTTGCATCCCAAAATAAGCATGTTATATATCAAAAAAACAAAAAAATTAAAAAAGATATCTCTTTTTTGGTCTCACTCGGATTCGAACTGGGGTTAGACGGTTTTTCGGAGCAGCCGATATTCATTTGAGCTATTTTTGTTTTGACAGCGCCGGTGAAATTTACCTTTATTATTATAAACTCAGATAAAAAAGTTTTCTATTAACGAAATCTAGCTAGATCGATTTATCGTCCCCGAAACCACCTACATACTAAGTTTCACGGAAATCGATGCCGCCGTTTCCGATATCCTGAATATATAACAATATAAAAATATACAAGAATTGTTCGTTTAAAGGTATAGATAGATAAGTACAATAGTTTTTTGAAGTGAAAGTTCTTATGGCACGGAAGGGAAAATATTTGTACTTATGTGTTACTGTTGCTATAGTGACCATTAATATGGTAATCGGTGCCATGCAATGGCAAGTTTGCATTTTAATGTTATTTCATTATATTGGATGCAATGTATATATTAAAGTAGAAGTTATTCTCTTGTAAAGAAAGAAAGGTAAGGGACGTATGCTCGGTTTCTGAGATACTCGGTTAAACTATCAATAGTTATTGACTCAACAAAGTAATCCATAAGATAAACTGTCATTTGGCCCGTTGAGTTTTACTGATATTTATCGTATGATTGTGTGTTCAGAAACGCAATTTGACAAGTTATCGAACCGATGACGCTATTGAACAGATAAACTAGAATCAAAGTACCTCAAAAACCGGGTATTAGTTATCTATATCTATTTTTTAATAAATGCCTATTTAAAAAAAATATTACATAAAACTTTTTGTTTTGTTTCCTTGACTTAAATTAAGTAATTTCGTTACTAGCGGTGGCGGTCCTTTGACCGCACAAGTTTTTTTTTTTTAACTTAATTCTAACTAATCTTATAAAGACGAATGTGAGTTTGTTTATTACGCTTCCATTTATTACTCAGCCGATCATCATAAGTTTACATTGGCATAGAAAATCTGTGGTCTACGTGTACGTATGGTATACGTATATCAGGAGTACAGAAGGGGCATAGAGAACGTTTTAACCAGAAAAAAATTTGAGGCAGTCATAAGAACTGCCGACAGAAGTGAAAAGTCAATACAATAGAATAACTGTTCTTTTTTTAATTTTTAAATTAATTATAGTGTGAATTATTTAAATTTAACAAAGTGTTAATTGAAATTATTATCATTAATCGGGTTTTGACATCTATTGGCACTTCGAACAATAATTATATACATTTTTATACAGTTTCTAATAAATATATGATAGACTGCACAGTCTTAATACAAAACATGAATATTAGATATACACAAGCCGCTATACTATACGCCATTAGTCTGACACGAGCCGCGCAAGCGCAATACGATCAGTCACGTTTACTAGTATGTCATGACGCGATTTAAAGATTTATCTCCTACCAAAAATACCGCTCAACGCTCCTAAAAAAAGTGTGTGTACTCATGTACACGCGTTAGAAGTTACTTCTTTGGCGTAACAAGATAAAAATCTTTTCAAAAATTTTATCTTTCGCCTTATTCTACGTTTGTAGAAAAAACGACACTAACAATAGAAAAAAGGCATTGAATACATTGAATGTTTTAATACAAAGAAATACAAACAACAAATACAAAGAAACAAAATGTTGACTATAGCTAACTTCAGGGTTCGTGACGGTGTGCGCGCGCATCGTAAAGATTTACTCTCATCATTTTTCCCTGACGCGCCAAAAGAAGTATAACTTCAAAAATTTACAGTTCTCAAGGGACAGATCAAATTTATAATAACGCGGACGGAGTCGCCAGGAAAAGCTAGTCGCGTATATAGCAACACAGTACGTCGTTATGTTTGAAGATATTAACATTTGAAGCAATGGAAAACGACCTCAAATGCGTCTAACGAGATACATTGATAGTTTGACAAAAGCTTTTCCAATTTCAATTGACATTGAATGTATTAAGGCTTTGAGAGAATGACGTAATACGTCACTAAATTTGCTCTAACAAAGGCATTACAAATAGGATTCACTGAACTCCGATAGTTTCGGCACTAAACCGGATTAATTACTATTGTATCGAATCTATAACCATCGTGGTTATAGATAGTCTATCCGTTATAGGTGATTAAATCGCTTGTTTTAATTAAAATGTATATGTCGGGGCGGTGATAACATGGCGTCTATGCGAGAGTATGACGTCATCTATAGTGATGTCATGGTTTTTTTTATATCATAGCAGGCAAACGAACAGGCGGTTCACCTGATGGTAAGTGATCACCGGCGTTCATAGACACTAGCAACACTAGGGGAGTCACAGGTGTCTTGCCAACCTTTGTTTGGGGGGAGCGGGAAGGTAGTGGAGAGAGAGATGGGAAGAGGGCCTCCGGCGGTCTCACTTACCGAACGAAACCCAACAATGCAAGCACTGTTACTTCACGTCGGTTTTCTGTGAGAGGGTGGTACTACCCGAAGCGAGCCGACCAATCAAGCTGAAACCAGTAATGGTTTCAGCGTGACTCTACCACCTACAAGTGTTACAGTTTCATCGATCAATACACCAAGATCAATCGAATAAAAACTTTATCCGAAACAGATATGTGACACTGAATATAGTTACGACAAACTATCCGTAGATGTGACTAGCCCAACTGTCTGAGCGAGGATGCCCAGTGTCTTTTTCGAACTCACTACGCTATTAGCCTAGCAAGGCGTTTACAGCTTCACTGAACTACTAACGCGAGCGCTTAAGGCACTCAGCTGATTATATTTTGTAACCAGTTCAAGAGTGCACGACAACCTCGGGTTGGGCTGCTTCTTAGGTTATGCAACATAGCAAATCGCGAACAAAACTAAGCTAAGCTAAACTAAATATTCATAAATATAGGAATTAGTGAGATACACATGTATACCAGGTATGTGTACCTCAGTAACTCGTATATGTATTTCGTATCCGGCGACTAAGTTAACTAAGCTAACTCAGTTCGATAATAGATAATAATAAACCCATTGCCCAGTGTCTTGAAGTTGGTTGCCTTATAAGGTATCCATCTAGTACCGGTAGTCAATAGTAATCAAGACCTATAAACAACCGATACCTCCAACCAATGGTGTAAAACGTGAACGGGGTAAATAGTAGCTTGTCGTAGTAACTCCGCCACTGTAGTCAGTAGTACGGACGCCGGTCATTAGTAACTCCCCAGATGTTAGTCAAAAGTACGGACATGTCATTAGTAACTCTCCTGATATATACAAATAAATAATAACCGATTTTAACGAGACTTTTATTAGTGGAGAATGAACTTTTAAGTATAGTCTATGCTATTTAATATTATACTTCTCTCATAGGAGCTAAGCAGTAATCATAAAAACAACAATTAATTCATGTAGCTTCTATTAAGCAGCCATTTCCACGAGATCAAAACCACTTGCATTAGCTAGTTTATCAGCAATACAATATTAGATAAAATTAAATCGATGGATATCATCAGTACGTTTATGTTACAGATTTCTTTTAGAATGAAAACAAAAAATAACGTTGAAAATTTCTCATCAGAATAAAGTTAAATTTAAAATCTTCATTTTAGTTTTATTAAAGGGAGCGAAATGCTTTGAGAATGTAATTTAAAAGTTCTAAGAAAATCACCCACTTTTGTGTCCCATCGAACTTACTGAATAGAATCTTGTAGATTTATAAGTGTTTTTTTTTTTAATTATATGAACTTAGTAGACACATAATCAACTTGCCGTTACATAGTTACTATATACCTAACGTTTTTTTAAAACTATCCTCAGAGAGAGAGGAGAGCGTCGCTCTTTTTTACGATATCGAGCTTATATATATACTAGCTGATAATCTAGAATTTGTCTGCATCGTTTATTATCCCAACAATATATATTATGTACAACATTTTTTGCCCGCGGTTTCGTCCGTTTGAAATAGTTACTTTGGGCTAACGCTAACTTTAACTCGTGACTTCGTTTACGTAGGTGATAATATTTTTAAATAATACACACGTAATACATAATATAATACAAACCCGATTTTGAAACATTCTTCATTGGTGATCTGCTCTTATTGGTCTTAGCGTGATATATAACCTTCCCCGATACATGAGCTATGTAACACTGAAATAATTTTTCAAATCGGACCATTACTCCCTGAGATTAGTGCGTTCAAGCAAACAAACTCTTCAGCTTCATAATATTAGTATAGATAGTATAGGTAGATTACAACAGATCAGCCGACATACGGGCACACAGTATACATACAGTGGAAGGGTTTTTTTGCCCTTATTCGAACTGAATTAGTTTAGTTCTCTCAACAGTCAAAATACATGTAAACTTTGGTGAATCATACAATAACAACTGTATAATTACATTACAGCCTAGTTAAATTCTCGGTGTTAAACAACAACCCAAGCCGAAGTGTACCGTGCACCCTTGTGCTAGTTGTCATATAAAATGAGCTGAGTGCCTTAAGCGCTCCCATTAATAATTCGGTAAAGCTGTAATAGGCCTGTCAAGTGCAATAGCGTAGTCAGTTCGAAAAAACAAACGTACAGAGGAAAAAGTAACCCCCTCACCGCTTGCCCTACTCGTTCACGACAAGAAAACACATGAATTAACTCGTAATACTTATAAAAAGATTAGTTTCTTATAAGGATTTCTAAAATACGGACCATAATAAAAACCAACGTATGAACGTATCGGTATAAGACTATGACCATTCTATGAGGAATTTTTCGTAGACGGTTCTAGATAACTTATTTTTTGTATTCTATGAATCTCTTGCCATTTGGAATGACCAACGAAATAGTCAGGAATCAGTTAACTATAATTATAACGGTTAAATATTATAGTGTATGTTACTTTGCACTTCCGCCTGGAATTGATTGGCCGCTGCCACGTCTCACTGCAATAAAAACGTTTGACTTTATTTATGCGAGGTGTACTTGAACAAGTTAATCTGAAACTAGTAATAGGAGAGAGCGAAATGTCAGTAACTAAAACAACAAAAAGAATTAAAAACGGGTTGACGGTTGAACCTGACGGTGGTTGACACTGTTATGTAATTGTAAATATAAAATAACTAGCGGGCCCGGCAGACGTTGTCCCGCCCTGATTATGAAAAAATCCTTGACAAATTATATACTAAAACGTTCCTCATGAATCACCCTATCCATTAGTGCAAACGGTATGAAAATCCGTTTGGTAGTTTTTGAGTTTATCGCGAACAGACAGACAGACAGGCGCGGTAGACGACTGTGTTTTATACTATGTAATGATGTATAATTACTTAAAATATGTTGAAAATTAACGTGTAATAAACATAATCGATTACACGTGTTTCGCTCAGCCACGGAGCATCTTCAGACCGATGTTATGACTCTTGGGACGCGAGCAGGCGTTTTATGTTGCAGTGAGACGTGGTAGCGGCCAATCAATTCCAGGTGGAAGTGCAAAGTAACGTCCACTATAATATTAGGAATTCCGCAAAGTAACGCCTTCTTCAATCTAATATTATAACTGTTGTACTCAGAAGACAAAATTTGTAAATTATTATAGCAATTATTATACAATTCGTATAAATTTACCAACAGCGTAGATCGAAGCGTCCCACTTCTTATTCCAAAGAACCTCTTGTAAATACCGATTTCTTTCAATATTCAAACTTTGTTTCATTGTGAATCTTTCGTTAGGAACGGACGGGAACGTATTTGTTATATTTAAAGGTGAAAATTCTTTTGAACGTAACTCGACCGTGAACATCTTTCATGTTTTTCGATACAAAAGAAATGTTTCTAAAATTCGGTACATCGTTATGACTAACTTTTAGGTGCGACTTCAATCGTTTCCACGTAGCAATGATATTAATGCCTTTGTAGTTTCTATTTGTTATTTTAAAACAATTTTACAAGGATAAAACAACTACATTACATTACATTACGGAGGTGGTAGAGACACGCTGAAGCTACTACTGGTTTCAGCATGAATGGGTCGGCTCGCCCGCGGTAGTACCACCACCCTCTCACAGAAAACCGACGTGAAGTAACAGTGTTTGCATTGTTGTGTTTCGTTCGGTCAATGAGAGCGCCGGAGGCCTATCTCCTCCTGCCCCTTCCCCCACTCCTCCCTCCCCCCAAACACAGGCTGGCAACGCACTTGCAACTCCCTTGGTGTTGCTAGTGTCTATGGACGGCGGTGATCACTTACCATCAGGTGACCCGTCTGTTCGCTTGCCTCCTTTAATATAAAAAAAACCTTTTATGGCTAACTTTTTTACATCCTTGGGTTAGATTATTGAAGTTTTAATAGAGATCTCTAATTTTTTCTAGTAATAAATATAGCCTTATGTTACTCTGAGTAACAAGTAACCCTGAGGATAATGTAGCATTCTTATAGAAGAATTATATTGATATCGGTTCAGTAGTTTTTTAACTTATTTGTTACAAACAGACTGAAATACAAATCTTTACCCTTTATAATTAGTGTAGATAACTTATTTTAACTAGCTATATTACTGACTTTGTACGCTTGAAAGTATTTTTTTTACTTTATAATGCTTCTTTGTGTACAATTTTTCAACTACTATAGTTAAGGAAATTAACAAAGACCTTATTTGTATCATGTATAAAGCAAACGTAGAGTTGTACGAGTGGAAAATAACTGGCTGTCTGGACAAATGAAGCGTCGACTTCAAACTACAGAATAACCTCGACTTCCAAATCTTATATATTAATACGTGAAGCCAAAGTTTTGTACACCTTTTTAAGCGAATTGCGCGAACGGATGAACTTGAAATTTAGCATAGTTAAAGTTTATATGGCGGAGAAGTGCACAAAGCTATTTCTGTAATAAAAAACGATTACAAGCATATTAAATTAATTAAAATATACATTCCACACTACGGCTAGAATGACACACAACATATACACACACATTAAATGAAAAAGACGTTTTGAAATCCTTAATTTTACTCTTACGTTCCAGTGACCTTTTCAATATTTTTAACATGACTGACGTTGCATGCCTTACATGTCCTTTGAAATCAACTGGTCCAATTGTAGGTTGATTTGGTCTTATTGAATGTCAAAATGAATTATGGTCGAATTTCGACCACTAGGCGACCATTAGTAAGTCTATAATGATAATATTCGAATTTTTTAAAATGATTTAAATTATATTATTTTACACTAAGAGAAACTATCATGTAAAATCATGTATATTTTATAATATCGTTTAATATATTTTTGTATATATAATGAACTATATTGTGACCATTACATAGAAGAAACAGGAAATCCCCTACCGCGTCTGTCTGTCTGCCTGTTCGCGAAGGCACAAAACTACTGAACGGATTTTAAATCGATTCAAAAGTGGATAAAGTGATTTATCGAGGAACGTGTTGGTATATAATTTGAAAAGGATTTTTATATAATTAGGGCGAGAAAAGTCACCTGTTCAGCATAATTCTTCTATTGTACAAAGATCCCTGTCATCGAGAAATACCGGCAAGAAACTCATTAAGGTTAATCAAATTTCTTTCAGTTTCCTATCAGGATAGAGAGAAAACCCTATTTTTAGAGTCTGCAGTACCCGAAAGCTATAGTAAAACGCCTTTCTCTTGAATACTGTAATAGCGAGACGGTTGATATATATAGATTAATAAGTGAAGCGAACTTTGGACTTTGTATCCCTTGTACGGAACATTGTATCCATTTTTAAACGAATTGCGCGAACGAATGTACGTGAAATTTCGCATAGTTGAAGTGTATATGGAGGAGAAGTGCACAAAGCTATTTTTTTATATAAAATGCATTACAAGCACATTAAATTAATTAAAATATACATTACTCACTCTACTGCTTGAATTATACACAACATATACACACATGTAAATGAAAAAGACCTTTCGAACATCCTTCATCCTTCTTACGTTCCAATTACCTTTTAAATATTTTTAACATGACTGACGTTGCATGCCTTACAATATGCTCTTCGAAATCAACTGGTCAAATTGTAGGTTAATTTTAGAATAATATAATATGTAAATTCATAATATACATTAATAATAATTGATAAATAATTTATCTTGAGTCAATTTATGGAACTACTGAAATAATTATTATTCTCTTTGGTTTTATTGAATGTCAAAATTTTTAGGTGACAGGACTGCTTTCACTTCATGTCACTTTGCTTCATGTTGCCATAAGAGTAAAGCAATATTTCCAAAGTCAATGTCAATATTTTAATGTTTAGTATTTCTTTATGTACTTTTGTACTTTGTGTACTTCAAATGATGATTCAATAAAAAATGAGCGAAAAATACTTTGTAAAATCAAAATAAGAAGATTTGTTTGGTCATGAAAGTAATCCATGACTTACATCTCCGCGGTTACAATGATGCAGTTTAACTTGATGTAGCAATTATATTTAGTACAGTTGATGATGAATTATGAACAAAAATGGATTCATTTTAAAAAATTAATGGTAGTATTAAAAACATCTTTGTTTTGGATTCGTCATTTGATTCTATTGTGTATCCATTACTTTTCCAAATGATGATACTGGGCATATCACTATTCCTCATATTGTACAGACTATATTTAATTCAATATCACCCAGAAATACCACGCACCCATGGTGTCGTGTAAAATTAATTGAAAATTGTGTCATTAGTTGCGATAAATTTCTTTATTTTCGTAAAGTTATGTTTACTTAGTATTCGAGAGCCTTACCACCTTATGTAACCGCCTGTTTTTTGTTTATATAATTTAAAAAAAAGTGGTAAATAACTGAGTAGGCATGATGAAAGCCTTTGATTATAGAGGTTATACCCTTTGATAAAAGAACCCTAATAAAGTTTAAACTTTATAAATTCAATGAACTATGGTAGAATGTCGACCACTGGGCGCCCACTAGTAATCATAAATAAGTTAATCGTAAAATGTAAACTACAATATCATACATAAAACTTTTAAATATATGAAAATAGCGTTGGATTATCTAAACGCGGTTGAACTATCGTCTCAAATCCTTGTTCGCGAAATTGCAGAACATTCGAGAACATCCGAGCGAGCTGCCTCCAAAAGCTTTACGCGCTGCAGTTTCAAACTATATGCATAATTTAAACCCACACGTTCATTTTGGATGCATGCATGCATATTTCGAATGAAAGATAATTACCGACTGTCTGAGATAAAGCACCCTCGAAGTGCAAAAACGTAGTTAAATTTAAAATATTATAGACTGCCTATCTGTTTGGGATAAACTCAAAAACTACTGAATTCATGCAACTTTCATGCGGTTTTCAACAAATATATATATATATAAAGGGCAAAGGAACAGGCCGGTCACCTGATGGTAAGCGATCACCGCCGTCCATAGACACTAGCAACGCCAGGGGAGTCGCAACTGCGTTGCCGGCCTGTGTTTGAGGGAGGGGAGTGGGGGGGTCGGGGAGGTGTCTATCCGGCGCTCTCACTGACCGAACGAAACGCAACAATGCAAACACTGTGACTTCACGTCGGTTTTCTATGAGAGGGTGGTACTACCCCGGGCGAGCTGACAGAAACCAATAATAGCTTCAGCGTGGTTCTACCACCTACCAAAAGTGGTTAGGAAGGTTTAGTTATATAATTTGTCAAGGTTTTTTTTATTATCAGAGCGGGATAACGTCCGCCGGGCCCGCTTGTTACATATATATGGAATTATAAAGGTTTGCACTAACGTAATACAAAAGCTTCTGGATAAATTTCACTCGATTTTTTTAATTTTACTTCTTAAACATTTGGTCCTTACCCTAAAATGTAGTATTTCCCGTAATACATACAGCTCGGATATTGTGTGTAAGTCAAGTGTGTAGGAAATAGTATCGTGGAAAACAAAACTGGGATGTCATTTGAATGAGGATATTGTTCAACGCGCCGTGCGTTTCCTAGATTTAATAATGATGAGTAAGCTAATACTGAAAGCTGGTACGCTACGGCGTATATTTTTTTATAACAGAGGCCAGCTGCTCTAATAAGCAATTAGTGAGGTTAATAAACTCGGTTTAGCCATCGGACTTCGCAGAATTGGTGGGGACCTTAAATTTGATAAATTTCCCAGCCATCGCAATGCCATGTCATTTAAAAAAGTGTTCCAAATTTTTTTTAACAAAGGGTCACCACGTCTTCAGAATACAGAAATCATTGCAGAACAAGACATTATCTAATAAATAATCTTAAATAATGAGGTTAGTTCGCCAAAGAAGAAAGTCTATAAATATCAATGACTTTATGAGGGTGCTGAGGCTGGGAAGTAGAAGAATAAGTTAGCGTAATTTGGAAGAGTAACAAAAAGTTATGAAAATCATATGGGTAGTATAAAAGTGAACGGCGTAAGAGTAGAGGAATACTGAAGAAGGTGTGTATGAATTGGTGTTAAAGGTAGAATAAAGTAAAATAGATGGAGACGAGAGGTAAAGAAATAGGCATCGTGTAGATCATACTTAGATAAATTCTAGAATAAGAAGGTAAAAGAATTCTTGTAGAATTACTAATGAACTTTGTAAAACTTTGCCATATCTTGAACAAGAAAAAGTTTTGATGTTTCTTAGCCATAGTTATTCTTTCTAATTTATATTTGCTAATTCACATTTACAGCTTCAGCAAAGTCATCGTATCATATGATGCCAAGCCTCCGTATTATATGAACCAACATATATGGAGATATATATTTATTAAGCGATACAACAAACTTATGGATTTGTATTGATAATTTGAACACAAGCGTAAGTATTCGCCTCTTGTCCACAATAGTTGTACATAATTAATCCACTATTTTGGAAGTAGCGAGCTCTGGCTGCGTTCCAAAGAATTAATCATTAAAACTAACTAATGTACATGCAATTACTTCTTCCAATACTGGCAAAATTACCTTCGTGTTTTCAGTTTACTTGACGGCAAGTATAAATTTGTTTTTCTTACTTAACTCGAATTGACAATGCCTAGACTTCTTCAGCCAATTACTATAATAGAAGCTCTTGAGAAAGTTATTTTGAGTTATAGATTGAATTAACCTTGTTAAATTTTTAAAATAATTTTACCATCTCGGTCTGATCTTTTTTGATATGTTTCAGAGTATAGATCTCTTTATATAAGACTAGCTGTGCCCGCGACCTCGTCCGCCTGGAATCTAATGTAAAAATAGTGACTAATAAAATCATCTGAATGTATTAAGTCTATTTACTTATCTACTTTTGTCTCGTACTTAAGTTGCGTCGTCATTAAATTTAGAATAACTTTTGATAACCTCCACCAATTTTATTGAAATAAAAACTAACTTTTACTCGAGGATATGCTTTATGATTTACTTGGTGTGGTTTTATCGTGAACGCAGTACTTTTAGCTGTGATGTATGTTCAAACAAATAGACAGATATATCTAAAAAATGTATTTTATTACTTTTTTTTTTTTCACAAAAACTAAAAAGTACAGACGTTATATTTACATTCTTATTATTTATTATCTATACTAATATTATAAAGCTGGAGAGCTTGTTTGTTTGTTTGTTTGGTTGAATGCGCTAATCTCAGGAACTACTGGTCTGATTTGACAAAATCCTTTAAGTGTTAGACAGCTCATTTATCGAGGAAGGCTATATATCATCACGCTAAGACCAATAGGAGCGGAGCACCAATGAAGAATGTTTCGAAATCGTTTTCTTTCCTTTAGAGAACTTCCTGCGTGTTAGCGTTAGCCCAAAGTAACTATTCCATGCGAGCAGAAGCTAGCATAAGATAAGATATAAAATGCTGTATTTACTATTCCAACAAGCAGCCATATTCAAAGAGAATATTTCCTTATTTTTAAAAGCCAGTTGGTACACAGTCACGAACTCAAATGCGGGCGCTATAAAATTTTACCCAAATGTCATTTTTATTGTGAGTCTCTTTTTACATTTGAATCGCGCGGTACGTGTTTAAAGTTTAGTTTATGGGACGAATAAATTTTTTAAATAGGCCGCTTTAAATTAATATTTTACGATTGCGATAATTCATCTAATGTATTTTTTTATTATTTAAGTGCTCGTGCAAAAGAAGTAGAATAATCATGACGTTAAAAACTCCCTTTATTCTGGGACCAATTTTAGACAGAAATAAAACCATAGTCGTATAAAAGCGCAGTAATTTTTTTAACCCAATAAAATTAACGTAATAAAGAAATACGGCTCTTTGTACCAAAAGTCAAAGACTAATTAATAAGTTCCAGTATTCTAAACTGATAAATTGTGTATTTATCTTTTTTGAAGGTATTCTTATTATTAAGCTACTAGGGTGGCACGCAACTTTGTTTGATTCATCGTTTGTAATCTTATAAATTACTAGCTCACTCGTTGGGCGGTAAACATTTATAAAAACTACTTTTTGTGACTTAAATATAAAAGTCACACATATGTTGTCGCTGACTCTTTTATAGGTATTATGAAGCTCTACAACTTTTCTTTAGAACTCAATTTTATATCTCTCATTGTTAAGGTAGCGTTCGTAAGAAACGTTTTCGTTCGACCGTTTTTTCTCTGACTTTACAAATCCGACTACCACAAAAAAGTCTTCTCATTTTTCGCGTTAATATATAGCCTATGTCACTCACAAATAACGTGGCTTTCTATTGGTAAAAGATTTTCAAAATCGGTTTAGTAGTTCCAGAGATTATCCCCTACAACATCACGAACTCAGAAACTTTACCTCTATATAATAGTATAGCTGAAACTATACTTTATCTTCATGTAACTCTGTAGTTCTCAAATGCATGGATTTTTTGTGTGTGTAGTTCACACCCGGTTGAAGAGAAACTCTCAAAAAGAAAGCGAGAAGAGCGTATGTCTCATTGTTCTCTGTTACCCGAAGGAAAGCGAGACACTGCTCCTACTCTACTCGACACAGTGTTTTGGTCGACTACGTTTCGTCACACAAAAAGGTTGCGAATAAAAATTTAAAGGCCTATAAAAAGTTTCACTGCAATAATGTCTCCATAAATTATAACCTACGTGTTATGTTGATGTACCCGACTAGTCATAAAGATAAATGAAATTGTCAGTGTTTTTTGAAATGAAAACTTATTTAGGCGCGTTGAGCGGTATTTTTTGGCTGGAGATAAACTTATGATTTTGCGTCATGACATGCTAGTAAGTGTGACCGACCGTATACTCTTGCGCGGCTTGCGTCACACCAGCGAAGCGACGCGTTTTATAGAAAATCAGGGGTACAGAAAATGACATACCCTTCATCCCGAAAAACTGAGGGATAGACCAAATCTCATTAACGCAACGCCCTTATTCTATTCAGTATTTTTTCCGAATACCGAATTTATATCGTAATTCGTAAATACGAATTCCAAATATAAAAAATAAGGATAAAAAGGGAAAATAAATAGTTTATAAAATAACAAATTAAATAAAAATATGAATATGTGTGCTACCTAGAGATGTATTGGAGTGGGGAACCGAAAATCATATCATCAATAGGAAAAGTAAGCCAATCTCGCGCTCTGAAACATCTACCGGAAAAAGAAATTGGTGGCACCCCAAAAGCTTTTTGGTTTTTGATAAACTATTTATTTTGTTTTAGGTTAGGGTTTTGATTGAAGAAGGGAACTTTTAAAGTTTATGGCTGTTTTTGAATTTAAAAACAATATGTAAATAAAATTTTCGTCAATTGATGTAGTAGTCAGGAACTCTTGGGACGCGAGTTTTTTTGTTACTTTATATGACTTAGAATTCGACTACAACCTCATTTAATGTTAAACGATAGTATGGGATGGTAGGCACGCTAAATCTAAGCGAGAACTGATTCTTAAGTGCAGCTGCTGCAACACACCTATAGGTGCTTGGCGCCAGATGTTCTAATTCAGGCTGGTAGATAACCAGACGGGCTTCGAAAAAGTCCTACCTACCACTATGCTATGAATTCATCATGATATCTTCCTTTACCGATAGACCCGACTTAGTTACTCGGATTCGAAACTACGTTAATCGACGCGGTGTCAGTACAACTATTGATTGAACCTACACGCTTCTTTGTACTCTCTTCAACGCTTACTTGATCAACTTCTTTATTCTACTTAAGAAAGTTTTTCATTGAATAGGTAACACGAAGAAAAACACGATCTAATTACGTGTAATAACATGCCTGTCTGTCTGTCTGTAATTATTAGCATTACGAAAAGTCTACGTAATTGATTCAGATATGGTTAGAAATATCACAAGCTGAGAGACCGCAGATTCGTTCTGTTTAAGTACGTGAGGCACTCATGCCGGTACACATGTGTCTCACTAATTCATATATGTATGACTAGTTTAGCTTAGCTAAGTTAGGTTCAACAGTCGCGATGTTGCAGTCAAGTCAACAGCCCAAACCGAGGTTCGGTCACTAACGCATCTTTGAGCTTGTTCCCATAGGGTTGAGTGACTTAAGCGCTCGCCCAATAAGTCCCGTAATGCCGTAGAGGTCTATCAGGTCAATAACGTTAGTCAGTTTGAAAAACAAAAGCCGGACTGGCTCTCAAGTGCAGCTACCGGTACACACCGATAGACACTTGGCGACAGATTATAAACTTAAGGATGGTAGCTTACCTGACGGACTTAGAAAAAGGTGCCACCATGCTATGGTTTTTCACGATGTTTTCCTTCATTAAAAGCTGTGGCAATTGTAAGGGTTCATCATCATCAACCTATAAGAGACCCACTTCAGGGTAATGGGTCTCTTCCCGAAGGAAGGTATGGGCGAAATCACATTTCAAACTCTGAGAAATCTACAGTTCTATATTTTGCCCACACACGGTACATACAAGAACATTTCTCAGGTTCAAGTTTCCTCGCAAGGTTTGCCTATGTGTGGTGTCCGATCACGCTACCAACTGAGCTATCATGTCTTCGTTGTTTTTTCTGAACACTCACTTCTTCTTGCATGCTCTGTGTTCATAAAGAATCATTCAAAATTAAGTATAAGAGACTTAATAAATAAATTTACCTGGAGCGTAAAGTCGTAAAATACTAATATTTTTTTGTTCTCTCAACAATTTTTTTCGGCATTTGTTAATTAAGGTTTTTTAAAGACCGCAAAGAAAACTGTTAAAAAAAATAGTAAAATTAACAGATCTAAAGGTAATCAGAAAGAGATTTTTTCACCAAATAATTTCATCGGCTTTGTTAGTAAAATCCCGCCTTATAATTTGGCCCCGGGCAAGAAATGGCGGAATTAATTGGTACGCGGAACTTCGAAAGGGAATTTCCGAGTTACCAGATTGCTTTGACGCTTTCAAAGATTAAGTGACCTAAGATTAGAGGAATGAACATTGTTTGATCTGTTTCAGTAAAAACGCTTTGATTGTCTAATTTGTTAAAATATCTTGACAGCATAATTGTAGTTTACGGGTACGGACCATAATATATGTTGCGACTTCTGCGACAAGTGTAACACCAGAGGCACCACTGTTGTCTTCACGACCCTGAGGTAAGAATTTCAATTTCCTTTTACCTATACCTTCTAGAAAACCTTATGATTGTCGCTATTTTGCTACGTGTAAAATTAGCAACTATTTTGACAGATAACATTACATTTTGTAATATATTCTGCCATTTATCTCGCAATAATTAATACCAGGATTAAACAGAGTATTTATCATATACTACTTACATGATTCCTCTATTAAAATTTCCTGCTGACTCTCCACACAGTACTGCAGAAGTAAACTAAGTAACACACTTGATATAACATGCGCCCGTGAAAGGAACATTGTCGACAAACACAACACTCACTAGAGAAACTATATCGATACGACACTCTCACATAACACGATTGCACTCGTCACTATTGGAACACTCTCGTTGACGATGCAGCATTAGTTCCTGGAACAAAAAAAGGAGAAAATTTATATTCAGTTATTGAAATGACAATTTATTGTAATGTTTTCATGGTAAACAAATGGAATATATAATGCAAGAACTTGAACTTAGATTACTTAACTACGAAGTAGAAAATAACTTATTAGTAACTTTACAATTTTGATATAAAAATAAAGCATTAATAAAATTTACACTAAAGTTTGAATCAAGTACTTTTTTACTCTTATTAAACTCCGCTCGGTCATCTACAGCGACATCATGATATCTTTAAAGCTTATAGGTTTAATTATTACCTCAACTGAGTGGACGCATTAAGAAGTAATACCAAGAAGGGACTAAATCTCTATGTGAATTTGAAAATAAACCATTTTTCTAGTAAAAAGGCACTTAAAACCAAGCTGCTTGTCGCGTTCCATTTTAAGGATAAATAAAGTTATAATTTACTGATATTGCAAATAGGGGTTCTGTAAGGCGTTCCACTAGGGTTACCATAGTACGACTGTGGCAGCAGAGGAAAAGTGATCGCTGATACCCACTGCACCATTCTTGCAGTGAATTCATCGTCTGCTCGTAACCCTAATCGATTAAAGTGACCGGTAAAAGACTTCATCGTAACATTCTACTGTTCTGCCCTTTCCTGTGCACGTATATGGAATATTCCTATACCTTTGCGATAAACGTATGATCACAGTCACGGCAGCTCAACACACCGTTAAGATAAATGTATCGTCAAATGAACAATATATTATTCTATAAGTGATCTAAATATTTGCTATAAGTAGTAGATGTAGCCGCTGTCATCCCAATAAGAATGTGTTATAAAAATGGAGGTAGTCATAAACACTGCCGACAGAAGTGAAAGCTCAAAATAATAGAAAAACTGTGTTCTCTTTTGAATTTTCAAATTAGTTATAATGTCAATTATTTAAATTTCATAATTTTTATATTTAAATTATTAATATTGTTGTAGTTTTCATATCTATTGCCACACGGAGCAATGATTATATATATTCTTATAAATATAGTCTGAAACAAGCCCCGCAAGCGCAATACGCTCGATCACGCTTACTAGCATGTCATCACGCTAAATTATAAGTTTATCTCCTGCCCAAAAATACCGCTCGACGAGCCTAAAAAGGTTTTCACTTCAAAAACTATAAATTAGCATCTGATGTAAACAATAATTCTGATACAGATACAGAGTGCAATGTAGCAGGTATAAGAATTATGTGATGATATATTTTTTTTAATGTTACAGGAAGCAAACGAACAGGCGAATCACACCAGAGGAGTCGCAAGTGCGTTGCCAGCTTGTGTTTTGGGGTAGGGGAATGGGTGAAGGGAGGAGGAGCATATCCTATGCTAGTTACAGACTGTTGTTTTTCTAAAGAGTTTAATAGAAACAATTTCATGCACCGATGCATATTATCCTACCATTCAAGCTAAACAACAGCACGAGCATCTCTTCTTTGTAATAGAGACTTTTTACTTTATAGGTATTAGCATATCCCAAGCAATGTCATCTGCTGGTAAATGACGAGGTTGTCGAAGATGGTAAATACGTCAAATCTAGAGGAGACCGCCTCTCAAATGGCAGCTGCTAGAACGCACCAGCAAGTGCTTGGCGATAGATATTCAAGTTGAAGATAGTAGTTAACCAAACGGTCTTTGAAACCACGTTTCATCACGATAGTTTCCTTCACCGGAAGCTCTGACTAAGTTGCAAGCATTCGAACCTACGTCCATCGACACCGTATCCGAGCACTCTATTAACTGATCCACCATCGTCTCTGTTTGGTGTAACGGTGATGATTCAGCAAATTAATACTGCACCGATTCATAAGTTTATATTTACGCCTTTGTGATTGAAAATTAATGAACGTCCAGTTACCTTTGCGAACGAAATTAAAGCGAATTGATTGATGTTTTAATAAACGCTTTCGATACAATCGAATTAAGATGTCAATTAGTTATGTCGACATGATTGAATTACTGAGCGATATTGCATTAAACTTTGTTAGACATGTTTATTAATTGAGATATTTACACAGTACTAAGGCAAAGGTTTTTGATATTAAAAACAACCTGTGAAGACTATAGTATATTCGTATAGTCGCACTAGCCAAATCAAATCTTAGGCTTCAATATATTAACCGAAGTTATAAGAAGAAATGATAGTTTAAGTTGTTATAATATATTTTGTTTTCTATATCTTCTATACATGTAATATATATCTATACATATAATAAGAATGTAAATCTAACGTGTCTGTACTTATTCGATTTTCGTGAAAAGAATTGTTGGAGGTGTCTGGGAATAAGTAATAAAATACATTTCATTTTTAAAAATGTATGTCTGTCTGTTTGTATGAACACGCATCACTGCTAAAGTACTGGGTTCACAATAATTTGACATGTTGCAGCGCCATCTAGTGATGAGTTATAAAATAGCATATAAACCTCCATAATTAGTCAGATGTTTTTTGGATTCTATTGATTCAAATATAACATATATCCTATTATAGGTGTGAATGTAAGTTTGTTTATTACGATTTCAAGCCTTAACCACTCAAGCGATCATCATTAAATTTTGCAAACAAGTTGTTAGGGATACAGGTAATAGTTAAAAGAAAACAACTGGAAAACACGTTTTTATAAATAACTGAACCAAAAACTCATCTTGCCATAGAAATGGAAAGTTCAGTTTTATAATAAATTTAAAAAAAATTGTTTAAAATAAGTATTAACTTATGAACAAAATAATTAATTTGATTGTAAAAAAAGTGTGGGCTTACTTGAAGACTTGACTTTTTCGAACATCATATAGACTGTACTATGAATTATTTCGTAAACTAATTATTTTATCTATTATATACGACTCTAATTAATTTTTAAATGATATATTAATAAATAAAATTCATTAATGTAAACAAAATTAATAGGACATACCTATTAAATTATAGTAGGTAGTGTCATCGGTCTCTGACGAGTGAGCTAGATTTCAATAAAATTTGAGATTTTGAAGTAAAAATCACTTTCAAAGATTCCATTAAATACACATGAAGCTAATAACAGCGTTAAAAAGGTCAAACAGTAGGCACTTACGTTTCGTCCAGAAGAAAATACTGTTCCCAAGGGAGAAGGTACGTCCATATAAACGCGAGTGAAGCAGCGAGCAAAAACTAGTTATCTTTTATTAATGGCAAAATTTTTACTTTAGAACGTAATAAATACTTTGTAATTAATTGAATGATCTCAAAAGGAATGTCTAACTTTAGTCACCTAAGTCTAACTTCTACGAATAATTCCTAAAACCTAAATAAATTCCGTAATTACATTATGAACGCTAACGCTGAGGATTTAACACTCAGGTGACGTTATCAAAAATAACCAAAACTACTTAACCGATCTAAAATTTTGCATACAGACGCCATAGCGTTAGTGTGATACTACTCTCTAGAATTCAGCACAACGCTACTCCGTTTTATTTTTTAGCAGCGCCATCTTTTGGTGTCTTTCCTACACTATATACCGTATAAGCCGCGGTTGATACCAACGGCTTCGAACTATAAATAATTGGTCCAGTTTCAATTTAACTTTTTTATTTCTGTTAGTATTATTTTGATAATGAACTCATGTTTAGTAGAGTTTTTTTATATAAGTAGGTTTATTTTAATGTAAATTTGTCTCGAGAAAATTAATTTATAAGTCATATTCGAATGTGTGGTAATTTGACCGGAGAATTAATGTAAAATAAAATGTTTTTTTTTCCTGTCTGAAACAACTACCGACTCGCCCCGGTTTCACCTGAGTATCTAAACGATTTAGATCGATATTTTGACTTTATATATTTATTTATCTTCACACAAAATTCTTGTTTTTGTTACGCGTAATTTTCAACCTTTGATATCTCCTAACATATTTATCGAATTGATATCTTGTTAAGGACAATTTTAATCTACATTAATTGCTAAACGTTTCTAATATATTTAGATGGATAAGGATTAATACTATATCAATCAAAATAGCGTCAATTTTTTTTTTAAATATCTTAAAAATGATGATTGAGTTGTCCTTAGTTATCATAACGAACTCTCTATGGGGACTTTTAAGATATGTAATTCGGTAGTACATTATTCTGACGTCTCTCATAAGCGAAAATTAAAAAAATATTTACTGTGTTGTAAATTACTTTAGTAATACACATATACCACGATTGTTATAAGTATAACATATAAAACAAATAATTTAATATAGCAATAAGAAACGACACATAATAACAACATTTATTGAAAAAAAAATAGGATATTTACAAAATGACAATATTCATCGACATATATTTAAAAATTGCTAGACTTAAGTGGCAGCGAACAGGGAGCATTGGAACTTGGAAGGAATTTTGTTTATATTCTACTGCTTATATTATTTTTAATTTTGTTTATTCACAAACTAGTTCATATCCGCCTACTTTGGTGGGCATTAAATAAACAAAACAAAAATACCAAATGGTCAATAGGAATCCAAAAAATAAGTAGCTTAATTCTGCATCAAAAGGTCATAATTCTCAAACGTACTGTATTTTTAATATAAAAGCTTCACGGTCTTCAAAATAATAATAACATTTCCATACGTAAAATCACGTTAGTTTCAACGCAATAACGTCAGTATTAAATATAGAGTCCTTGAATCGAGTATAGAATCTGTGGCGTCATTTGTCACACAGCACAATGAACGACAGACGAGACCGATTGGTCACAAATTAATCTCGGGCAGACTGACCCATTAGGTGGCGATTGGCAAATTTTACCCCTTTACTAATTTTGCAACGCTGTACCAAATATCATATGCACTACCATTAACAAATTTAAGGTAATAATTGATTCCTATTGTGATTGGACGGTTACATAATAGTCTAGTAATAGATTTTAGGTTATATTTTAAATAAACTATTGACTATTGGAAATTAGATGTATTTGTATGTACATACGTTTTCCTAATTAATTTTTTAATGGTATTTATCTAACTACGCATGTCTATTTCTTAGGTATCATTTGTAAACTAAACCAATTGATGAATTTTAACATATAGTTGGTATAAGGAAGATAAAATACTAGCTACTGCCCGCGACATTGTTTTTTTTTCTCGAACTGACTACGCTACTCGTATTGTCCTGGTAAGGTCTTAACAGCTTCACCGGACATGGCCCGCGACATCGTAAACGTGAAATAGTTACAAAAAGAGTAAACTTAGCTTTAAACTCTCATATAAGCATTATCTATTGCAATTTCAAACTCAGTAATGAAAGTGACGTATAATGTATTCACGTAGTTCAGTTCTGTTTATTGGTATGTATTTTTTTTCGTCTAAATTTATATTTGTTTTGTTTAATCCTAAATTTGTGGTTACAGTAGTTATACCTCTTTAGTATGGCCATCCGTGACGTGTTACGTGTGTCTGTGTTATTTGTTTGTTCGTTTCAAATTTTGTATTAACATTAACGTCCGTTTATCATCATATATAGGCTCCCATCGAAAATCAGCGCTGCAGTACTTCTTACAGTATTGCAGATTTTTGCTGAATGGGTTCGCCAATTGTTGAACATCTATTTTTCATTTTTAAAATGTATTTTTTTTCTGTCTAATTAGTTTGTGTAATTTAATTTAATTGTATGGTTCTTCCAACAATAAAGTTTTTCTTTCTTTCTTTCATTTACGCAGCCCAAGCAGCGGAAGCTCTCAAAAGGAAAAACTGTTTCTAAAACATTTTTCATTGGTGCTCCGCTTCTATTGGTCTTACCGTGATGATATATAACCTTCCTTGATAAATTAGCTTTCTAACACTGAAATAATTTTTCAAATCGGACCAGCAGTTCCTGAGATTAGCGCGTTCAAGGAAACGAAACTATTCGGCTTTAGAATATTAGTATAGATAGATGTAGTCGTGGTAGTCGAGTGATCGACAGATTAAATTTCTTCTTAAATAATTTCTTTCTTCTAGACTTTCGGATTGGTAACAGTATCGGCTGATGGTGAATGAAAACCTCGTGAGGAAGCCTGAACCTGAGGAATGTTTTTATAGTACCTCTGTATGTGGTAAAAATATATAACGATGGATTTTTCGAAGTTTGAAATCGCCAGTATTTTAAGGGCTGGCGTGGTGTTTGTGTCCATACCTTCCTTTGGGAGAGGCTTATGACCCTGCAGTACCCACATATAGTTCTTGTTAAATTCCTCATAACTGTTGCAGTTATTAACGCTGTTTAATATTCAAATATGGCGTAAATTTAAAAAGAAAGAGGGAATAAAAATAACTTTTTGGTTGTCAATACTGAAGCGAACGAGGGAGCCGTTCGATGATTTAACGAAAATGTTTCAGTATTTTTGCAGTCATGTTTTTGTATTTCTTTGTTGTTTATTCCCGTTGTTTATTTTATTGTCCGATAAATAAGCTATTCGAGTAATTTAACACGTGGAATGGAATATTGTCTGTTACTGCGAGAGTTATTTAAGAAATTCATTTCATTAATTTTATTATTCCAATTCAATATAGACTATTTAGAACTAGCTTTTGTTCGCGGCCTTTCTTTTAATGCCATTGACCTAACTAACCTTAGGGAACGGATCATTTATTCTTAACGAAAGTTACCCTGCCTTTTTAGGTGGCTCTGCCAATGTGTGTACAATTTTATTTATCAATTAATTACTAGTGTATGTTATGAATTTACATATTATCTTTGTATATAATTTTCTTTTGTACGTGTGTATGGCGCTGAACTCTTCCTAAACGGCTGGACCGATTTTCATAAAATTTTGTGTGCGTGTTCCAGTGGATCTGTGAATTGGACCCGGTAGGTGGCGCTGCGGTTGAATTTTAGATTGTTATTTTTTTATTATCAAGGCAGGACAACGTCCGCCGGGCCCGCTAGTATTATTGTAAAATTACAACTTGACCAGATAATTTCAAAGGGTATGTAAGGAACGGAACGTAAGTCATGTTAAAAATATTGAATGTAGGATGAAAAAAGGTAATCGGAACGTAAGAGTAAAATGAAGGACGGCGAAACGTCTTTTTCATTTACATGTGTGTATCAAACAAGCTGTAATGTATATTTTAATTAATTTAATATGTTTTTAATGCATTTTATATTTAAAAAAATAGCTTTGTGCATATAAACTTTAACTATGCGAAATTTCACGTTCATCCGTTCGCGCAATTCGTTTAAAAAGAGATACAAAGTTTCCGCTTCACTTACTAATATATAGATTTCAACCGTCTAGCTATTACAGTTCAAGATAATAGGCATTTAAAAGTATGTCGGATACTGCAGACTTACAAATAGGGTTTTATTTCTAGGTAAAGGAAACTAAAGAAATTTGATTAATCTCACTGAGTTTCTTGCCGGTATTTCTCGACGACAGGGATCTTTTTATATAAGATAACTAGCGGGCCCGGCAGACGTTGTCCCGCCCTGATTATGAAAAAATCCTTGACAAATTATATACTAAAACGTTCCTCATCTATCACTCTATCCACCGACGAAAACCGCATGAAAATCCGTTCGGTAGTTTTTGAGTTTATCGCGAACAGACAGACAGACAGACGCGGTAAGGGGACTTTGTTTTATACTATGTAATGAAACGACTATTGTATTATTTGAAGTTATGTCAATAACTGTGCATCTCGCCTTGTCCCACCATAATTTCACCTCCTTCTAAACCAATATATGATTTGTACTAAAATATGTAAGCACATAAAATTTACTCTTCGGATTTCGATGTTTGTAATGACTATGTAATGATAATATATTTCAAATACTTTTTATGTCCATATAACAAGTAATATTTTGTTACTAGTTTATTTAATTATTGTATTCATCGTATACAAATCGGTCCTATTTCCTGAGATTAGCGAGTTCAATCAAACAAATAAGCTATATAATATTAGTATAGATTACTACTCTTCTCTCGTACTTACCTGGAGCCGTCATTCAAATTACAATAACTTTTGATAGAGTGGACCGATTTTAATGAAATAAAGACTAAGTTACTCTCGAGGATATGCTTTATGATTTTCTTGTTGCGTTTTTGTTGTGAATCCAGTACTTTAGCAGTGATGCGTGTTCATACAATCAGACAGACAGACATTTCTAAAAATGATTGAAATGTATTCTATTACTTATTCTTAGATACCTGCAACAATTTTTTTTCACGAAAATAGAAAAAGTACAGACACTTAAGTTTTACATTATTATTATATGTATAGATATCTATGTCTAGTAGCTCAGTCTGACGACTAATAAACATGCCATCTAATTGGCATGCTAGTATACTCAGAATGCTGTGAAAAGTAACCCTGCACCGGTTCAGCATCGAGGCAGATCGCTGACGACGTAAAAGTTATTGAATCTATATTTAGCGAAGATACCCAACTCGACGCAGTAGCGAGGCATCCAGCTAACATCCAGGGTACATTAGTATACTGTTAAGAAAAGTGTTGTAAGTCTTCTGTATCCATATACTGCACGAGTAAAATGTTTGGCAGTATATTCTAAAAAGTGTGAGTTTGTTTGTCATCATGCAGGGTGTTAATCTACAAGCAGAGGTATTTTTTCAATACTTTAATGGTTCTAGGGTCTGACTATAATGTCATCTCATGTTAAATTACCATGTAGTCTCAAATGGTAAACACGCCAACGACAGATTTTCAACTTTAGGGTGGAAGCTAGCCAGCGGAATTAGAGGAAACCTTACCACTAAGCTATGGTTTTATAACGAAGTTCCACGAAGCATCGACTCAGTTGCAAGGATTCGAAACTACGTCCATCGACACTGTGTCCGAACACGCTATCACGCATTACTTATAGACACCAACAGTCTACTCTCTCTGTCTGTGCTCTTGTTATTCATGAACCAATTCGTAACCACATATCAGAGGTACTTGATTTTCAGTCATAATGCATCTTTAGTTCAGTTAGTAATTTCTATATCTTTTCACTGATGATTCCATAGATAGATAGAATTATTCCTTACCCTGAAATACATTAATTTGCTAAATGAAATGCTATGTATATACGTTTTATTTCGCAATTGGCAAGTTTACAATTTCCTTATATCACTTTTGTAGCTACGTATTACGGCATTATAATTAAATTGAATTTTAATCCTTTCGATTTCCACCATAAGCTTACAGAGGTAGTCGAAATCGAATACGTGCCTGGAATTTGTATAATAGAACGTGCAGTTATGGCAGATGCTTTACCATTTTCTCCACGTTATCTAGATATAATGTTCGAGTAGACGAGAACAAACCGTTACTTGATATACAACGGAATAGCTTAAATAGTGAACGACGAATGGGATAAAATCCATCACTGTCTAAATTAAAGTCTCCAAGTGAGCCTTTATTACCGACTTATTTCGTCTGACACGAGATCTGTCATTTAACAAAGAGGAGCTCTGCGGACACATTCCAACAATGGCCGGCCCGGTCCGATTTTTATGGCGATACTATTACTACATAAAGCGGTCACCTACTTTCGGCCAATGAATTAACTGTTTCTTTATATTGTTCCTTTGAAATAAAATTACTGCATTTGTATACCATTTTCAGGTACCATTTTAAAGAGTGATAGAAACTCTGCAAATGCTTCAATTGATAAGACCGTCCAGTGCCAGGCCTTAAGACGTGTGTTAGAGGCGCATTGTGCCGATGCGCCTCCCACGATCGTCGGAGAAGATAACTCTCGCCCTCCCCAGAGGGGTATACGATTCTGACCCTTCGACCGCGACGAGGCTCCTGACAAGGGGCCAATACCTGCCGGCGAATAGATGCAGTACCAGTTCGGCAGCTCCTGCTCCTCGGCCTATAGGTGATTGAAGGCACCATGGGCTTTTAGTCCTTGCAAGTCGGACATACCCCATCCTCAGCTGCTAGCAGCTGCTAGGGTGTGAATCCATAGGGATTTCCCCATGTAAAAAAATAAAAAAAGGCCTTAAGACGTGTATTGATAAGAAATTTCAATTTAATTGAGGCCGTAATTACCACCCAATAACAGATAATCTTGCTTGCTTGCTTGCTTGCGAATTGCTTAATTCTATTGTAGCAGGACAAAGTGTCAACACTCTATCCGATGGCAAGCAAATAAAAACAACCATCGAGATCTCTAGAAATCTAAACCAGTCTTTATGACAGTACCTAAGATTCACGATAGCTGACTATACCTTGGCTAAATTAGCAAGATGATATACCAAAAGCGGTTATTGTGATGAATATATCATAATCTGCGTGTTAATTAAGATCAGGACAAATACTGCGTCACTTCGTTTAAATACTGGAGGATAATGAACGGCTGATCCCGATTGTCAATATTACTATCATCGTCAACCGCCCAATGTATTACCTGTTGATAGTAGCGAACCAGTAGTTTGGATATAAATATGAGTATTACAATTTAAATAACTTCGACCGCGTTTCTAAATCACGGTCCCCGTGACTTATGTAAGTGTTTGGTTTTATTTATGTGCCACTAATGAGCACGGCTTTCATGTTAACATGACTGTTATCACCTACTCGATTAAGTTATACGATGATAGCGTTTTGTCCAGTTTTAATTCGGATAGCGTTGTCACTTTACGATGCATTATAATTCGTATAATGTTATTAAATAATTGATTGTTATAATATGCAATTACACAACATGGCATAGTTATACGTGGTGACGCCGCGGCGATGTCGACGTCACCGTGGGGTGCGGTGCGGGGATTTCTATGCTAAATTTAAGTGGACTGTATATGCGGGGGTGCTATATTTGATATTCAACTATTGCGATCAGCTACGAAGAGGGAGACAAGGGTAGGAAGGAAACTTGGCACATACCTCGCGGTAGATTGGAACATATATTGCATGGTGGTAGGTCTACAAAAAAAGGTTTTTTTGGGTTTAGTTTTGGCAACCATTCTTCTAGTAGATTATCACAGCCATTGTCGAGTAGGTAATGATATTATAAGTTTCTTGCGATCACTTCAATGTTCTAACAAAATGGTGGCCCTGTTGTTAAAATTTTCCAGGAAGTTTTTGTGAAAAGTCAGAATCCCTGTTCCGTGGTATTATTTTCCATTCACTTCACTTGTAACACAATAACCAAACCATATTACGTAAAACACCACCGATATTACAAAATATAGAGTCAGATAAAACAAGATTATAAATAAAATATAAAATCCACTACATGGCGTTCCAAGATCCCGCCAAAAACTCCCCTAGGAAAAGTTTTGTACTCATGCGTTATGTAACGTTACGCATTACCGTTGCTATAGTAACCATTAATATGGTAATCGTTGCCATGGTAACATGGTAACTTTGCATTTATTCTTCTTTTACTTTCTTGTTTTGGCTCCGCAGAAGCTATTGCCAGTGTCAATGTTTTGTTTCAATGGAGATTGTAACATATTTTCCACAACTTAGTGTCAATAATTTCAATGTTCCAACAAGATGGTGGCTGTCTTAGAGGGAGGGAGTTTTTGTGGCATCTCAAAATTCATGGTCCGTGGTATAATTTTCCATTCACTTCACTTATGCACAATAAACAAACTATATTACGTAAAACACCACCAATTTTACACAATACAGAGTCAAGTAACACAAGATTATGAATAAAATATAAAATCCACTACATGAGAGACCAAAATCCCGCCAAAAACTTCGACTCTATGTTATATATAATATGTATTGATACCTCAACTTTGCATTTTAAAATTATTATGTCCTATTCGATGCATATATGTAAACTATAAACGTTGAAATTGCAAGTTATTAGATAATAAAAAAACTATTTATAGTGAAAAGAAATATGTGGATGATTTTTTTAATTATAACTTATCTTAAGCCGTTCATGTACTCTAAGTATTTGTAAATAATTATAATAATGTTTAAATAGTGGTAGGACCTTTTCTACATCCGCCTGACTAGCTTTTTTTATCTCATAGGAGACAAACGAATTGGTGGGTCACCTGATGTTAAATGATAACCACCGTCCATAGACACTTGCAACACCAGAAGAGTCGCAAGTGCGTTACCACCCTGTGTTCGGGGGAGCAGGAGTGGGGAAAGGGGGAGGGGGAGGGGAGGTGTGTTATCCGGCTCTCTCACTGACCGAACGAAACGCAACAATGCAAGCACTGTTACTTCACGTCGGTTTTCTGTGAGAGGGTGGTACTACCCAGGGCGTGCCAACCCATTCACGCTGAAACCAGCAATAGCTTCAGCGTGGCTCTACCACCTCTGTCTCTGCGCTTCAGCGTGGCTCTGTCTAGTTGTCACCTGCAAGTTGAAAGTCTGTCGCCAAGCACCCATTTGTGTTGTCTGGCAGCTGCACTTCAGATCCAGTTCCGTTTTAGGTTTAGCGTGTTGACCATCTTAGACCAGATGATCATTTCACATTAGATGAGATTATTATCAAATATAAAAACTGTAAAAAATAGCTATATAACAATAATTAATTAATTTATTGTTATTTTATTATCATTATTAGGTACTTACGTATATAATGCACGCTCCTCGACCGCTGCATATTTTTTTGCAAGTCTAACCTAATCAAACCGAGACGAAACTGTTTTGTTTTAAATTAAAAATCATCAAGTTGGCAAATTAGAACAGAACAGTTTCGTTTCGGTTTGGTAAGGTTAGGTTAGAATTGCAAAAAAGATGCAGAGGTCGAGGACCGCGGTGCATTATATACGTAAGTACCCATTGTTATTACAAATTGTTGATAATTATTCTGCTGTTGAGTAATGTGTTATTTTGCATTGTATAAAATCTCTTCACGTTATGTTTAAACCATTGCTCCGACGTCATTTGTTGATTATAGCTTTTGTAAAAAAGAAATATAGAGCATTTTTATAATACCATTCTGTTTCTAACTTGGACCACACCAAAGTCGGTGATTTGTTAGGCCCACATACGTACTTTATATTTGTTTTTCTGATTACTGTATAACTAAGAATTAATAACGAATACCCATAGCGGTGATATTTCCATTTGTTATCATTAATTAAAAACGGAAATTATACGATATCGCTTGATAATAAGTTTATAATATAAGATTAAATAAATTAACTTTGCGTGTATCAGTTGAAACTACTTTGACTTATACTACTAAACTAGCCTCTGCCCGCGACTTCGTCTGCGTGGAATAGTTACTTTGGGTTAACGCTTACACGCAGCGGAAGCTCTCAAGAGGAAAAATACCCCGATTTTGAAACATTCTTCATTGGTGCTCCGCCCCTATGGGTCTTAGCGTGATGATATATAGCCTATAACCTTCCCCGATAAATTACCTATATAACACTGAAAGAATTTTTCAAATCGGATCAGTCGTTCCTGAGATTACCCCCCTACAACGTCACAAACTCACAAACTTAACCACTTCATAATATTACTATAGAAGTATATATAGTATAGATTACACATTCACGGAACACCTACCTAACTTAAACTTTAAGCTTCACGTTCAACTTGAAAAATATAATAAAAAGCCAACGTCACGCGATGTTATCAGGCGGCCACCCATCCAAGCACTGAGCGCGCCCGGCGTTGCTTAACTTCGGCAGTCGGACGACAGCCGGTGTTTTCATCACTCTACCGGACACAATGTTTACCCCCACCCTTTTTCGTCACACAAGAAGGTTGCCGTACCGAATTCCAAAACCCTCTCATAAGAAGTGATACTTCAAAAAATGATTGACGCAATTTCAGAACATACACTAACGAACATAACATACTTCTGCAAACATTGCTTCAAACATATGAATACTGAATAACCCACTTCAATTATTGTACACATAATAGCAGACAAAATGTCTGACGGCAAAAAGGCAGAAACAAATGGATTAGGTAAACTGACGTAATACGTTACAATCGTTCTTGTAATTTGAACTGTTGATACATTTGGCTTGGAATTATATGGAATTGTGCGCAGAATTAATATATTTCTTAGTGTATTTTATTCTTTTATTTTATGTATAATACACAGTATATATTCTATATTTTATGAATATAAATAACTAAAATGATTGAGGTATGTCGTTATGTGCGCATCACTCAAAGAATACTGGACACATTTCGATCACATTCCTTTGTTTTATTCCAAGAGAAAAACGTCACGATGGCTTCATTTAACATAGAGTTATCAAAGTTTTAAGAGACTACAGTTTTCTACAAGCACTATCCCTTTTTCACTCGAAATGACTACGCTATTGGCCTAGCAAGGCTTTTACATCTTCACCGGACTATACATTCGGCGAATTGTTTTCTTACCATGGAGAAATGAAGCAAGCGGTTTGATGCATAGGTTGTTTTTCTTCGTAAGTATGATACTCTTAAAATAATGAACAACCTAGACGAAATCGCGGGTATCAGATAGTTTATTTATTAATTTATCGTGGGTCATCGACATGAAAATACATTTGTTAATATACTAATTTTAACAGTTTTGCAATTAAATTTAGATTTAGTATTTATAGGCAACCGCGTCTTGCTCCAACATTAAATAAAATTTCAATAAAACCAAATATTTTACAAATTTAAAGATTTAACATAAACTAGCGGGCCCGGCAGACATTGTCGCGCCCTGATTATGAAAAAATCCTTGACACAATTATATACTAAAACGTTCCTCATCAATCATTATATCCACCGGTGAAAACCGCATGACAATCCGTTCGGTAGTTTTTGAGTTTATCGCGAACAGACAGACAGACAGATGCGGTAGGGGACTTTGTTTTATACTATGTAATGATGATAATAAGAAAACTAACAAACTATAACAGAAAGAGAAAATAAATACCAAACCCAGTTAATACTCTAAAACTCTATTTTGTGAATAGATACATATGTTTATACCGCTGTTTTGAATTTATCTCTTTTATTTGAGAAAATTTCGCATATTTAATGTAATGTATTATCTATACATATATCATATTTCTATACATATAATAAGAATGTAAATCTAACATGTCTAACATGTTCGTATTCTGTGAAAAAAATTGTTGCAGGTGTCTACCAATAAGTAATAAAATACGTTTCAATCATTTTTAGAAATGTTTGTCTGTTTGTATAAACACGCATCACTGACAAAGTACTGCGTTCACGATATAAAACATATTCTCGAGTAACATTTAGTCATTGTTTCATTAAAATCGGTCTCGTCTATCAAAAGTTATTGCAATTTGAATGACCGCTCGAGATAACTACGAGAAAAGAGTAGGTAAGTAAATGCAGTCCAATCTCTTTACAAAAACAGGATATTATATAATGTCTAAATAATATCTAAGACACAGTAAACGAAAGGCTGTTTTTTGCATTAAGTTAAACGCGGAGGAATTCGCGGGCACAGTTAGTTATTTATAAATACAATATTGATTCTTATTCGGTTAGACTTCCTATCAACGATGGTCTTTAAATCTAGGACAAAACTGGTTTTTACAGTATATGATTTCAACATATCAGAGATTTAAAATTAGGTGCAACAGCAGAAATATGAGTTCTTCAAGAAAGAGAGACGAAATTCTTAGCCTTCCATAGATTCACCGTGCGAGTGCCGGGTCCATCGTGTGGCAGAGGGAGAAACTCAGAGCAGTTCCCAGGACTTGCGACCCAGGTGTAGGTTTAAGGAGGCCCCCTTTGAGATGCGCATCAACGCTCACCTTCACTGCTCGAGTTTCCCGCCCTGCCTAGCCAAATTTGGTAGGAACCTGTTAAGAGTCTGGTTTTTTTTAATTTGATGAACTATATATATAAAAAAAAACAATCTAATCCGTTTAGAGGTGTATGACGTCACATTATATTGTAGCCATGCGAAGCCGGGGCGAATCACTAGTAACTAAATAAAACTAAAGTGTCCTCAGTTCATTTGAATTTATTTCGAAAACGGTCGAATCGATTGTAACCAGACTTTGCAAGCAACTAGGGCACTTTTTGGAGTATTATGTAGACTTTCATATCATTACTCTTTTCCATAGGAGTTAAGCTGTGAAAACAAAATTCAAATTCATCAAATTAAATAGAGAAAAATGTATACACGTGAATTACATATCCAAAAAAACGCATTTACTTAATGTATAAGTCGTTACATTTCAAAATGAGCCGTTCCTAATATTTTACCATATTTTCTAAGATCTTCAAATTTCGTACGTGTAAAATATGAATAAAAAAAACTGAAAACCTCATGAACGGCGAAATTTGGACTACGTTCTGGGTATATAAAAACCGGAAATCTTAAAAAATGAAACATGTTATACGAGCGCTTAAAATTGGATATAGCTCATTTTGAAATGTACATACATTTTTGGTCATACTTTACAAAATTAACCTACTGGTCGTGCAAAAGACTAGCGTGAATATAAAACAGTGTAACAGAAAATAATGTAACGGCATTCAGTAATACGCTAACATCAGAAACCCTCATGAATTCTCAACGGGCGCCGAGTGGCGAAAGAATATATTTTGTGATGGAATTAACGGAATTTCTTGCGCGTTTTCCCGGTGACGGGCCATTCGACCGCGTTGGCGTGGATTACGCCATCCGCCATTTTTAATAATCTGATTATGTTGTGAGTTATAATCCAAGTAACTAATTAATAAGTATTAATTATAAAAAAAAACTATGTAACTAGACTATTAAGGATACGTTGGCAGTTTGTTAAGAGGTAGATATACCATAGTAAAAACAAGATAGTACTTTGATAGATCTTGTAGGTGGTAGAGACACGCTGAAGCTATTAGTGGTTTCAGTATGAATGGGTCGGCTCGCCCGCGGTACTACCACCTGACCCACAGAAAACCGACGTGAAGTAAAAGTGCTTGTACTGTTGCATTTTTTTTGTATATTATAGGAGGCAAACGAACAGACGGGTCACCTGATGGTAAGTGATCACCGCCGTCTATAGAGACTAGCAGCACCAGGGGAGTTGCAAGTGCATTGTCAGCCTATGTTTGGGGGAGAGAGAAGTGAGGGAAGGGGGAGGGAGGAGTGGGGGAAGGGGGAAGGGGAGGGTGAGGAGGAGATGGGCCTCCAGCGCTCTCACTGACCGATCGAAACGCAACAATGCAAACACTGTTACTTCACGTCGGTTTTCCGTGAGAGGGTGGTACTACCCCGGACGAGCCGACCCATTCATGCTGAAACCAGTAGTAGCTTCAGCGTGGCTCTACCACCTCCATAAAATTCGTTCGGTCAGTGAGAACGCCGGATACCCACCACTCTCCTCCCCCTCCCCCAAACACAGGCCGGCAACACACTTGCGACTCCCCTGGTGTTGCTATAATTAAAAAAAATATATAAGAAATAGATCACAAGCTTATTGGGATAGGACGTTTAAAGACAAGCTTTTACTTAAATGCATTAAAAACTTAATCAGATTTTTTTTTCAACGTGTTTGATGAATATTTTGAAACTCGTCCTTTTGTTTTTATTTCATTTTCGCGTATTGTCATATCAGTACTGAACAAAAATGCAGAATTGAAAAGTCATAGGTCTGAAGAATTGGTTCTATCACAGCTTGCAAGATTTGACCTAAACAAACTAACAAACATTGCAAGGCAAATAAAAGCTAGTAGTAATAACAATAAACAAAAATCATTATTAAATCTCTTATAAAGACTGGCAGATTCTTTTTTAAGTTGTCTGATCTCTTACATTTGCCATAACATTTCATACAAACCTCTGTTTACTCGGTACAATTATGTTTTCAAATGTTTTGGTCATCTATACTAATATTATAAAGAGGTAAAGTTTGTGAGTTTGTAACGTTGTGCTGTTGTAGGGGGTAATCTCAGGAACTACTACTACAGGTCCGATTTGAATAATTCTTTCAGTGTTATATAGCTCATTCATCGAGAATGGTTATAGGCTATATATCATCACGCTAAGGCCAATAGGAGCGGAGCACAGATGAAATATGTTTCAAAATCGAGATGTTTTTTTCTTTTTGAGAACTTCTGCTGTGTGTCAGCGTTAGCCCAGAGTAGTAACTATTACTACGCGGACGAAGTCGCGGGCAGGGGCTAGTATAATATATAAGGGTTAAAGAAAAGCAATCTTGTAGACACTCTTCTGTCTATTTTACACACGTAACCTTGCCACGGGAAAGAACGGAATAAAGAACATAGATAATATAATAAATTAAAAAAGTTTCATGTCATTTGGACGTAATTACGTTCTGTAATGTTAAAGGTTAACATTTTCGAAGAAGTTTTTAAAAATAGTCTTATTTGTATTGTGTTACATTCCTTACAACATTCAGAAAATGGAAGATGTTACGTTTAAAAATTTGTTAGCATTCGACGTTCATAATCAAATAGCTTTATACATCTGACTCGTAAATAAACACAAAGCGATGTGAGCGGACACGTTCTGTGTGTGCTGAGAACTGCTGTTATGAACATAAAGTGCTTTTAGCGCTTGTCGACGGAACGCCTCGTGAAATGCAAAGTTCACGCGTTTGTGTAATATAACTTCGCCTTTATAGTATGCAAGTCGAGATACACCCTACATTACACGTTAATATATACTTACATAGGTATATTACAGTATACATTATATGATACAGATATAATATACAGTATAATACGGAATTGAAAGCTCAAAACAACGGATTAACTATGTACTATTGAGAATTTTTAATATCTAGTATAAGTAGTCCGAATTCTTTAAATTTCATAATTGAGTCGCATTACATTTTAAAGCGAACTCCAATTTTAGCCGTTCCTAATATTTTATGTAATTTTTCAAGATCTTTAAATAAAACATCATAAAAAAAACCTTATGGACAGTAAAATTGAATTTAGCTCATTTTTAAATGTAACGAAACCATTTTAATAGTTTCTTTATTAATATTAGATAGATTTTCACATCTATTGGCACTCCGAGCAATAATTAGAACCTGGTTAATTGGGATCTCAAGGGACCAACAAAGTTGTACCATTTATTGAGGGTTTCCATTAATCCAGTTTTCCAATTAGGCAGGTTTGAAATTATAGCTGTCTCATTTACAGAGGCTTCCGCTTATAGAGGTCGCCTGTCCTGTCCCAAACCGATTAATTTGTCTCATTTATAGAGGGAATTGAGTTACAGAGTCCGAATTATAAAGGTAAATATCGAATAAATCCTTGAAATCAGATCTCATTTAACCAGGTTTGAAAAGTCCCATTAATAGAGGTAATTCAATGAAAAAGTACCGGGACTTCATTGCAACTCTCAATAACAGAGGTTTCTCATTTATCCAGGTCCCATTTAACCAAGTTTCACTATATACAGTATATTAATTAATCAAAAATATTATGAGCTGCACAAACAAACTCAATACATAATATCATTATTACACATACACAGGCCGCTATACTACGCGTCGCTACTCTCTGACTCTGACGCAATACGTCACGAGCATGTCCAGGTTACCGGTGACGCGAACCCACAAATTTCTTCACCACCATTTTTTTTATCGCTCAACGCCGCTAAATATATTTTCACTTAAAAAAAGAAACTCGAGGTAATTGATTTGGCAGACGATACATACATATGTTTTAACATCAAAGTTACAAAGTATTTGGCTTGGTGTCAAAGAGAGCATAAGCAAGCTGTTGGCACAAGACGAGAGTGGGCGTGGCTTATGACATACTATTATAACATATAGGTACTGCCGATAACCCTTTAATGAAAAGAATTCTTCATAGATGCTGTGCCAAAAAACAATTGAATAATAAACTACAAAATAGTAATTAAGCATGCGAGCTTTGAGATAACTAATTACTGCAGCCCATGACCTTAAGAATTTTAGGTTATAATTCAGCCATATCCCATTTCTAAGATATTTTTACTCCTGGGGATTATGTTGGAAGACCTCGTGGCACCAGTGGATCGAGAACTGCTATGACAATTAATGTACAACGTGGAAACCCAATAACTTAAATGCTTATGCTCTCTCCACAAATTAACAATCTAGTTTTAACACGATCTTTGAAATACTGAGGTTCTCTGTTTTCCTACAGAATTCGTATGTGCATAACTTTTTAGAAGCTACGCGGCCAGCCGTATTGATTTTTTTAAATGAATATAATCAACTAGCTTCTCCTCGCGGCTTCGCTTGCGTTAATAAAGGTTTAATACATCTCTCGGGAACATCGTTTTTTTTCTAGACAAAAGGTATTCCGTGTAATTTTCTGTACTCCTGGTAGTGTGTATGCAAAAACTCTGGTAGGTGGTAGCTGGGTAGAATGGGTTGGCTCGACCGGGGTAGTACCACCCTCTCACAGAAAACCGACGTGAGGTAACAGTGCTCGCATTGTTGCGTTTCGTCCGGTCAGTGAGAGCGCCGGAAGCCTACCTCTCCTCCCCTACTTCCCCCCAAACACAGGCTGGCAACGCACTTACGACTCCCCTAGTATCTAATGTCTATGGATGGCGGTGATCACTTAATAACAGATGACCCGCCTTTTCGTTTGTCTCCTATGATATATACAAAAAAAGAATCATGATGATCGATTGACTAGTTAAAGCGTGATAAACAAACAAACGGAACATTCCCATTTATAATATTAGTCTCTTAGGGCATCTAACTTTATGTACAACTAGCTGTGCCCGCGACTTCGTCCATGTTGAACCTTATGAGCAAAACTGTGACTAACAAAGTCATCTGAATGTATTAAGTCCAGTTACTTATCTACTTTTCTCTCAGTCTCCGTACTTAAGTCGTGTCGTCATTACAATTACAATAACTTTCGATAGACCTAACCGATTTTAATGAAACAAAGACTAAATGTTACTCGAAGTTATAAAGATATGACATATTTTATTAAAAAGGTTTTATCATGAACCTAGTACTGCTAATGCGTGTTCATACAAACAGACAGACAGACAGACAAACAGACATATCTAAAAATGATTGAAATGTATTTTATAACTTCTTCCTAGACACCTGCAACATTTTTTTTACAAAAATATAAAAGTACAGACACGTTAGATTTACATTCTTATTATATATATAGAAAAAACATCCTGATATTAATATTCGGATAACGTAATTTTTGACACGCGATACAGTTTTTTTTTCCTTCGAACTGACTACGCTATTGGCCTAGTAAGGCTTTAACAGCTTCACCGGACTACCGACAGGCGAGAAAAATCTCAAAGATTAAAGATGATTTTGTATCTTACGCGGGCGAATACGCGGGCCTAACTCTTATTCAAAATCAAAATACTCTCTCTTTATTCAATTTAGGCCCTGAGAAGGCACTTATGAACGTCAAAACTACCACCGGTTCGGAAAACAACCCAGTCATCGAGAAGAACCGGCAAGAAACTCGATCTGGTTTGCCTTTTCATAATACATAGCATATTTATTGATTATTAAAACATAACGACGTATACTATATACGTATATACATTCGTTGTTGGTGGATGCATAGAGAGAGGCGACACTTCCAGACGTCGCCATCGTTCACATATTGATCCACCCTGTAATAGCCTTTATGTACTAAGACCAGCTTTACACTTTATTATCTGAGCTAATCGAGTCTTTTACTTTATTTCTATTTGTAGTGTAATCATATTTACGCTAGGAGCGCTGCTAATAAATCTAAGAAACAGAACGTAACTGAAAACGAACTAAACGCAAACTCTATACACATTAATCAACGAAAACATATTTAAAAACGAATTCAAAAAATGACATTCCGAACGCGTATTACCAACATAAAAAAAGCTAAAAAAAGGTTAGCATTTGCCACCTTACAGATATTAACTTAATTTGATCGTGTCCGCGCGAATTCTCTCTGGCTTAAGGTACTGGCTATTGTAGTATTGGAGTTAATAAGAACCTTAGCAAATCTCACTGGAAAATATTTTAGCACGTTTAGTATTTTATGTTACCATTTGGAATGTAAAAGTAGTTATTTAATTTTCTCAAGATAAGATTATATATCTTTATATTGTTTTCGTGAAATAACCAGTATTAGTTATACTATATCTAAAATATTTTAAAACTTACTGTAGTTTAGATAACTCTTCTACTCTAATAACCCTCAACTTTTCTGTCACTGATGCTATTGTTGACCTTCCTGCATTGATATATAAAAACCCAAGATGCACAGCCTCGAATAAAAGTAAGTTGCGGGGTGGTAGGGTGCCTGTACCCGACTGGATCGCGACCACCGTACACCAGGTGGAACACCCGCTATAGTGGCACGTTTGGGCGTGTCGTGTTCCGGGATCAGCCGGTGTATATCCAGCAACTATGGGGGGGGCCCTTCCCTGACTGGGTCGCTTTCAGGCCGGCATGACAGCGGCGACCGGCGATGCATAGTATGTCTTTCGGTGGTCGCCATTGTTTTTGGATTGTACTGTGCTTACCATCAGGCACAGTACAGTCACTTTGCCGAGCTACAATAAAAAAAAAAACGCTCAAAACCGTCCCCGTAAGCTAACCGATATACCTAAATAATTATAGTTATAGTATAAACTTATTTTCTTGCAAATTCAACCTTACGCGAATTATTTAAAGTTGTGTTTACAAAGCAGTTCACAAAAAGTCCAGAGACGCGAGTGACCAGAGAATATTTGAAATAAGTGCATAATTTTCAATTTTTTATTTTTTGTTTTTATATATCATTGCCTTCCTGTGATAAGCTTATTCCTAACCTCTTGTTTTTGGGCAACAAATTTGCTAGATTATTCCTAATTATCGAGTAGGTAATATGACAAGTAACTTATGATAATTTAAGTATTCTATTTATTTTTTCACTCTTGAGAGCTTCTGCTGCGTGTTAGCGTTAGTTCAAAGTAACTGGTTGCGCCGCTTTAAATATATTTTAAATTCTTGCATTATTGTGATCAGATCGCGACACTTTCGCTCCCCGCTTAAGTACCCCTTCCTGGCACATGCTTACATTCATTAGCTCGTCAAACACGCAACAGTCGTTACCGCGCCGCGTGCAAGAACAGTTTGAATTTTCGCCTGGTCGAGTGAGTAAGAATAAAACACATCGCTCCGCATATAGTGCGTGCCGACACACTTTATAAACAATAATTGTTGTGTGAAACCTTTTGAAACTAGACTTTAGTGTCCGTCAGTGTTGTGACGGAGAAAAAACAGTGGAGTGCAACGAGAACAATCACCTAGCCGGCTAGCCACGTGGAAACTGCAACGCCACGAGGTATGTGCCAAGTTTCCTTCCTAGTCTTGTCTCCCTCGTCGTATCTGATCGCAATAGTTGAATATAAAATATAGCACCCTCCGCAAATACAGTCCACTTATATAATCTAATGCTATCTATATAGATAGCATAGAAACATCCCGCTTCGGTGGCGTCGAGAACGCAACGGCGCCACCAGTAACTATTCCACGCGAACGAAGTCGCGGGCAGAGACTAGTAAGACATAAATAGATTGCACGTCTCTTTGCTACATCGTAATATAAAAAACAGGGTAAAAACTATAATTTAATGATTCTCAGATATTTCAGAAATTGAAAGAACTGGATTTAAGTTTTTGTACTAGAACCAAGAATTGTTTTCTTACTATTTCACTGCTTAAATCAAATCAAAAATATTTTATTCAATTTTTTATGTCATAGCAGGCAAACGAGCAGGTGGGTCACCTGTTGTAAAGTGATCATCACCGTTCATAGACACTAACAGCACCAGGGCAGTCGGAAGTGCGTTGCCAGACTGCACTTGGGGGAAAGGGAGGGGAGAAGAGGTGAGGTGGGCTTCCGGCGCTCTTACTAACCGAACGAAACGCACCAAGCGAGCACTGTTACTTCACGTCGGTTTTCTTTATGAGAGGGTGGTACTATCCCGAGTGAGCCGACCCATTCATGCTGAAATAAGTAGTAGCTTCAGCGTGGCTCTACCACCTACAATTTTTTTTTACAAATTTAAACTCGTGCTGATGTAACTATAAATATATTTAATCGTTAATTAAAGAAGTCATCCATCTTTTCATTTTCATAATAGTGGTTGATACAAAAGAATAATTCCCTCGGAAATTATACAAAACAAATATGTTAATTAAAAGTTAATATTACAATTTTGTTCTTTTGTAATGAAACAGTCTGAATGATTCTGACATAACGCAAAGAACGCAGGCGGTTCATTCGGTGAGATATATTCCAAATTAAAGATTATTGTGGTAACAGCAACTGCGAACTAAAATGGTATTGTAGCAAGCTAATACTTATATGGAACGAATAAAATCGCTTATAAATTTTTTTGAGCTCTTTTATGTCATCTATACTATAATAAAACTGTAGCAAGGTCAAATCTGTACATTAAATATTTTTTGAAAATTTTGATCGGGGTAGACTTTGTTATCGATATAGAAGCCAAAAATAATCTTTTTACAATTTTTGTCTGTCTGTCTGTCTGTCTGTCTGTCTGTCTGTCTGTCTGTCTTTCTGTCCCTGTGAACACGCATCACGCTGAAAGTACTGAACCGATTTTAACGAAACTTGATACAATAATAACTAATATTCCAAGGTTACATTTAGGATACTTTTTGTCCCATAAAACGCAAGGGGTACTCCAGGATAACGAAAGACAAAAAATTGTAGTTAATGTAACTAGACTTTTTTGCGACACCTTAGTACAAGAGCCAGCAATGTTGGAAGAACGAAAATTTAAGAAAAGCTGGTTCTTTAAAATGAAGATATATTATGCCCTTCCAAACAGTATTCAGGATACCTGGTAGCCGGTTAACGTTGTGTTTTTTAATGCGCATCACACCTTTACAGGTTAAAATTTTGGGTTATAAATAATTTAAGGAACATTTTTTTTCAGTAACTTTTAAACGCTATTAAAAACATGAATTTATATACTGCCAGACTATTTTGTTATTGATAATAATGTGCCCGATGATATTCTTTATAAATAAAATAATTCATTTCAAACCATTTTATTTTTTCCATTGCAAAGAACATATTTCATTTTATTAACCATTATGATATTGAGATTACACCGTAAACACCGTAAACGAAAAACAACGATAAACGTAGACATATGACTTGAGACTGACGTCATCTTGAATACATGCGTCTATAACAGGCGCTTCCACAATTATCGCTATCTTTATCATACATAAAATGGGGTAAACATCAATGCAATTGCAGTATCTAGCTCTAAGTTTCTAAACGTTTTCAAAGCATTAGCCGGTTTTAATTGGGGTGTTCATCCATAACATTTACTTCGTTTATACTTCAATATTACACGCAGTCGAATTGACTATGCCAGCTTTCTTTATGATAGTAGTGCTCAGGTTAACCTCTATAAACTAGAGACACTAGAGACACAAACTAGAAACACTAGAGAGCCGCTGCTGACGTTCATGGAACACGTGGCAGAAATAGCAAAAAAAAGAAATAAATAGAAAAGAAAAACGGAAATTGCAAAAACAAAAAAAAATAAAATAAAATAAAGAAAAAAGTTTCGAAAGAAATATTCATAAATACATAAAGTCTCGGATAATGTCCGGGGGAAAAAGGGGACTTAAAATAAAAAAAAAAACCTCTATAAACTTGAAAAAGTCCAAAACCAGGCCATGAGAATTATCGGGGGTTTCATTAAAAGTATTCCAATCCATGTCATGGAAAGCGAATTGAGCATATGTCCGTTACATCTTAGGAGACAATATTAAGCTGGCAAAATTATATTTAAATTTAAGTCATTCGAATTTATAGAAATTGCAGAGGCCTTATCATTTGCACAATTATCGATGATGTGCACCACATCCTGGCAGAATGTGTTCGAAACAAAGATATTAGATCTAGGCTTAATGCTTCTGGTTCGTTCCACACTGGTTGGTACAATTCGTTATTGTCTGACCCCACTTCGAAAGATGCTAAACAATTGTACAAAATTAATATGAGCTATTGTTAAGTTTATTGTCATTCTTATTGTTATATAGTTGTATGTCACTTAGGCGATATAGCCGAGAAGGCGACTAAGCCTTCATTAAAAAATAAATAATAATAATATTAAAATTACAGCTATCTTAACATGGTTTGGACGTACTTTATTTTATTTAGAAAAAAAAATAGCATCGGGCACATTATTGTTAATAACAAAAATGTCTGGCAATGATAATTTCATGTTTTAGTAGCGTTTCTAAGTTAGTAAAAAACAAAACACTCAAAAATTATATAAAAGTCAATATTTTTGTCTGTAAAGGTGCGATATGCACTAATAAACGCAACGTTTACCGGCAGCCAGGTAGCCCGCACTCTGTTCGGAAGAACATAAAGATATATAAAAGCTGGCTTATTTTCTTTTTCGAAACCGTTGCTAGCTCTTAGACAAATAGTTACAGGCAAGTGACATTTGACGCGTCGTGCTCATATCTTTTTTATATTTATATTTTTCTTCAATACAATGGAGTATGAAAAAGTTTTAATACAAGTTGAAAATAGTTATGATATTATTCAGTGTTCCATTTATCATTATTTTATTTTATGAATACATTTTATCGTTTAATTTACAATTTAACTCTATCAACTTGATATTTTATAATGTAAACGTTACTGACTGTATAGTAAACGTCTACAAAAAAGCGAAAGGAACTTCGTTAGAAACTGGGGGGTCCATAGACCTTTAAAGCTTTTTTTCACATTACCACCAATATATGTTGGTTGCTACGAACGGGTTGTAGGCTTATTTTAAAAGATTTCTCACATACCATCTGGGTATATGTTTGAGTGAGTCCCTTGATAGTTTGGATTCACAATTGGAAACCGATGGTGTAGCTGCAATAAGGTTTTAGTTACCTATATTAAAATTTTTCGCGTTTAAAAATACAATTGGCACCAGTGATAACCGATTTGGTGCAGACGAAGTTGCACGGGTCAGCTAGTTATAAATAAAAATATAGTTTTATTTTTATCTAAATAGAATCGGATCACGATTATGTAGTGTTAGAGATTGATTAACTGGATCGATTCGATGTTTAATATCAATTATTCGATCTCAAATCGCTATCCTCATTGTGGAGACAATCGACAAAAAGAATATACAATGAATCAATGACAGACACTTCAAAGACTTAAACATAATCAAACTGATTATTTGTTAGAATAATCATTGCAAATATAAAACAATAAAAAATAATGTATTTGTAATATATTGTATAATGTAATTATGTATGTTTGCCTATTACTTTAGTATGCTATCCTTACTGATGTTAAAAACTAGCTTTTGCTTGCGGTTTAGTTCGCATTAATATAGATTTCATCTATTCTCCGGCAACAGTACACTTTTTGTGGATGAAAGGTATGCCCTCTTCTATATAGGTACCTGAGAACGTGTATGCCAAATCGTATGATGATTGGACCATTAGTTTAGGCATGAAAGCGTAACGAATGTACAAACTCGCTTTCACATCCTTACTTTCGTAACTAATATTATAAATGCGAATGTGAGTTGTCTGTTTGTTTTTTACACTTTCAAGCCTTATCTGAATATAGTGAAATTTTGCATACATTGTACTGTCAAACTTTTATTAATAGAAGCGATGCCGCGAGAAAAACCTAGTCTAAACGGCTTTAAGCTTTATGTATTCTAAAATATGAGTTGTCGTTAGATTCATGTTTTTCGTGGGAGTGAGTAAGGTTATGTTATATTTAAATATGACTTCTGTGAATCAAGCAGAGAAGAGAAATAATAACAGCTCGTTCGTTAATGTAATTTTTTATTTTTTCGTATAATTCCATTAGTTTGATATTGTATTTAAGACACCACATACGAAGTGATCCATCTGAATAAAATCGGCTGAGTGCCTTAAGCGCTCGCCTTAGTAATCCGGTGAAGCTGTAAAGACCATGCGAGGTCAATAGCGTAGTCAGATCGAAAAAAAAAACGAAATGATCTTAACAAATATATTTCAAAGGTTAATTTTTTGCACTGTTTCAGAAACTGAGACAGCTGATATTCTTTGTCTGTGGTTCGGCAGGTTTCTATGGTTTAAAATTGGTGAGAGAAGAGAGCACGACGTTACTTTCTCTGTATAATTTTAATTGCTTTTTCACGGGACATGGGTTCATCGTGGGATCGTTTTGATTTGGTCGTGCTATAAAATATGATTATAACAGTGAAGTGGGATGTTCGATGAATTTTTATATCGATATTTTCTCCTTAACTTTTAAATGTCATCTCCATAGTATGGAATAATTTATTTCATTCTTATCATTACATAGTATAAAACAAAGTCCCCTACCGCGTCTGTCTGTCTGTCTGTTCGCGATAAACTCAAAAACTACTAAACGGATCTTCTTGCGGTTTTCACCAGTGCATAAAATGATTCATGAAGAACATTTTCGTATATAATTTGTCGAGGATTGTTTTATAATCAGGGCGGGACAACGTCTGCCGAGCCCGCTAGTAATATATAATTTTCAAATACTCGATTGTTTGTCTGATAGATTTCTTTAGGAACAAATAAAGAATACAAGAGAAACAGTAGAATCAAAATGATGTATATTGACGAATTTAATACCTAAATACATTGATATACAAAAACCAAAGATGCACACTAATTTCTAAAACTAATTTCTAATTTCAAATAGTCTCGCGTCGCTTGCCTCCTTGTAAAAACAACTCTAAATCCTTCGGGAAAGGTCGAATTTACATTATCATAAGTTTATCGCATAATCATAACCACGTATGTATATTGGGGAGTTTTTGCGGGATGGTTTTGAGCGCTACTTTTATTCGAGACTGCGTGTCTTGGGTTTTTATATGTCAATGTTTAAAAAATATTGTATCAATTATTTTTATTGTAATTACAAAAAAATATATATTGGATATTCGTCTTTCAAGCCTAATATCGTATTATTTTCTTATCTTACGTGTTCTAACAAAATGGTGGCCCCTTATCAGATTTTTGTATGGGGTTTTGTGACATTTCAAAAACCATATTCTACGTTGTTATTCTTTAGCCATTTCATTTGTGTAAAATATCCAAATAATAATATTACGTAAAATGACACCAACGTTTCTGAATCTATACTATAATATTATAAAGCTGGAGGGTTTGTTTGTTTGGTTGAACGCGCTAATCTCAGGAACTACTGGTCTGATTAGAGAAATTCTTTCAGTGTTACATAGCTCATTTTTCGAGGAAGGCTGTATATTATTACGCTAAGACCAGTATGAGCGGAGCAGCAATAAAGAATGTTACAAAATCGTTTCTTTTTTCCTTTTGAGAGTTTTCGCTGCGTGTTAGCGTTAGCCCAAAGTAACTATTCCACGCGGACGAAGTCGCTGGAACAGCTAGTGTAGGATATATATAACGAAAATTGATCGATAGAAATAAATGATACATACCAGACTAAAATTGCACTAAAAGCTTCACAACTTTATCGATAATTCTGTGTTGCGGCACTATTCTAAAATTTCTAAATCCTTTCCATAAAATCTGGTAATTAGACGACAACACTGATGTATACAATTGACCTCAATTGATGTTACCGAGTTCTCGTTAGAATCATGCCGAGGGAACTCAGCTTATGAATTTTAATATCACAACCCGATTTCATTACACGGGCTGTATTTATAGAAACAACTTATTTATTCGGACGTGTATTTTGTTCTGTTTTCCTTTTGTGTTCAAGGAAAGCCGAAGTGTTTAATTTTCTTATTTAAGTTTTTTTATGTCATAGCAGGCAAACGAACAGGTGGGTCACCTGATGTTAAGTGATCACAACAGTCAATAGACACTAACAACACCAGGGGAGTCGAAAGTGCGTTGCCAGCCTATGTTTGAGGGAAGGGGAGGGTAGGTGAGCCTCCAGCGCTCTTACTGACCGAACGAAACGTAACAATGCAAGCACTGTTACTTCACGTCGGTTTTCTGTGAGAGGGTGGTACTAACCCGGACGAACCGACCCACTCACGCTGAAACCAGTAATAGCTTCCGCGTGGCTCTACCACCTACCAAGCGACCTTTGTAGTTGGAGCTTATCTTTTATAAGTATTAGGATTTCCGGGCAATAAAACTTCTGTTAGCGGGTGTACGTCGTTCATACGTTACATCCGGACAATATTTTTCCTAATTATCTTTACTGAAGTAAGTGAGTTTGTATCCCTGTAAACTACAATTAAAGTACTTCAGAAACCGGGCAACAGTAGTTTGGATTCGAACCTACGTCCATTGACGCGGTGTTCGGACACGTTATCAACTGGCTTAGTATACTACGACTATTATACCCTCATCGAAAATCCTTAGGTATTATTATATCTCCGTATAATATCAACCAACTTAGATGGATACTAACGATTTCCAGCGACTTCGCACGACTTTTCTATGCAGTAATTATTTTCGACTCTTTATTTTTTATCTATATATACCTATATATAAAATAATAACTGACTGACTGTCAGAAAAATGACGGATTTTTATATAAACGTGATTCCCATTTTTCCCAATCTTCAAATTCAAATTCAAATTCAAAACACTTTATTCAATTTAGGCCCTAAGAAGGCACTCATGAACGTCAAAACTACCACCGGTTCGGAAAACAACCCAGTCATCGAGAAGAACCGGCAAGAAACTCGATCTGGTTTATCTTTTTAACAAATATATATAATATTTAGAATAATAATATATTCTATATAAAAGTAAATTTCACAAACGTTTTTAATGGATGCACAGAGATGAGTCAATTCCAGACATCACCATCGTTCACATATTGATCCACTCTATAATAGCCTTTTGACACCAAAACCCGCTTGACATGGCGCTTAAATTCACAATCCGGCAAATCGGTAATATCCTTTGGGACTTTGTTGTAAAATCTAACACTATTTCCCAAAAAACTGTTACTGGTTTTACTAAGTCTAAAACGTGGGACAACCAGTTTGTCACAGTTTCTAGTATTTAGTATTCTTCTTAAAAGTTGAATTTCCAAAAATGCTTCCTTAGTACCTCACCTATAGTGTAAAAAATGAATTAGCATGCATATGCCAGTCAGTCAGTAAGTTGCTATTTTTTTATATATACATATATCGTGAGAGTCACTATTGACCTGCGACACCGCGCTATTGACTCTATCGGGGGTGTTACTAATGACTTTAAACGCTATTGGTTGAAGTTGTCGGCTGTTCATTATTTACACCGATATGAGACGCCATTGGTTGGGGGTATCGGCTGTTCGGGTTTATGTATCTTGATGCCTTAAAAGGCTACCGATGACTAGATGCTGGACATACTCGCTCAGACAGTTGAGCGAGTCACACCTACGGATAATTCATCGTAACTATAATCAGTATTGCGTTTCTATATCGGTTAACGTTTTATTGGATTGTGCTTGGTGGATTGATTAATCAAATCATAACCATGACGTCACTATGGATGACGTCATACTACTACATGGATGCCATTTAATCGCTGCCCCGACATACAGATATGTAAATCCAGATTTAATCTAGGTTAAAGTCCAGTTACAATAACTTTAATAGAGGTATCAACAGAACATCTATAAAGCATATTTTTAAACATGTAACCACCCAAGTGAAAATAAAATATGCCTATAATTTATTGTTTCATTACGTACAATAAAAGCGACATTAATCTTATTGAATTTACTGTCAGGTCAGTAATACAAATACAAACTCGGGTATTGTGTGCCCTTTATTTACCATTGGGAGTTCCGTATAATATTTCTTGGTTTTTATATATAGTCGGGCTGGTTTGAACAAATAAAGTAAATGTAAAAACATATGTACATAATGTTGTTTATTGTGTCATTATGTTATCATATACGTATACGTAAAATATATAGAGTTATAGTAGTTATAGTTATAGTAGCGTAACGTGAAGAGACATTTATGCAAGCCGGCATGACAGCGGCGACCGGCGAGGGATGAGGGATAGCGTGTCTCTCGGTAGTCGCCGTTGTTTTTGGATTATACTGTGCTCACCATCAGGCACAGTACAGTCACTTTGCTGAGCTACGATAAAAAAAAAAGTTCACTGACTCATAAAAAAAACATGTGTGTGTAGAAGTGAAACTTGCAAAAAGAAAGCGAGAAGAACGTATAGCATCTCGCTACTCTGCGACACCACAAGACAAGCGAGTCACTGTTCCCGCTCTACCCGACACATTGCTTACCCTTACCGCTTTTTGTCTTACAAAAGTGTTGCGGAGCAGAATTTCAAAGCGTAGGAAATGGGAAGTTTTACTTCTAAACTAAATATAGAACAAAGACATCGCGGTGGTGGCAGAATCAACGAATAATATTCTCATGATTTAGCATTCAATGGAAGTTCAAGGAAATAAGGAAGGAATTAAGGGAGATATTATAATTGAGCGATGATGGCCCACTTCATAGCGTATTTGTAAACCGCGTTGTTCGATATATTTTCGAATCCTTGCAACTGATTCAGAGCTTTTAGTGAAGTAAAAAATCATGTCGATGCCATAGCATGGTGATAGGGCTTTTTCTAAACCCGGCTAGCTACCACATTCATGTTGAAAATCTGTCGTCAAACACCCGTTGGTGTCTTCCGAAAATTGTACTTGAGAGCCAGTGCCTTTTTAGATATAGCTGGTGTTATTACAAAAAAGTTAAATACGTATTGAACACTTGCTTATAAATTTTGGGTACTTACGTATTAAATACACCACGCTCGCTGAACGTTCGACATCTTGCTCTTTTATCTCCGTTTGGTTAGACGTGCGAAAAAAGACAACACGCGCTTATCGCGCAGCGGTCGACCAGCGCGGTGCATTTAATACGAAAGCACTTAAACTTTTTTAAAGCAAGTATTCATATTATATATAGTATACACGGAGCATGTTTACCATTCGAGAACACATTTAAAATCATAAGAGAATTAAAAAAAACATTTAGAAAGATCCCCAATCGAACAAAATTAACGTTATATAGAATATTAGCCCCTGCCCGCGACTTCGTCCGCGTAGTAATAGTTACTACTCTGGGCTAACGCTGACACGCAGCAGAAGCTCTCAAAAAGAAAAAAACATCTCGATTTTAAAACATTTTTCATCTGTGCTCCGCTCCTATTGATTGGCCTTAGCGTGATGATATATAGCCTATAACCATTCTCGATGAATGAGCTATATAACACTGAAAGAATTATTCAAATCGGATCAGTAGTTCCTGAGATTACCTCCTACAATGCCACAAACTCCCAAATTATAATATTAGTATAGATATTTAAAAAAAGTGCGGTGCCTGATTAAAAATGCTCCTCGATTTGACACGTGTACTTTTGTATTAAATTGAAAAAATCGATCTAAGTTCAATATGATTCAAAACGAAACTATATTTAAAAACGTAGCCTTCTCATTCGAGTGATGTGAAACCAAAATACGCTTAAACTAATAGCATCGGATTAGCTTGTGGTTACTCTGCGTATTTCTCTAAGGATGAGATAGAAAATTTAATTAAACTGCAGCTAATATACAGTAGACCTGATGGTTCCTGGTGATCTATATGTATGCTTGGCAAACGTTCTTACTAATTGGATTGTGTATATTTATACCACACTACGTATTTTAACTATATATGTTTTTTATAGGACACAGCATCCGTAAGGATGAGATAGAAAATTTAATAAAACTGCAGCTAATATACAGTAGACCTGATGGTTCCTGGTGATCTATATGTATGCTTGGCAAACGTTCTTACTAATTGGATTGTCTATATTTATACCATACTACGTATTTTAACTATATATGTTTTTTATAGGACACAGCATCCGAGCATACATCGTTTAACGTATCAGTGTCATAAATACTGAAAGCTTTCGAAATACTTCAACCCACCGTTTTACTAAATATGTTCACATCTACAGTTTAACCGAAAAGACGGTAAAGCAACAACTCAGGCCCAGGTTCGACCACTTCCACACCCTTGAGGTTACGACTAAAACGCTCGCCTTAGTAGTACGGTGAAGCTGTGAACGACCGTCAGGCCTATAGCGTCGGACAGTTCGAAAAAAAAATGGCGTGTAGTATACGCGCCGTAGAACTGAAACCTTCAAAAAGAAAGCAAGAACAGCATATGTCTCACTGCTCTCCAATACTCAAAGGCCAGCGAGACAGCTCCCACTCTACCCGACACAGTGTTTATTGCCACCGCATTTTGTCACGCAGGAAGATTGCAGATCAGAAATTCAAAACGCGGTCATAAGAAGATTCACTACAAAAAAAAAAAAGGTTTAGCCAGTACAGTTGTAATCTATTTTAGATATTAAAGTGAATATGAAATTAAACAACAGGAAAATCTACATGCGTCAGTTAGGTATGTCCATAGTATAAATGTTTAATAGTGAATATATTTGTGAGTATAAATAAGTTTCTTTTAACGCAAAACGATATCTTCAACCCACGTGCATAACATTATGCTATGTCATATCGTTCAATATAAAATAACAAATGTGCCGAAATACACCTATCGTTTTATCCACTCAATGTTGAACTCTACTTCCGATGGTCCCATATCGCGCCCGCATTAAGACATTTCATATAAATTTACGATCAACGTAGGCGTGTAGCATTGAACACCTACGACGTATGACAATGGGTGTAAAATTGCCTTATCTTATTGGTGTTAATAAATTATGTTAGAATAGTTCGTTGTGGACTGTGTTAACAAAAACATACATACATATGTGTGGACAAAAAAAACATAAAACCAACGATACGATTAAGCCGTTAATACAACAAGGAATACACCCAATAAAAATCCTCTTACGATTTGATAAGATTTTTATAAAATACTAACTATTGCTCGCGACTTCTCGAGTATTAATCTGTTCCTTAAAACACTACATTTGTTCTAGATCAGTCACTGAAGCTATTTTTTAAACGGCCCATAAACACGTTTCACTCATGGTGTCCCGGGTCGCAAACTACAAATATTTAAAAGTATTAAATAAGAAAACGTAATTTCATATTAACAACATATTAATGTAGCGAGGAATGTTTTTTTTTTTTTTTTTCGAACTGACTACGCTATTGACCAAGCAAGGTCTTAACAGCTTCACCGGACTACTAAGGCGAACGCTTAAGGCACTCAGCCGAATTTATTTTGACAACTAGCTCAAGGGTACGCGGCACACCTCGGTAGCGAAGAATGGTTGTTCAATAAAATATCATATATATAATATACTAGCGGACCTGGCGGACGTTGTCCTGCCTTGATAATAAAAAATAGAAATCCCAAAAGTCAACCGCAGCGCCACCTACCGGGTCCAATTGTGAATCTAAACCATTCTCGGATCCACTCGAACACGCACAAAAAATTTCATCAAAATCGGTCCAGTCGTTTAGGAGGAGTTCAGTCACATACACACGCACACAAGAAATATATATATTAAGATATCATAAGGAACGCATTGCGGTCGGGTTAACTGGGATTATATTTTTATTTTTTACAAAAAGGTACAATTACAGATAACAGATTGAAATTATATGGGTAACAAAACTATTATAACATAATAAATCTGAAATCCAATTATAAATTGTACACAACATTATCAATTATAACAGTAACCACAGTGAGCCTAGTGTGATGACAAAATAAATATTGGGGATATACAACTATCATACGTCTATGTCTCTAATACAATATGTCTAAAACTTATAGAGAACTATTTAATTCTCTGAAGCGAACGATTTTGAAAATATAGTATAATCGGGTGGGCCAACTAGAAACACCCGGTGGGCTGTAGGTTGAGTATAGCTGTTCTAGATGAAAGATTCCACGTTTTATTATGTATTCCTTACCAACGTATATGCAAAATTGTATGGCAATAAGTTAAGTAATTAGGCCTGAACGCGTGACAAACAAACGAACAAACTTACTTTCTGTGGAAGGATTTTTTATAACTTACATGACACATAGTAATATTTTAGTCAAGTTAAACAATATATTTGCAATTTATAGCCTATGTGGTTTTCTGGTGTATATGCTACGTTACCGCAAAGTTTCATTAAAATATGTTCAGTAATTTTTGCGTGACAAAGTAACGAACATTCTCTTAAATTCGTAAATTTTCTTATTTCTTATAGTTACTACCTTCTGGTCACTTTATTTTGCATTACGTCTGCAAAATTTCAAGATGAGTAGTTAAGACGTGAAAGCGTAACAAACAAACAAACATACATTCGCAGTTATATTTAGTTAGCATTATGATTTCATTCAACATTACCTAGTATTTTATAATATCCATAGTGAAATTTAAAGTGAAAGTTATTTTCGTATCACCTATAAAAATGTAAGGTAATTTCTTATCATCATCAGCTTGTAAGAGACCTACAGCAGAGCCTCTGCCCGAAGGTATGGGCAGTCCACGATGTATTGGCAATATCAAGCTCTGAGAAATCCACAGTTCTATATTTACCCACATACAGTAGTAATATATAAGAACATTTCTCAGGTTCAGGTTTGCTCACGATGCTTTCGTTCACCGTCAGCTGACAGTCTTTTCAATTTAAATTAGTATATATACGCGAATTCCGAAAAATTCGTTAGTTCGAATCTGCGGACATCGAATTGATATTCCACCGGTGAAACCACTAGACCACCACGACTTGTATACGACGATGAATTCTCATAATATTGAATTATTTCTTTAATACAAGTATTACTTAATATCACAGCGTAAAAGCCGCGTTACGCTGAGTATCTACGCGTGGGAAATAACACATATTTCTTCGGTATTACTCTGAACATAACACATTACGCAACACAGCCCAATGTTTAAAATAATAATCATCAAGGATCATCCTATTATAAGCGTGCGTTAAATTTACAAAGTAATGTTCACGTTACGACGACGATTTTCGTGGATTCCAGTGTTTATATTGTGTGTAGGATTTGAGTTAGATTATAAACGTAAACGATAATTCGTATTGCTTCATTTTCACAAGGATTTCATTTAATAATAATATATATAACAATAATAAAAGAGAAGCGATGATGGCTTGGGATACCACATCGATTGCCTTGGCATGCAAGTAGCCCGAAGCTTTCAGTGAAGGAAAGTATCGTGAGGAAACCATGGTAATAGCTAGGGCTTTTTCTACATCCGCCTGGTTTTATTTCGTTAAAGACTGAAAGGATTTGGACAAATTTTATTGGCAAATAGATTACTTGTCATACTATTATTTAGGCTTTGTATACAATGTATACATTTAACAGCAAAATCGGTAAAATAATTTTAGCGTCTATTTAATAAAAACAAAAATTAGAATTGAAAGAAGTCGAAGCAGACGACAGGGTTCAAATCTTTTTTTGAACTTTTAAATAAATTATAACCGGAATTATTTAAATTCCATTATTTGTAAATCGCAATTATTTAAATTATTCTGGTTTCACATCTATTGGGATTCCGAGCTTTAATTATATACAGTATTGTAATTATATTAATCAAACATATGAGACGCTGCACAATACAAAATATCAATATTATATGTACACAGACCACTCGCTATACTACGTGTTGCTAATATGGTTCAAGCGTAAAACGTGATGAGCATGTCGAGTTCGTCGGTGACGCGAACCCATAAGATTTTACTCAACCAAATATTTTTTTAAATTTTTAAAGTGAAACTTTTATTACATCGTCTCAAACTTTTTCGTCTGTGTGTTGCATGTCGCGTGATGGTCGGCCGCGGAGTAGGGATAAAGTGAAAGGCGCTCGTCACAGCAGCCAGGGCCAATATGGCGGCGCCTATAGTTCGCAGCAGCTGACCGTGTAGTGTATAGAATATTATTAGTTAAATGTCTATAGTGTGAAAAAAAGTTTCACTTTTACCGTGGTTTCATAAAACCACACAATCCTTTTTAATTACTTACTCACGCGGCTATATAAATTATTACTTATAAGACACATAGTTGCCATGCAATCGTAGGTAACACTTAGTCTATACGTATATATAAAAAAGTGTGTTGGTATTTCTTTTGATTACTGAGAATGGACGTTTCCATGGCAATTTTACGCGGACGAAGTCACGGGTAATTACTAGTATGATGTGTATAGTTCATTTTTTATGTTTGATAACTTTTAATATTAATCTCAGATTACGTGTTCAGTGTTCGTATGCATAAGGCGCTGCAACGCGACGTGGCTGGTGGATTTGCTTTACTTGTAAAAACATACAGTTCATTATTCGGACATAAGACGGAGTGTGTAATTTAAATGATAAAGCTGCTGAGATGAGTGTTGTCGGTCTGAATCCAACAACTAATATTATAACGCGCAGTTGACTGATTTGATTTGTTACGTTTTCGCACTATAACTAATTCTACATGAAATAAAACATACATTTTATTAGGGGTACAGAAAAGGACATACAGTACCTATTATCCGAAAATAAAATACTGTTCTTGCAGGATAGGTCAAATGTATAACACGAAATGTTAGAAGGCCATCCCTGTTTATTTAAAAATAACTACACGATTGCACTGACTAGATATGTATATATTTAAAAAAAAGATTTATATTGACACACTGACTCCTGACAGTGACATTTTTATTGAACGGCTAGAACCATACTCTGCGATGTCTCAATCCTGACTGACTGAACTTTTATAATGAATTGCATTTAAAGTGTGCAAAATTGCACATGTGATAAAACGGCAGCATATGCCAAGACGCTGAGTGCGATTTATGTGCATAGTAATAAGGTTTATAACAGCTAAGCTAAACTAAACGCTAGTCATATTTTAGTTTTATGTAACCACAAAATTTAACAGTTCTATTGTACATACAAAAAGTTACCAATATCGTTCATACAATTGATGTTGTAATTAAATATCTTTGTTTTGTTCAAATAAGCCGTTAATTATCAGACGTTTTACGTCGTTACTAACTACCGTATGTTTTCAGATGCGCGCAGTGCCTCACAGTAGAGATCGTCTCGGAACGTTTGAACTTAAAATATATAGTTCGTGTGTTGTGAATATTAGATCATATTTCTACTGTCAACAGCGAGCGTAGGTCTAGAATTTATGAACGCCATTTAATTGGGTTAAGCAAACAGGTAAATCTTCAGAAGCCTGTGTTTCCTGCATCTTGACAGAATTTAGATGATTTTCAACGTCACTATGTTTGAAATACTAGTATACGATGTATTAAATAGCACTATGGATTTTATTCTGCGTTGTAAATTTAGCCATTTGTTAGTGAACATATAGTAAACAGTATATGTGATTTAAAAAAAAAGGAACGTGTATGTGTACTTATGTACAAGCGTTAGAAGTTATACTTCTTTGGCGTAACAGGATAAAAATCTTTTCAAAAATTTTATCTTTCGCCTTTTTCTACGTTTGTAGAAAAAACGACCTAACAATAGAAAAAAGGTATTTAATACATTGAAAGTTTTAATACAAAGAAACACAAACAACAAATACAAAGAAACAAAATGTTCATTATAGCTAACTTTAGGGTGTCGGTTTTTCGTGACGGTGTGCGCGCGCATCGTAAAAATTTACTCTCATCGTTTTTCCCTAACGCGCCAAAAGAAGTATAACTTCAAAAATATAATGTAAAAGAAAAAAGAGTCGTCTTTGAAACACGAACTCAAAAGCGTAAAATAATATTGTATTCATTTCATTTTAGACAACCCCTTGTTTTAATTAATAAAAAAAAATCAATTACAAAACTCAAATATTACTACTAGTACTTATCTATATAAATAAAAATGAACCGCAAAATATGTTGCTAAGCGCAAAACTCAAAGGCGGCTGGTCCAATTCGAGTAATTTTCGATTCGTTTTATTCCTTGAACTCTGAGGCAGGTTTTTACGGAGAGAATAATTGGACAAATTGCACGGAGAAACCTAAAATTCAGTTATCTTTTACTGTAATTGTGAACGCAACTTTAAATTGCTATTAGCAACTTGAACGCATTCGTAATTACGATGCTTTTTAATCATTTTTCAGTTGACGTATGTAATGTTACCATTTTACTGCAGTTTGCTTTAAACAATTCGCTTTCTCAGTCTGTATTACTATGTCTCTCTATGGGGTAGCGTAACAAAATGTTCCATATGTTGGTATGTATCTACTAAAAAGGTAGGCTAAGAAAAAAATCATATTAAGGCGCAACGAAGTTCGCGGGGGCAACTAGTTATTAATTATATTTATAGTTGGGGCTATATTCCGAGCGGACGAGATTGAAGAGGACCGCATTTGAACGGGACTGTAGAAAACGACTCGACTAAAATTTTATGCACTGAACTGTACATTATTATGTGTCGGATCTCGACAACGCGTAATAAATATGCAATAAGACTAGGTCTCAACACACAGGACATTAATATCCTTATGGAGCCATTAGATCCACCGACGTCGCACCATCAACTTGACAGAATTCGGGAATGTTTGTTTTATGGGGACCTTTTTTACGAGCGAGTTCGGCGGCGGCCCCGCGCCTGCCTTTTGCAGTGTAATTCGTTTGTATTTTTGTAGTGTTGTTTGTAGGTTAAAGCGACGGTTAAATTTATCGATACATTATTATTTAATTGTTAATTTTGGTAACAGACATTTAGGCAGGCATCTAAAGAGACGAAACTGTTATGGTTCAAATTGAAAACTTTATTATTATCCAAACTACATAATAAAACTATAAACAATAAATAAAACAACATACAGCTTACGGCAAGAGTAGTATATCTCAGGATTAAGCAGCAATTGATAAGAGATAAGGAAACGTCGATAATCGCCGATGTTGTGTGGGTACATAACGCTGACTTCGTGATATCCTTTACATTTTCTGTCTTAAGTGTGTACCGAATGTTTTAAAAGTAAGTAAGAAAGAAAGAAAGAAAGAGATTTTGTACATGCACACAGGACACGTAAAGATAATTCAGTGTGATCGAATAAAGACTATAGCGGTGATATTCTGGTAGAAATGTGTTTGAACTCTCTTGGGCGAATTCACACTGGTGAAACAGTTAACTCTGAAACTAGTAAAATAAATAAGGAAATATTGTTAATTGAACAACAAAAGCCAATTGGACGTGTCGTTGCTTAATGGTTGAAGCTGTCGTGGGTTGACGCTGTTGGTACATACCGAACATACGGTAAAACATAAGTTGAAATTCATTAAAATGTGTTGCAGATTACACGTACTTCACTCTGTTACGAAGACTAAACTCATTTTTCAGACTTTACATTTTCAAGTACACGTCGCGCAAATTGAATCAAATGCTTTTGGTTACATGGCGACATGGCAGGGACCAATTAATGCCAGGCGAAAGTGCAAATAAACGTCCATTCTGACATTTAATAATTATAATGAGGGAATTATCAAATATTTTCGATTTATGAAATAATCGATAGTCGATAAAATTGTCGGCCCTCACTACAAGTTTATGCTGGGGTATCTTCGCATGCCATAGAGATATTTACATACAAATGTTAGCGCACAACGAGTGGGAATGACATATATACCAGCGGAGGGAAACAAGTGGAAAATGGGAGCGCCATTAACTGAACGTTTTATGTGTTATGTGATTGATATCGGGTTTTTGTTGTAACGCTATTCTCGGCTTACGAGTCAGCGACCTGTTTTGTACATGTTATTCTCTAGTTACGTTATTTATCCTATTTTATTATATTAAACAAGTAAGCATTTTCTATGTATTTTTCTGTGTGAAATTTGCTTCTGTTTGATATGACATTTTATGTGATTATTTTTTACGAGCAGTTTTATTTATTTGGATACTAGCGCGACCGACGGACGTTGTCCCATGCTGATTATAATAAAATCCTTGACAAATTATATATGTTTACCTTCCTCATGAATCATTTTATCTACTGGTGAAAACCGCATGTAAATCAGTGCAGTAGTTTTTGAGTTTATCGCGAACAGACAGACGCGGTAGGGGACTTTGATTTATACTCTGTAATGATAATAAATTATTTAACGGTCGATTTAAAAATGTATCTTTACTAATACGGTATAATGAAAATACAGTGCCTTTGGGGCTATTTTTTTCGAACTGCAAACGGCTGTTGGCCTGACGGGCCATTACGGCTTCACCGGACTTTATGGATAAGCTCTTAAGGCACTCAGTCATGCCTTCGAAGCTTAATCACGTCAAAGGCAAATAAAATAATTTCGAAATTACCACGACTCTCTGATTAGCATTTAAATCGTGACTGACAAATCTTAGTGACTTTTATATAATGCTCATTCACACGTCAAGGGAAAGAGTAGTGAATCGTATCAAATTGCCATCACCCCTCTGCCCCTTTATATTGGCAGTCAAAAATATATTTGTGAGAAACCAACAATTGAAAAAATGTCCCGTCAAAGCTACTGAACGTACCCTCGTAAGACCATTCGATGCGGAATTTCTCGTAGGTTGATTTAGGCTACTTATTTTTTAGATTCGATGACTTTTTCTCATTTGTTAATGTACAACGAAGCGAGTTGTATTCATCTAGTAGTAGTTAATACATATCTATTATCATTTCGTAGTTTTAAAACGGAATTAAAAACAATAAAATTATTTATATCGACTTTATAATGATTTAAAACCCTCTACAGATTTCTAAACCTTTATACACTTTATCCTTAAAAAAATGAGTACGTGTAACCGTCACACGCGATTGAACTAAAACTTCTTTGAATTATTTTTTTTATATCATAGGTGGCAAACGAACAGGTGGGTCACCTGATGTTAAGTGATCACCAGCGTCCATAGCCACTTGCAAACACCACGGGAGTCGCAAGTGCGTTGCAAACCTGTGTTTGGGGGAGGAGGATAGGATAGAGAGTGGGGGGAGGGGAAGGGGAGAGAGGGGGCTTTCAGAACGAATTGGTCGGCTCGCCCGGGGTACTACCACCCTCTCACAGAAAACCGACGTTTAGTAACAGTGCTTGTTTTGTGGGGTTTGTTCGGTCAGTGAGAGCGCCGGAGGCACACCTCCCCTCCCTCCTCCAAACACTGGCTGGCAACGCGCTTACGACTCCCCTGCTGTGCAAGTGTCTATGGACGATGGTGATCACTTAACATCAGGTGATCCTCCTGTTCGTTTGCCTGCATGATATAAAAAAGAAGCTCATTTATCGAGGAAGGCTATATGTCATCACGTTAAGACAAATAGGAGCGGAATAACTATAAAGAATGGTTCAAAAACGTCGCATTTTCGTTTTGAGAGCTTCCGCTGCCTTAACGGCTACTATTCCACACGGACGAAGCTAGTATATTAAGCAAAATTGTTTAGTTCCGGGCCAAACGTACACTAAATATTTACTTTAAAAAAATGTTTATTGTAATAAATAACCAACAAGAACCATGTAATCTTTCCATGTATGAAAAGTTTGTAAAAACTTCCAGAAAGCGAAGTTTTATTTGAAAAGTCTCAGCAGATGTGGATCGATATACGGCGGTTGCTTAGGCCGCTCTTAGTAGATCAAGTGCGTACTTGACACGTGTCCCACTAAGGCTGTGGTGTGTGGACAGGGGCCGACCGATTCTAGTACCACTATACACTACCATTAAATCTAAGATTCTTAGATCTTATCTCACTAGCTTATGAACAGAGCAAAAAACATAAGCAACATACAGCTTGCTCCGCGTCAAAAACACACGTATGATGTGATAATACAAAAATTGTAGTCTCTTTAATTTAAAAAAAAATTTTTTGTTAAATGAGGCTATCGTGATATCTCTTTAGGTAAGGTTTGTTTTTAATGTCATAGGAGGCAAACGGACAAGTGGGTTACCTGATGTTAAGTGATCACCACCGTCCCTAGACACTTGCAACACCAGGGGAGTCGCAAGTGCGTTGCCAGTCTGTGTCGGGGGAGGGAGGAAGGGGAGGAGGAAGGAGAAGGAAGTTGGGACTCCAGCACTCTCACTGACGTAACGAAACGCAACAATGCAAGCACTGTTACTTCACGTCGGTTTTCTCTGAGAGGGTGGTAGTACCCCGGGCGAGCCGACCCATTCATGCTGAAACCGTAAGCTCTACCACCTACCGTACAAGTATTTAAGAAGTAAAGCTAAAAAAAAGTCGAAGCCGTCATAAGGACTGCCGATAGAAGTGAAAACTCAAAATAATACAATACTTGTGCTCTCTTTAGAATTTATAAATTGAAACTATTATCAGTACTCTGGTTTTTACATCTATTGGCATTCCTAACTATAGCTGCAAAATCTCGATACAAAAAATAAATATTAAATGTACACATGCCGCTATACAACGCGTTAACAGTCAGACGCAAGCCGCGCAAGCACAGAATGGTCAGTCATGCCTACTAGCGTGTCCATGACGCGAAATCATAAGTCTATCTCCTGCCAAATAAATACAGCTCAACGCGCCTTAAGAAGTTTTCACTTCGATTATCAAAATCTATCCAGTAGTTAGAAGCGATGATGGTTAAGTTATATATATAAAAAAGTTTAGTCTAGTAATTGATGTGCTTATATAAAATTTCAATAATTAATTTAGATAGATTCATATATAGCTTATGGGAATTAACAATTCGTCGTTAGGGAAGCAAGCGTGGGCGGTTTGTTTTCTGATATCGTCGACATTTCTAGTGAGATACTCCAGTGCCGTATGGATTATATCATTCTAACGCATGAGGCAGCGGTTTATTAGATAGATGGCTTACGTTTTGAGGGGGCTGACAAATCAGCCAATAAACCCAGTTACGTATCTATATATTTTTGTATATCTAGACATAATAAAAAATGTATCTAACGTGTTACAGTAACATTATAGATTTGTGTAAAAAAATTGTAAAGGTATTTAATATTGTTTTTTAATAAATCCAACGCATTTATACTCAAAATACAATATCTGAAAGATCTCGCGTGAGATTAGGGGAGGAGGTAGGAGTGGGCGTCGTGACAAATCTTACGACATCTCACCAGTGGGGAGGGGGGTTCAAAGAATCGTCAAAAACCCTTCACATAATTTAGAGACGAGTCCTTATCCATGAAATATATCTTAATTATAGCGTTATATTTTTTATGATTTTTAAAAACATCGCAATAAAGTTAATCCAAAAAAATTATACGTCTTTTATTATCGCAACGAGGAAATGTTCATAATAAAAGGCATCGTGCAGGAAAAATTCTATTTTACGATGGTAGGCATATAAAGTTTATCTTTGAATCCTTCTATATTACTAAGAGTTAAAATGCTATCTTCACTTCATTTATTGGTGACTTGATGATCGTTTCGATAATTCTCAGTAAACGTGCTTTCGGTGAAGAAAACCATCGTGACAAAATCTTTATCATGGTAAGGCTATTTCTAAATTAGCCAGACCAGTTACCCGAGGGACCTTCACAAGGCTAAGGCAAGCGCTTAAGGCACTTCGGCGCTTGGCGACAAGCTAAATGGTGTCCAGAGTGGCTGAACTTCGTCTTGGGCTGCTTCCTTCGATCCAACTTCGTTAATCTGTCTTAGCTTAACTAAGCTAGCTATTTCATTTGAACATCTAACACTAACAACCTATAGGTATACTCGACAGCTACACTTGAGATCCATTGTTCTTCCAGGTTTAGCGTATTTACTATATTAGACTAGATCGTTGTTTAACATTAGGTGAGAGTGTGGTTAAACGTTACAATCCACAATGTTGAAACAAGAGTGCTATACTACTTGTTAGGTGCGAATTGAGTTTAAACTCGGTGCATGTGACCTGAATAACTCCAGAATCAAATAATATAGGACTGTAAACGTTATCTCGATGAGGTATTGTATTTTGCAATTAACACTATTTGGTAGTATATAATTTAATAAGACTCATCCTAATGGATGATTATAAGCACATAATATATGGAAAGATACCTTTATGTATTTGTACACAAATATAACGGAATTATGTTATCGTGTACAGAAACGGATGGGAGAAAATTACATGAAATTACAGCGAGATGAGATGCGAATGTTAAGTTGAATGTGTGGTGTGACTAGAATCGATAAGATTAAGAATGAGTATATCAGAGGAAGTTTGAAAATAGCACCAGTGACAGAGAAGTTGACGAGTAATAGGTTAGCATGGTATGGACATGTCATGAGGAGAGATGAAAACCATGTAACTAGAAATGTTTTGTGTATTATCAATATCCGCTGCGATCTTAACCTCAGGGACCACATAGGGAGTGTTATCTCTAATACATCTAAGAGATTGGGCATCCTGAAAGTGCGACGGTTTTTCACGCCCAGTCTGCTATACCTCCTCTATAAGGCACAGGTTAGGCCGTGCATGGAAATCTGTTCGCATCTCTGGGATGGTTCTGCTCAATACCTCCTTGATGCACTAGACAGGTTGCAGCGACGGGCTGTCCGTATTGTGAATGATTCAGACGTTACTAACAACCTTGAGCCGCTTCAGTTGCGAAGAGACATAGCTTCACTGAGCGTCTTTTATCGTCTGTATCATGGCGAGTGTTCTGAAGAGCTGTTTGACCTAATTCCATCTTCTCCTTTCCACTATAGAACTACACGGGCGTGTACGCGTCTCCACAGTTTCACAGTAGCAACCATCCCGGCAAGAACGAAGAAGTTCGAAAACTCTTATTTTTGTCGTACTATGAAGATGTGGAATCGTCTCCCAGCTAGTGTGTTCTCTTCCTCTTATGACATTGGGTACTTCAAACGAGGCGTGAAGAAGCACTTTTGCAGGTCGGCATGATAGCGATGACTGCCATTGCTATTTAACATTGACAGTCGCCGTTATTTATAGACTGTACTGTACTTTCCATCAGGTAACGGTGGACGGATATACGGGTAGAGTAAGACCGAAAAATGTGTGGATGGATTGTGTGAAAAATAACAGGAGTGTAAAAGGTGTGAATACTAAGATGACATCTGACAGGAGAGAGTGTAAAAAGAAAACATGTTGTGCCGACCCTATTTGGTGGGATAAGGGTAAGAAGATGATGATGTAATCGTGTACACATAATACAAGTTGCTTCATCGAGACCATGGTTTCGTTATTCTGAATACGATAGGTGACGCTGTAGTGGTTATTGACAAAATTCATACTTATGAATTTTTGATATATTCTTGCGAACTGAGAATACGTCTGCTGGGTAATCTAGTTATATTATATAACTCCAGTGATCCACCCCAGCTTTGTGCGAATGCAATGAATTTATTAAAGGAGTGTTAGAAACGTACAAGTGAATGCTCCCTAGCACAGTTCTTGTCAAAGTTCCTACACTTAGGTAGAGGTACGTATTATGTTGTACTCGTATGTATAACATCGGCGCAACTTAAGGACAAATAAACGTCTATTTTAGATTTCTATATTTTAACCTTTTTTTTGTTATAAACTCATTATATTACGCGCAAGCAAGAACTTACCGTTATATTGAGAGCGGCTAACAAGAGGACGATGATGAGGACTCTACTATCCGATGATTGTTTGGCACTTTGACATTTTTTGTTGCACGTAATTTTAATTCTGTGATATCGTTCAACGTAGTCATAGAATTTATATACTGTGAATGGCAACTTTGATTTACATCAAAGCGCTTAAAGTAATTAAAAGTCTGAAGGAATAATACAGTATTTGTCACAATAGCGTCGTAAATAATCGATTACTTTTTAATAATACGTAGAAGCTAAAAATGATTGCTGTGGATCGAATAAGTAGATAATAGATATTGAAATTTAATTGTCAATTTTTTTATTTGGAAATTATAAAAATTTTGCGACTCTTAAATTTTTTTTTGAGCTGCAATTTGGCTGTTGCTCTTAAAACATGATACACTTACATATTTTCGTAAGAGAGTCGAACAAAAATGTTTTTATTTGGGCCACCCTAACATAGGTACACATTTAAAAGAATAAAAACTTTCAGCACTTAACGGAATTTGGTTTTGTGAACTTATCTAATATGGCTTCTAGAAGTCATTAGGATGTATCGTAAGAGAAACGAAGTGACAGTAAGTTTAGTGGAGCGACGTCGGAGTGTTAAACTTTTGTACGGCGAAGAGCAAAAACGAGAAAACTCCACGGAAGTTAGATGTATTTATATTACATGTGCTTATCGCATGTATAGTGTTGGCCGTGGCGTTGGAGCGCGAGTAAAGATATATGAAACATTCTAGATAAACTGTTTACTTCTATTCCATACCAAAATTTGGGGTGTAAAGGGTGTCGAATAACATCATAAGACTTGAGACATCCAAGCCAACCTCACCTGCACGTGGTGCACCCTGCTGAACAACGAACGAGGCAATGGCGAAAGCGAGGTGGTAGTGTTTTACAGCCAGACTGGGACGCAACCGCCATGTATATGGCGAAAAAGCCCGTCATAGTGACTCGATTCTGCGGGTCGCGTTTCGGGATCGGCCTGTGCATATCCCGCTTTTCGCAGGCCGGCATGACAGCGGCAACAGGCGATGGATAGTGTGTCACTCGGTGGTCACTATTGTTTTTGGATTGTACTGTGCTTACCATCAGTCATAGTGCAGTCATATTGCCGTGCTACAATAAAAAAAAAGATAGGGTAAATTCTTCTTACGACTTCCTTAGTAGATATCGACCTGTCTCTATCACTAGATATTATAAAACAAAGTCCTCTGCCACGTCTATCTGTCTGTTCGCGATATACTCTAAAACTATTGAACGGATTTTCATGCGGTTTTCACCAGTAGATAAAGTGACTCACGAGGAATGTTTATATGTATAATTAGTCAGGGTTATTTTTTATTATCAGGGTGGGACAACGTTTGCCGTGCTCGCTAGTATTATATAGATACAAACCTTCTGAAAATAATATCTAGAGAATTAACTATGTATTTTAGTTACAGTGTTCGCCTCGATTATAAAACAAACAAAAAAAAAATAACGAAACATAAAAAAAAAACACTAGTCAATGTAAAGAAATAATACTGTCATCAAAACTTAATATATTAGATAATTATGTCATACAGTTTGATCCAACTGCTTAGACAAAAGTATTGTGGACAAAATGACTGTAATAAATATTAAGATATAAAATTTACCTTCAAATGTATAAAAAAAAATTCAAAAATATTTTAAGAATAATTTTGTACAGACAAAGAGAGCTAGTCAAAAATTTGTTTAGTGAATTCCAATTAATGTTACAATCGAGATTTTTCCTTTTATGTAGAAGAAAGGGTAGAAAAATATTATTTATTCCATTTACGTACATACACTTAATAATTACTAACATAAACATTGATAAAGGAGTTCACGTTACCATTTGTCACGAACGCCACTGTACACTATCGTCGGGAAAGTGGGACGTATCATAAAACTATATGATCCGTGTAACAACACTGCAGTACGTCTACAGTTGTCCCTTGTTGCTTTACTTAGGAGTGGGTGTTTAACCTAAGTTATCGTATACGTATTAAAGCTATTTACTGCCCTTTAACTGTGCAGATAAAAGCGCTGATTCCTGGTATATATACGGGGTAAACATATCACTTTACCTAACAGCTTATACAGTTTTATCCTTATATTTATAGAGAGGGAAGGTATGTACGTGTCCGTGTGATATAGATAGAATATATGCGTAAAAAACGTATGCAAACATCGAAATCCGAAGAGTAAATTTTATGTGCTTACATATTTTAGTACAAACCATATATTGGTTTAGAAGGAGGTGAAATTATGGTGGGACAAGGCGGGATACACAGTTATTGACATAACTCCAAATAATACATTAGTCGTTTCATTACATAGTATAAAACAAAGTCCCCTACCGCGTCTGTCTGTCTGTCTGTTCGCGATAAACTCAAAAACTACTGAACGGATTTTCATGCGGTTTTCACCAGTGGTTAAAGTGATTCATGAGGAAGATTTTGGTATATAATTTATCAAAAAATTTTGTATAGTCAGGGCGGGACAACGTCTGCCGGGCCCGCTAGTCTATACATATAATAAGAATGTAAATCTAACGTGTCTGTACTTGTTACATTAAAAAAATGTTGCAGGTGTCTAGGAATAAGTAATGAAATACATGTCAATCAATTTTAGAAATGACTATCTGTTTGTTTGGACACGCATTACTGTTAAAATACTGTGTTCATGATAATAACCTTTTTTTTTAAACACTTTATTCAATTTAGGCCCTAAGAAGGCACTTATGAACGTCCACTTACCACGGTTCGGAAAACAACCCAGTCGTCGAGAAGAACCGGCAAGAAACTCGATCTGGTTTATCTTTTTAACAAAATCTGTAATATTTAGAATATATTAGGTAAATGTCACAAACGTTTTCAATGGATGCACAGAGATGAGTTAATTACAGACATCACTATCGTTCACATATTGATCCACTCTATAATAGCCTTTTGACATCAAAACCCGCTTGACTCTTCAAGAAAATCATGAAGCATATCTTCGAGTTACATTTAGTCATTGTTTCATTAAAATCGGTTCAGTCTATCCATAAGTTATTGTAATTCTAATAACGACGCGACATAAGTACGAGAGAAAAGTAGACAAGTAAATGGAATTAATATATTCATGCCCGGTTTCTGAGGTATTTTCATTGTAGTTTATCTGTTCAATAGCGTTATCGATTCGATAACTTGTCGAATTACGTTTCTGAACACACAATCACACGATAAATGTCAGTAAAACTCAACGGGCTATTTGACAGTTTATATCTATACTAATATTATAAAGAGGTAAAGTTTGTGAGTTTGTGACGTTCTAGGGGGTTATCTCAGGAACTCCTGGTCCGATTTGAAAAATTCTTTGAGTGTTATATAGCTCATTTATCGAGGAAGGTTATATGCTATATATCATCACATTAAGACCAATAGGAGCGGAGCACCAATGAAGAATGTTTCAAAATCGGGTTTTTTTTCCTCTTGAGAGCTTCCGCTGCGTGTTAGCGTTAGCCCAAAGTCACTATTCCACACAAACGAAATCGCGGGCAGAGGCTAGTTATGAATAATTTTCTTGAGTCAATAACAATTGGTAGTTTATCCAAGTATCTCAGAAACCGGGGATCAGATGACTTTATTAATCACTGTTTTTTTACATAAGGTTCCACACGGAAGAAGGCGCAGGCACAGCTAGTATGTATATATTTATATTTCAAAGCGATGGTGGCTCAGTAGATAATTTGTTCAGACATTGTGTAGATTAACGTAGGTTCGAATAGTTGGGGATTTCGATGAAGGAAAATATTTTCATGATACTATATGGTGGTAGGATTATTTCTAAGCCCTCGACTGTCTAGCTGCCCCTTCAAGTTGAAATCGCCAATATCCAATGCTCTGTTGAGTGCAGGCGGGTGTGGATGCTTGAGCGGGTGTATGCAGTTCAAAAGTGCATGACTGACGCTAGCATTCACAGTGGTATGATGTCTTTTGACGCGAGCGTATAGGTGTGTTCTGAGAACTGTATTTGAAAGCCAGTCTGCCTGTAGTTTAAGAGTGTTTACCATGTAGATCACATTGTCTTTTAACATTTGATATGATCGCGATCGAACGCTAAAACTTATAACTTCAATTAAGTCGTAAATAATGTTTATCGGGTGCTTACGTTTCTAATGTTGACTAAACCTTATAAGATATATTAAAATACTGTATTACGGAATTGTTATTCTTAAAAATGTCTACAGAAAAGTCCTCGGTGACATATATCTACCTCCTAAGAATAACCCACAATAAACATTTTTATCTTTTACATGTTGTTAATGCTCTTACAAAGTTTCTATGATTTATATGATTAAAATGTATATATATATATATATATGTGGAATATATATATATATACATTTCTTTAAAGTCATAGTGGTCGATTGGTTTGAACGGTGGAATATCACCAATGCCCCCTGGTTGAAACCAACGAATTACTCGGAATTCGCGTACATTTATTAATTTAAATTGGTGACACTATCGGTTAACGTTAAATGAAAATATCGTGAGGTAACTTGAACCTGTGAAATGTTCTTGTACCACGATTATGTGGGAAAACATACAACTGTGTATCGTGTGAATACGTCGGGAGTTCGAGTGGTGATTATGCCCATACCTTCATTCGGGAAGAGGCCTGTGTTCTTGCAGTGGACTTCTTACAGGCTGATTATGATGAAGATATTTAAGTAGATAAGTTAGTTTATATGTACTATATTCTTCTCATTTACTGAAGTTCTTCGCAATATTACATTCAATATATTAAAGTATTCCTCAACTGATGGTGAATGGAGGATATATATTTAAAATAATTAACAATCTCAAAAGCAGACAACGTAACGGACGTGTGACGAGCGTACTGACCGACATAGTTAACATTATTCGTTATAGCTTTTGATCTCGAAACCGGAGCTCTGATCGGGCGGAGGATCCAAAGCGTAAATAAACCCAATACTTGTTTGCTTTGATGTTTGGGCCACGGTAACACACAGTTTATGATCTCTTAAAGACAACACTTCCGTGAAACTCCTTAATACCAAAGTGTTATTGTACGGTGTGTGTTTGAAATTTTGAAGTTGCGTTGGAGTTTTGGATGTCGTATTTATTACTAGCTCCGTCTCCGTCCGCGTGGAACCTAATTGGAAAAAATAATGACTAATAAAATCATCTCAATGTATTCAACCCATTTACTTATCTACTTTTCCTCGTACCTAAGTCACGTCGTCATTAAAATTACAATAACTTTTGAGAGAGTGAACCAATTTTAATGAAAATAAAACTAAATGTTACTCGAGGATAGGCTTTAGGACTTTCTAGGCGGGGTTTTATCGTGAACAGTACTTTAGAAGTGATGCGTGTTCGAACAAACTTAATACATTCTTACATTACATACACTCAAACAAACTTAACAAAACTTAATACATGCAGGTGATTTTATTAGTCACTGTTTTTTACATTAGGTTACACGCGGACAGAGTCGCGGGCACAGCTAGTAACAAAATGAATTTCTAAAAAAACTTTAAGCGGAAATTAAGTTACGATTTACCCGGCGAATATAAACGAAATTACACCCGGCGCCATTGACGAAATTAATATATCCTCTCCGATATTAGAGATAAAAGCCTTAATCAGTTTCGCATCAATCCCCGTTTCAGGTTCGATAGGGCCTCAGAAAGGGAAATGTGTCCCTTATAAAGATTATATCTTAATTACTAATCCCGAGCGTTAAGGCCACGAATGCTGGAAATCGATTGCGTTATTTTTATATGCCTCTCACGTATAATATATACAAATTATTACAAGGCTTCATAGAATATACAGATTTTTTTGAAGTGAAAAGTTCTTTCGCCGCGATGAACGGTATTTTTTGTCAGGAGATAAATTTATAATTTCTCGTCATGATATGATAGTGAGCGTGACAGACCGTATTGCACTTGCGCGGCTTGCGTTAGACTAGCGACGCGTAGTGTACATCTTTATATATTAATATTACATATTTTGTATTGAGATTCTGAAGTCATTGTATTTGATGAACTAATGAACTGTATATATATATTGTTCGGAGTGCCAATAGATGTGAAAACCAAACTAATGATAATAATTTCAATAGCTATACAAATTATTAAACTTATTTAAATTAATTTAAATAATAAAAAGAAAACACAGTTAATTCATAGTTTTGGGTTTTCACTTCTGTCGGGACTCCTTATGAGTGGTTCGACTATTTCGGACTGACTGACTAGGCTATTGTTTTTTATTTTTCTCGAACTGACTACGCTATTGGCCTAGCAAGGTCTTAATAGCTTCACCGGACTACTAAATACTTTTTTTTTCTCCAACTGACTACGCTATTGCCCTAGCTAGGTCTTAACAGCTTCACCGGACTACAACTTCTAAATACATCGGGCCAAAACATAAAATACTAATTTAAAATAATACACCGGACTTACTTACCGACTACTTCGTAACTTAGTTTAAAAGCGTGAGAGCGCCATCTATTGAAAACAATATGAATTAAATAGTAATAACAAATTTAAATCTGTTTATTACTGTACATATATACGCATTAACAGTTGTCCCCGTACACATACTTGAATATGAGGAAACGTGTAAATTATAAAAAATGCCTAGTTTTTGCCGTCACTGCTAAGTTCATGGCCTTAAATATTTCACTGCCGAGCGTTACACGTTAACTCAACGGGTCAGAAAATCAAATACATTTGGAGAACAAAGGATTTATCGTAAATTTAGATTGTATTGACGCATCACTTTTAGTAAACAGTTGTGTTCTTTTCTCGACTTTACACCAAAAATGAAAACTGTCGGCTATTTATATTCCAACTAGCTTTTGCCGCGGCTATGCTCGCATTACTGAACATTTCACATATACCTAGGAAACAGTACTTATTTTTATGATAAATATCCAATGGCCTTTTAGGTGTGATAAAACGTATCAAACAAACATTCGAATTTATAAAATAACTAGCCTCAGCTCGCGACTTCGTCCGCGTGGAATACCTACTTTGGGCTAATGCTAACACGCAGCGGAAGCCCTCAAGAAGAAAAAAAAACCGATTTTGAAACATTCTTCATTGGTGTTCCGCTCCTATTGTTCTTAGCGTGATGATATATATAAACTCCTCGATAAATGACCTATATAATACTGAAAGAATTTTTCAAATCGGACCAGTAGTTTCTGAGATTACCCCCTACAACGTCACAAACTCACAAACTTTACCTCTTTATAATATTAGTATAGAATACCATAGATTAATTGAAGTAGGTGTTACTTTGCGGAATGCTGTCATAAAATATTATAGTGGGGGTTACTTTGCACTTCCGTCTGGAATTGATTGGCCCTACCACGTCGCACTGCAACAAAACACGTTTGATTTTATTTGTCTGAGGTGCACCTGTAAAATTTACAGCTGAAACTAATAAGTGAGAGAGAGCGAATCAACAGTAACTAAAACTGTTTTAGTTTTAGTGCAGTGAAACATGATAGCCGCCAATCTATTTCCAAGCGGAAGTGCAAAGTAACGTCCACTTTATAGTATTTTATAATATTAGTTAGGATTTTTGTTATAGTTAGGCCTATTAGTGTAATATTAAAACTGTTCTATCTTCTAAGGTTTCTCTTTAAAGTATTTGCTGTAAAGGATTGTTTTGATCTGCATGAAATGCCTCATCTAAGTAAAGTATTTAATTTAATAAAGTTTAATACTATATTTGTCACAATAGTGTCGCAAGAACCTAATATTTTTGAAATAATATGTAAAAGATTACTATAGTTTATTCTTCGAATATGGGCATATACCAATTAAGACTTTTGACCTTTTTAATATGTACAATTCGGTAGTACATTATTTTGATGTATCTCATAAGGTTTAGCCAGCGTTATCAATATAAGCGCACGAAAATTTCTTCTTAAGACTTCATCGGAATGCGTCACTTTACTCTACTATATATAAATATCATATGCATGTATTATACACAAAAACCTTCCGGAGGAAATTCTCTAAATGTTAGTGAAAACTGTATCAAAATCAGTTGAGTAGTTTAGAAGAAATAAGGCAACACACTGACGAACACAAAAAGCGACCTAATCTTATAGTATAATATTTATAGAATACTAGCGGACCTGGCGGACGTTGTCCTGCCTTGATAATAAAAAATATAAATCCCAAAAGTCAACCGCAGCGCCACCTACCGGGTCCAATTGTGAATCTAAACCATTCTCGGATCCACTGGAACACGCACAAAAAATTTCATCAAAATCGGTCCAGTCGTTTAGGAGGAGTTCAGTCACATACACACGCACACAAGAAATATATATATTAAGATACTGTCGAAATTGGGAGCGGTAATTAGTAATAAATAAAATAAAATAAAAAACTTATTTGTTAGTCATTGGGATATATAAAAAAAAAACTTTCCACGCATAACCCTTTCAGGGGTCCACGATTATAATGTTAAAAGCGTTTGGTGCCATAGGGCCAATGAGGCCCCGCGTAATTATGTAAAAACGTTCGCCATTACTGGTAAAAGGGTAAAGGAACACCTGTAAGCATCAATTGCTTTTATAAATTCAAAAGGTTTGTTAATAATTTACCTTTTTTTGTTTACGTAAAACATTACAAATGTAATTAATTATAATTAGCGAATACTTCAATGCTAATACAGATTAGAGATCGCCACAACAACAGACCTCATGCTGGTCGCATTTAGAGGTCCCAGAAACCTTCACCAGATCCGTATTTTCTGTGACGTCTTCCAGTATGTATTCACCAATCTCCAATCATCAAGGATTCTTGGGCCTAAACGAATATTCCTATAATTATTCCATAATGAACATGCTCGCTGCTAATTAAGTCTAGCAATTTTAGGAATGATAGCTACGGGTTTTTTACTGATCTCCTCTATTATTAAAAGCTAGCTAATACCCGTGATTTCTCGCTTTGTTTATTATAGAAGCAATATGTTTTTGTACAAAGGAAAAAACATAAGAACCATACCGTAAGAAAATACATTAGTTCAATGTCTTAAACGTCCTTTTAAAAACCATAGTTCTATAAAACTTTAGTAACTTTATCTTAAACTAGCATATGCCCGCGACTTCGTTCGCGCGGAATAGTTACTTTGGGCTAACGCTAACACGCAACGGAAGCTCTCAAGAGGAAAAAATACCCCGATTTTGAAACATTCTTCATTGGTGCTCCGCTCCTATTGGTTTTAGCGTGATGATATATAGCCTATAACCTTTCTCGATAAATGAGCTATATAACATTGATTTTTTTTTTAGAGTTTTTAGAATTTTTCAAATCGGACCAGTAGTTCCTGAGATTACCCCCTACAACGTCACAAACCTACAAACTTTACCTGTTTATAATATTAGTATAAATTAGTATTAGTATAGAAGTATAGATGAAGCTACGTGATATTGTTTTAGATAAGAATCAAGTGTCTAATATGAAAAACTAAAAAAAAAAACGAATGTTATTCAGTATTTTTAGAGTGATACGCACGCAACGGCAGATTTCTCTCATTTATATAGAAGACTAGCTGATACCCGCGACTTCGTCTACGTTTCTTATTGTATTAACAATATATTTTATATATAGAAGCAAAAACATTTAAAACATTGAAGAGAAAACATATACTCTGTTAACAAAATTTATTTAGTGGTTTGTAGTGCTTATAAAAATTGTAAAGTTTTGATAGCTTTATACAAAAAGAATATGTATTTAAGCAGTAAAATAAAAAAAATCAAAATCAAAATCTAGCGAGTAATTTTTATTAATGTGCACGCAATTGCAGCCGTCTATCATATTATTTACACTAGTGATAGTCTAGCGGACGAAATACGACCCAGTGTTAATTAATTTTTGTTTCCAGAATTCCTATTGATTACACTAAAGCTCGCTAATAACTACTAAACAAAAAATGAATAAAGAAAATCGCTCGAGAAACATCGAAGGAATTCGTACTTAACCATTTTGTATCGGCCTGTTGACATATAGAGAGAAGATAAGAAATGTACTTACGTTTACGCACGGCGGCAACAGATGGCGCTGCGACGTTTTAGAACGGACTAGCGTTGTGTCACCGTCCAAATACTAGGGTCACAATAACTCCGTTGTCAATAAAATCGGTTCAGTAGTTTTTGATATTTTTGTAAACGCCAGCTGAGTCTGTTAATGGTTCAGCCTTTGCGTTCATATTCCTGTTTCATTATAGTTATAACTATAAAATAAACTAGTGTTTATTTAACATGTTACATTTTAACGCTTCGCCTTGACACGGGTTGAATGTAACAAATATAGCGTCTGACGCTTCGACATTTTACACAGTTTATTAGCGTCAAACAAGTTGACCGTAGGTATTTACATAAACAAGTAATTTTTTCGTCGTGCGTAATTTTAAATCAGTCATATCTCCCAAGATATTCTTTGAAATTATATGTTATAAAAGACAATTTGATCTTGTTAAATGTAACTAAAATAATCAATTGGTTAAGGATTAATATTACAGTGTCCAAAAATAAAGTATTTTGTTAATAAAATGTAATAGTTAAAATTAAAAAAAAAAAGCCGGGGCAGTCATAAGGACTGTCGCCAGAAGCGCAAACTTAATACAATAGAATAACCATGGTCTGTTTTGTTTTGAATTTTTAAATTAACTATAATATGATTTTTTTAAATTTAATAAATTGTATATTGAAATAATTAACATTAGTCTGTTTTCACATCTATTGGGATACGGAGCAATATTTACATATATTCTTATAAAGTATATTGATCAATCAAACCCATGAACTGCAAAATATCAATATTCCATGTACACGGGCCGTTATCCGCCCGCTAACCTGACGCAAGCCGCGCAAAAGCAATACTCGGCCACGCTTACGAACACGTCATGACGCTAGATTAATAATTTATCTCCTTTTTTTACGTGGGGAAATCCTTTATGGATACACCACACTCTCGGGGGAGAGAGTGGGTTATGTCCGACTCGCACGGACTATAAACTCACGGTGTACCGTCCGCCGCATGGTAGGGGCGGCCAGGGATCGAACCTTCTGTCTTCCTGAGAAACCGCCCCTGCGGATTAATTTATCTCCTGTCAAAAATACCGGTCAATGCGCCTAAAGAAGTTTCCACTTTAAAAAAAAATTAACACGACTGTCGTGTCAAAAATCGAACTCAAAATTAACAAGCAAGTTGTATTAGCAATCCTATTTTTTTATTATATCTTATACTAGCGGCCCGCTCCGGTTTCGCACGGGTATAAAATATATAGCCTATGTCATTCACTGAAAAAATAATTAAAATCGATCCAGTAGTTTTGGTTTATTCATTACTGCCCGTGGCCCGCCTGCGTTTGTTGCAATGTAAGCGGAAAAAATGTAATTATTTACAACATCACATTAGAAACCTCAAAAATAACAGTATTTCTCCACTATTTAATGGATGTTATTATAGATATAAACCTTCCTCTTCAATCACTCTATCTATTAAAAAAAACCGCATCAAAATCCGTTGCGTAGTTTTAAAGATTTAAGCATACATAGGGATATAGGGACAGAGAAAGCGACTTTGTTCTATACTATGTAGTGATATAAAATTCTCGTGTCACAATGTTAGTTACCATACTCCTCTGAAACGGTTTAACCGATTTTTATGAAATTTTATATGCATATTCAGTAGGTCTGAGAATCGGCTACTATCTATTTTTCATACTACTAAGTGATAAGGGTTATCCACCCCTAACATTTATTTTTTATTTTTTGGACAATTTTTTTAAATTTTATTTTGTTAAAATGAGGGATTAAAAAATACATACAACCTTAAATTTTCACCCTTCTAACACCTACCCCTATTTTTAATAGTAATTTTAGTAATTAATCATTTTTCACCACACTCGATAACTGATCAATTAACACTTGGTAAGTTATCGCAGAGAAAGAGCTAATTAAAACCAAGTCGTCGTCTTTTTTGTGAATGTTTTTCACTTTATTTCGATAAAAATTTCGCAGAGCTTATGGCAAAGCTAAAATTTTTGTACAAAAAAAAAATCATTTTTATTAAAGTATCAGGGCAGTTTATTCCTGCTATAGTTAGTGCTAGTTTTTTTTAATTTTCCGCGCATTTTCTGGATCAACAATCATTTGCCAGAATATACCGGTGTCACGTCCCAGTAAACAGCACGGAGGAGGGATGAGACCGAAGCCGGTCTCCTGTTTCTCTCACACAATAAGCCTCTCACTTCCTCCATAGTTTTCGGCCATTATTATTGTTTATGCATCAAGCGTAGTAGTTACGTTTACAATTATTATTTTACTATCTCAGTTTAACTCTCATATCATCATTACATAGTATAAAACAAAGTCACCTACCGCGTCTGTCTGTTCGCGATAAACTCAAAAACTACTGAACGGATTTTTAAGCGGTTTTCACCAGTGGATAAAGTGATTCATGAGGAACGTTTTGGTATATAATTTGTCAAGGATTCTTTTATAATCAGGGCGGCACAACGTCTGCTGTGCCCGCTAGTACTTTATAAATTTGTGAAAATGATAGCGAAAAGGTTCAACAACCGTCGGCTAATATAAGGTAAGGGAACAGACTGATGCTAGAAGTTACTTCGCTGTATAATATTTATCGCTTACGTCACATTAGTATTACCATAGTAATGTTCCGATATCACAAAATTATCGATATTTACTATCAGTGTAGTGCTGTTATAATCTTGGAAATTTTTATTTAACATACTTTTTTTTATTTTTTATTTATTTAAATGTCGAAACACAAGGATATTACGTGATGTTTTATTTATTTTATGTACATATTTTAATAATAAAATATGATATTATTTATTTAATATTCGACATTTTAAAGTGTTTCTTGTTAGCGAATTCAAGATTCTACAGTTTTTTTTCTAGGGGCAATTTAATGAAGTGTAAAAAAACTAAAAAAAATTCGGCAGGATTACCTAAGGTTTAGAAAATTTAGGCTGTTGGACTAGCAGTAAAGGACTAATTATTGAAGAAGGTTATAAGCTATGTAACATCAAGCCACGACCTTTGGAGCGGAGTAGTTACCGTACAAAGTGTGGGTTAGTAAATTACGCGGACTTAGAAATAAAAGTGCGGGCGAGCCGTGTGTAGCGGCGTGGGCTGTCATATGCTGACCGGTAGGTTGGCTGGTCGACGAAAACCGAGCGTTACCGAGACCCCTCTTCGGCCCTCCGAACTATGAATGGCTACGTCAGCGAGGTAAAATATGTACTTTATACGAAATATATTTTACCTATAAACCTTACATAACTGAGTTGATAATAATTTAAAATTAAAAACAAAAACCTGAGTTCAACCGCGAGGCACAACTAGTTACACGTATTTGAACATGTAATTATATTAAGTACTAGCTGTGCTCGCGACTCCGTCCGTGTGGAACCTAATGTGACTAATAAAATCATCTGAATGTATTAAGTCCATCTACTTATCTACTTTTCTCTCATTCTTAAGTCGCGTCGTCATTAAAATTACAATAACTTTTGATAGAGTGAACTGATTCTAATGAAATCAATACTAAATGTTACTTGAGGATTTACTTTATGATTTTCTTGATGAGGTTTTATAATGAACGTAATACTTTAGCAGTGATGCGTGTTCATACAAACAGACATTTCTAAAAATGATACAATGTATTTTATTACTTATTCCAAGACACCTGCAACATTTTTTTCACAAAACTCTTAAAAAGTACGGACACGTTAGATTTACATTCTTATTTTATGTATAGATAAAGATTTCAAGAAACTCGAAGTAGTTTTAATAAAATTTATCTGACGAAAAACGTCTATATATTTTTAAAAAAATATATGGCCACCCTATTCCAGGATTTGAAGTTAAAAAAACAAGCACAGTATAGTCATAAATGACATGTTTTCACATAAACATACTACGATATAATAGTCACGATGTGAAACATAAGCATTGCCTAAACAAAAATTCATAGCGTGCTGACATGGCAATAGGTTGGCACGGTCGCTACCGTTTTCGCCATTTGTTTGCACATCCCTGGCAATCGTTGACGCGTTCACCCTCCATTAAAACTCGTTCGAACGTTACGTTGTTTGGCAGCCGGCTGGCATTTTTTATTTTACCGTTTCCATGAATTTATGTGGCACCTCTTACGCTTTTACTGAAGAATTATTGCTTTAAAAAAATGTCGAAGCAGTCATAAGAACTGCCGACAGAAGTGAAAACTAAAAACAATGAAATAAATGTGTTCTCTTTTGAATTTTCATATGAATTATAGTGTGACAGATATTTCAATATCTATAAATCCATTAATCCATTAATCGATCAAACGTAAGAGGGGTTGTAAAATATCAATATTACATATACACAAGTCCCTATACTACGTTCAGTTATGCCTACATAGCATGTCATGACGCGAAACTATAAATTTATCTCATGTCAAAGATACCGCTCAACGCGATTAAAAAATCTTATTTTCTATTGTTATCTATACGAGTTACATAGCAAAGTGTAACGTGAAATAAAGGCTTCTATAATTCTACTTTCAAGCAGACACAATTATATGTAATTATTCATAGTTAACCTCCAACTGAACGGATAACCTAAATATATGAGAGCGGATTTAAAAACGAGCATTTTCAACGAGCAATGTCAATCCATATAATAAATAAAAATCAATTGCCGAATGTATGTAAACGCATTTAGCTAATACTATTTTATTAATTGTAAGTGAAAAAACAAGTGTTAAAAAATCTTCTTATAAAAAGTGTGTGCAATGAGACAGAAGATAGTAGTGAAATCTTTAAAAATATTGACAGAATTGATAGATTCAACTTCAATAGCCTTATAATTTCATTATGTAGTCGTACTGTAAACTGACTCATTCTCTTCGTATGACACCCGTGCGTCGCCGAGACGGGTAGCTAGAAAATAGTACATAACAAAATCGATATATACGTTTGTCTGTGTGTGCGTTCTACTAAACTACGCAACATATATGATACAGTTTACTATTATCATTTAGAGAATTACTTCCGGAAGGTTTATGTCCATACATGTATATTATTGTCCACGCCAATTCACTAGTTTAGCGTGCGTTTGTTAACAGAAAACTGTTGGACCGACTGTTATATATATCTCATAGATGGCGTCACGTTTTAATTTTGAACTGCTTTTTCAATAACTGAGCCACAGCAACGCGTGGCCGGGTCACTCAATATTTATATAGATTGTAATAACTCACTATAGAAATATAATCCAGGATATATTTCAACAAAAACAATATCTAACCGTAATCGAATCTTGGTAACCAGTTTCGGATTTCCCGTCCGAGGGTCCAAACACGATGTTATATCAATAACTCCATCTATTCGGACCCTCGCAAAATGGATCAATATCGCATTTTCTGATCGGCGGGTTAACAACATCGATCCAATCAGATCTGGTTGTAAATATCTGGATGATACTTCGTCAAATCGAGTGGAAGGACTTGTTCCGTTGTTGTTTCCGGCTAGATTGGAACCACCAGACGTAGGATGTGAGCAACCACCGTGTTTCGAGATTAACTCGCGTACATAAAATTTTTTTTTGCATGAAAGTTCTTTAATGTCATTCTGCAACTTATTATAATTTACAATTATAGAAATTAATAATATTATACTCATCTCTTTATATATAAATGTGATGGCCAAGTCAATCTATTTTATTTAAAACATAAAATATTTTAGTATTGATATGGTCACCATAAGATGCTGTAAGGTTAGCTAATTACGTAAGACAGAAGGTCTTTTAAGTAGGGGCTTAATAAAGTAACCGACTTGGTATTACATGGATCTCACAACTTTTTACGGAAGAACCGAGTTGCGAGACTTGGTTTTTTTTACAAGTTTGGTTTTGATGGCATCTCGTTTCTTTTTGTACATAGGCCTTTTTTTTTCGTTACCTTTTACTTCTTGAATACAAACAACGGATCTACACTGATTAATTAACTGCAAATGTAACTTTGTAATCCCATACATTTATACGGGATTACAAAGTTATTTATGCAGTTAGTGTATCTAGAAAACTGAACCGAAATTACAGAATAATTTAGCTTTTCCTTGATTTACATACTAATCATTAATTGTATTATAAATTTTAAGCTCCTATGTCTCCGAGAAGTGCCTTAGAGTTTTGATGATCGGTCAGTCAGTGAGTGAGTGACAAAATTAAGACATTTTGACTAGTTATAAATCTTAAACTACAGGTTCAAATTGGATGAAATTTGAAATATACCGTGTTTATACAATGCCTATTTGGTTACTGAGGTTTAGCCTTCTAGCTTTATCCACAGCGAAGTTCTAGGAGGTCGAAAATGGCCTGAATTGCTTCGAGAAAAGGATGGTACGGCCGTGCCGCTTTTTTGCTCGACTTGGCGGGGCACTACCGTGCCTCCAGATAATAAAGAGGCATAACAATAAAAAGACCTATAGTTATAATATAAAATAATAGAAGTACAAAACAAAATGACCAAATGCTGCTGAGCAAGCGTGGGTGAATGTATAATGTATTCTGTGACTTATGTATTCGACTAATTTTTTAACACCCAGATCTCAAAATGGCGGATGTTGTATTTAATTTTTATTTAGTTCACGACGTCGTATATTGTAAATACATTGTTTAGTACAAATAAATTTCGTACAAATGAAATAATAATTTAGAAATATATTTTACTAGCGGACCCGGCGGGCGTTGTCCAAATAAAAACCTTCCTTCCACATGAATCATTTTATCTACCGGTGAAAGCCGTATGAAAATCCGTTCAATAGTTCCGTGAGTTTATCGCGAACAGACAGACAGACGTGGCAGAGGACTTTGTTTTATAATATACTAGCGGGCCCAGCAGACGTTGTCCCGCCATGATTATAAAAAAAATCCTGGACAAATACCAAAACGTTCCTCATGAATCACTTTATCCACTGGTGAAAACCGCTTGAAAATCCGTTCAGTAGGTTTTGAGCTTATCGCGAACAGACAGACAGACAGACGCGGTAGGGGACTTTGTTTTATACTATGTAATGATAGTGATAAAGATTGCGATTTTACAATACAACGTTTTGTAATAAATCACGTATGTCTTCATAGCTTATGCTGGCAACAGTCTATTGTCCTTTACCTCATGAGAACTACATTCGTTTGTATGGAGCTCAAGCCTTTATAGTTATGGAAAGTACCGTGTTTAAAACTATGCACAGATGCAAAACGAATATTAAATCTTCATAACAAAAATAAACGTGAATAGGAAAAAATATTACCGGCACACACGTACATAGAGACTTCTCTGTCAATGTTTGCCTGTGTGTCAATGTTTATTCCTCATTACGTATTTATTTAGTGTCATAAATGGTAGTGATTAGTTTTTATAGAATGAGAAAACTCTTACCAAAATTTGATTACTAAATATTTTAGCACCTACTTATTAAATTCAAGAATATTTCGATTGTTGTCAATATAGCGTTGGGTTTGTATAAAGTATTTTAACTTTTGATAGAGTGAACCGATTTTAATGAAATCAACACTAAATGTTACTCGAGGATACGCTTTATGATTTTCATGGTGTGGTTTCATCGTGAACGCAGTACTTTAGCAGTGATTCGTGTATAAACAAAAAGACAAATAATTCTAAAAATGATTGAATTGTATTTTATTACTTATTCCAAGATACCTACAACAATTTTTTTTACAAACATCTAAATGTATCTGTGACATTTTATATATCTTATATAAAATATAGAAATAAAGATAAATATCTTATCAATATTATTATTTATATATTTTATATATCTATAAAAGAAGATATAGATACGTAACTCGATTTACTGGAACAGCTGATTTGTCAGCTCCCTCAAAATGTAAGCCATCTATATAATAAACCGCTGACTCATGCGTTAGAATGACAGATAATGGAATTCATGCCGTATTGGAATATCTCATCCCACAAAAATCTAAAAGTACAGACACGTTAGATGTACATTCTTATTATATGTATAGATATAACAATTAAATAATATAACAAGAAATTACTGTTAAACGTGGAAGGGATGAACGATATAAGGTTATCTTTTTTATTACGCTTTTATTAGCTTCACCTGTATGTTTGTATGTATGTTTGTTTGTAACCGACTCCTTTGAGCTCGATTTTGTTCTACTTTGAACGATCACATTTAATTCAAACTTTGCACACCTGTCAAAGGTCGATGACAATGCAATAATCCGAAAAAAAAGTAAAAAATTTTTTTTAACTAAAATATGAAAAATAAATAATAGTTTAAAAAAACTAAAAAAACACGCTTTCATATAAAATCCAACTAAAAAACAGAAAATAAAATTTAATAAATTTGGATTAAGAATAGTGTAAATTAGAAATAAATGTATATTTTTGTAAAAACTGACAAAAAAATGATAAAAATATAATCTGGAGGTGCTGATAATAGGTATTTACCTATGAAATTGCCGTTTTGCAGTACTGGCCATTTCAAATCAAAATAATTTTTGTTTGGCTAAGAATTCTAATTTCAAATAAATTTTTAATTTAAAAACATGGAATTCTTTTTCCAAAAGCAGTCATTTGTTTATTGATTAGTGTTACATTTTCATCGCATTTCAATCTTTTTTGTCATCATGGATACGTTAAAAATTCGAGTAATTATGGAATATGAGTACCGTCGTGGCAGCAACGTAGCACAAGCGGCACGCAACATCAACGACGTTTACGGAGCTAACACTACAAACCAACGCACCACCTGTTATTGGTTTGCTCGCTTCCGTTCTGGGAATTTCGACCTGAAAAATGAATCTCGCGGTCGTCCGAAGACTTTGGTCGACAATGACGAATTAAAGGCGATTGTGGAAGCTGATGATACACAATCTACGGCTGAATTAGCAGCAGCTTTCCACGTTTGCGTCAAAACAATATTGGTCCATTTGCGTCAAATTGGCAAGGTAAAAAAGCTTGACAAATGGGTCCCACGAACTCAATGATCGCCAGCGCGAAGTACGCGTCGAGACGTGCCTTGCACTGCTCAACAGACACACAAATGAAAGAATTTTGAACCGCATTGTTACCTGCGATGAAAAATGGATTCTGTTTGATAATCGCAGGCGCTCAGCAAGTTGGTTGGATCCTGGTTCAGCACCTAAACAATGCCCTAAACGAAAACTTACCTCTAGAAAAGTGATGGTCACTGTTTGGTGGTCTAGCGCCGATGTGATTCATCACAGCTTCTTACCAAACGGGGTGAGCATTACTGCAGATGTCTACTGTGAAGAACTGAACACAATGATGGAGAAGCTGGCACATCTCCAACCAGCATTGGTCAATCGCTCGTCTCCGCTGCTCTTGCACGACAACGCGCGACCTCATACTGCACAGCAGACGGTCTCCAAGTTGCAAGAACTGGGGTTGGAAGTTCTCCGTCATCCGCCCTACTCACCAGACCTTGCGCCTACAGACTACTACTTTTTTCAGAATTTGAATAACTCCTTGGCGGGAAAAAAATTCAATACCCGAGAGGCAGTACAAAATGCCTTTGAAGAATTTGTTGCCTCCCGTCCAGCTGATTTCTTTAAGAAGGGCATCAATAAACTGCCACTGCGTTGGCAAAGATGTATTGATTGCATGGGTGATTACTTCGATTAATACAAATAAAAAATACATGAAAAACAATCGTTTAAATTTTTTCATACAAAACGGCAATTTCATAGGTAAAGACTTAATATTAACAGTGACGCATCGCATGTTAATATCAGCACCTCCAGATATCAGTATTTTTATCATTTTTTTGTCAGTTTTTACAAAAATATACATTTATTTCTAATTTACACTATTCTTAATCCAAATTTATTAAATTTTATTTTCTGTTTTTTAGTTGGATTTTATATGAAAGCGTGTTTTTTTAGTTTTTTTAACTATTATTTATTTTATTTCGTAGCAGACAAACGAACAGTTGGGTCACCTGATGTTAAGTGATCACCACGGTCCATAGACACTTGCAATACCAGGGGAGTCGCAAGTGCGTTGCCAGCCTGTGTTTGGGGAGGGGGAGGGGAAGGTGGGTATCCGGGACTCTCACTGACCGAATGAAACGCAACAATGCAGGCACTGTTACTTCACGTCGGTGTTTCTGTGAGAGGGTGGTACTACCCCGGATTAGCCGACCCAGTCGTGCTGAAACCGGTAGTAGCTTCAGCGTGGCTCTACCACCTATTACCACCTAATAGATATAACAATTAAAAAATATAATAACAAATTCCTGTTAAATGAAGGGATGAATGTTATAAGGTTAATATAAAGAATCGTTTCCATTCTGATAGAGGTCTTAATTTGCTGCGAAATCCGCCCCGTTTTAGATTAGATATCGGATATCATATCACGAGATCGCAGCGCGGTTTAGTCGCTGACAACCCATTTTATCCGCGTTGAGTTATGTGTGAAAAACGGACAGCATTCGATTCATCTGAGCAGTCGTATTGAACGCTATCCTTTTATTACATAGAAAGTCATTTTTATTTGTGAGTTATTTAAACTGAATTTATTTTCGATCGAGAATATATGTTTTTTTTTACATATTATTGGAGGCAAACGAACAGGCGGGTCACATGGTGTTAAATGATCACCGCCGTCCATAGACACTACACAACCACGGGAGTCGCAAGTGCGTTTCCAGCCTATATTTGGGGTAGGGGAACGGGAGGTGGGCCTCCGGCGCTCTTCTTGACCGAGCGAAACGCAACAATGCATGCACTGTTACTTCACGTGGGTGCCTGTGGGTCGAGCCGACCCATTCATGCTGAAACCAGTAATAGCTTCAGCGTGACTCTACCACCTACAAGCTTCTTAATCTTGTAAGGTTATTCAAATGTAATTAACAATTTCTTTGATTAAAATTTATGTTCTGAATGCGATTTTTTCCTAATTTATTTATTACTTCATGGACACACCAACGACACTCGTATCATCGTATAATACAATATATCGTATCGTATCGTATAATATAATATAATCGTATCGTATAATAAGTATGTAAATCTAACGTGTCTGTACTTTTTAGATTTTTGTGTAAAAAAATTGTTGCAGGTGTCTTGGAATAAGTCATAAAATACATTTCAATCATTTTTAGGAATATCTGTGTGTCTATCTGTCTGTTTTTTTGAACAGACATCACTACGAAAGTACTACGTTCATGATACAACCTCAACCTTTCTCGAGTAACATTTTGTCTTGGTTTCATTAAAATCGGTTCACTCTATCAAAAGTTATTGTAATTTTAATGACAACGCCACTTAAATACGAGAGGAAAATAGACAAGTAAACGGACTTAATACATTCAGTCACCTGTATCTAAACAATTCTCGAATACACTGGAACACACAAAAAATTTCATCAAATCTGTCCTGGCATTTAGAAGGAGTTCAGTCACATACACACGGACAGAACAATTATATACATAGCTAGCTGTGCCCGCGGCTTCGTCCGCGTAGAACCTTACGTAAAAACAATAACAGTAATTAATCTAATCAAGTCATCTGAATGTATTAAGTTCATTTGCTTATCTACTTTTCTCTCGTACTTACGCCGCGTCGTCATTAAAATTGCAATAACTTTTGATAGACCGAACCGATTTTAATGAAACAAAAACTAAATGTTACTCGAGGATATGCTTTATGATTTCCTTGAAGAGGTTTTATCATGACAGCAGTATTTCGGCAGTGATGCGTATTCATACAAACAGATAGACATTTCTAAAAATGATTGATATGTTTTTTTTTTGCTTATTCCTAGACACATGCAACAATTTTTTTTTTCAAAAAAATCTGAAAGTACAGACACGTTAGATTTACATTCTTATTATATGTATAGAAGATTTTGTAGATTGTAGATATATCGCATATATAATTCTATAGTTTGGTTTTAAGGAGCAATGTAATAATTTATTAAAAGTAGAAGAAACAGCCTGAACTGTATAAGATTATGTAAGAAGATATTTCCGCATCGCAGGCTAAAAGCGGTCTGGCTAACGATATCGGATTCCCTTTATCTGCGTAAGTTATGTTCGGAGGGATTCGACTGTATTCGGGTCACCGCAGAATTTTTGGCTTCACTTGTTACATTTCGACCCTTAATATACGGGATGTATATACTCGATTTCAGGTAATTGTCTCTTTTGGAACGGACTTTTTTAATGCGACATGCCTCAGCCTGTGAGAGACCCACTGCAGGGCCATAGTCCTCTTCCTGAAAGTATGTGCATGATCACCGCGTCAGCCCACAACGTATTGGCGATTCGAAACTCTGTGAAATCCTCAGCTATATATTTTTTCCACATGCGGTAGTACTAAAAGAACGTATCTCAGGTTCAGGTTTTCTTACTAAATTTACTTCACCGTCAGTTCATTGTGTTACCAATTTAAATTAGTTATTTAAAGCTGACTGGACGAAATCATCACATAAGGAAAAAGCGTTATGCCCTGTCTTTGTAACGTTCAGTCTGTTTCTATTGTATACGAGTGTGAGTACGTGGGAATATCAAGATTCGAACATTGTACTCTGCTGGTTTTATAATCTCGATAATGATGAAGGTGTGTACCTATTTTTATTTAGCATTTTTTATATAACTTATAATTCACTATTTTATATGTAATCCTTACTCCTCACTTAATATAATAATTGAGAAAGTAAGTCAGTTTGTTTGTTACGCTCCAATTATTATTTTTTATTTGTGTGGTCTCGTACCATGGTATTCGGAATGCAAGGTAAAGGGAGAGATGTGTGATCGTTTTAACTACTGAACCGATCACCATGAGATTTTGTATAGACCTTTTCAAGGGTAGAAAAAGCAGACTAAATGTTTAAGTATTTTTCCCGAGGGATAGGTCAAATCTACATTAATATAAGCGAAGCCGCGAGCAAAAGCTAGTGTTAAATAAACAAATTTGACACGAATCATTTCATGGCTACCCCTAGCGAACGCCACGCGATTTCATTCAAACCCCGCGTCATGGTAGCTTACACCTGTCTATGATATTTCGGGTGTTATAGTAAAATAAACTCTAGTTTCTTAGCATTTACGTTTAAATTGCATTAACAATGAAACGCTTCATGCTATCATTGACACTGGTTCAAACATTTGCTCTAACCGGTTCCAATAGTCCCACTATCTATACAATTAAAATAACTACTAGTGATATCTATCGGCCCGTCTATACGTTTTAATAACCGCAGAGAGCCAAAAAAAAAGTTTCTTTGCTTATACAATACCTGTTTGAGGGTCTATCGGTTACTATAACTATGTAAGTACATGGTATGTTGTTACTGAATGATAAGAGTTTTATTTATATAAAATATACTTATAACGTTCATATTATGCAGGAAACCAAATGCGTTAGAAGCGAAAAAGCAGACGATCTTATTTATAACCTTATCCGAGCTTGTGGGAAGTTTGTTACTAAAACACAATTCATAGATTAGAAAGCACAATTTATCTCAGATATTTACTTACATTTAACTAGGGTTAGATTATTGAGAACGGCCATATGTGGACAATACGAGGGGATCTAAATATCGAGTGATTGGGTTGTTGTGAGAAATTTGAATGCTGTGACTTAGTAAATAGAGTTCGAACTTAACGTTAATGAACATGAGTCTGGGGCTAGTACGCAACAAACAAGCGACAAGCGGAAGGAATTTCGTGTATCGTCTAACTGTAGTCTTACAGTGCGTTGAGTATACTCGGAAGCCTTTTTCTAAGTCTCTTGGCTAGCTACCATCCTCAAGTTCAAATTCTGATGCTAAGTACCTGTTCGTATGTTCCGATAGCTGCACTTGAGAGCTAATCTCCCTCTAGGTATACAATCTTTCACCACATCTTCATTTAAGATCAAATAAGATTGTGGTTACACGCTAAAACCTATAGTCTTAAAACATTTTGCAATGTTTCTGAAGCCATTGACAAAATACCAAGCGTTTATAGAGCTACTACCACCGTACTCAACGTTGTACATTCGATTCCGACGCAAAATTATTTGATTGAATATATGAAAAGGAAAATATGAGTCAAAATAATCACTGTAATAATTGCGATCGGAGCCGCATGCACAACTAGTATTGAGTATATTATAATGAGCAAATCTTTTTTTATGAATATAAAATAAGTAATATATTTATGGTTTTTAGTTGCGGTCCATGGACCGTAAAAAGTTTACGAATAGTAAAGACACGTGGCCATCTCCAGTAATTCTACATGTCATCTTTATGTTCGAAATTAAGAACATTTGTACGTGTTAATATGTAGGTCATTACGCAGGTAATGCGGTGAAACAGGGTCGACAGAAATATTGTTTGAGACGACCCGATGTGAGCGAGACCTGTATTGTTCATTTGCTGAGACACGGGTTAAGGGGCATTATTTATTGTGCGGGAGATAGCGATAGTTTTTTTTATCACATCAGCCTATAAGAGATCCACTGCGAAGGAAGGTACGTGCATAATCACCACGCCAGCCCACGACGTACAGGTGATTTCATACTCTGAGAAATCCACAATTCTATATTTTTCCATATAAGATGGAACAAGACATACTACAAGAATATTTCTCAGGTTTAGCTTTCCTCACGACGTTTTCCTTTATCTTCAGCCGAAAGTGTTGCCAATTTAAATTAGTAAATGTACGCGAATTCCAAAAAAATCGTTAGTACATTCCAAGGTCTAAAACTACTGACATCGAGTTCACATTCCACAGGTCAAACCATTAAGACTATAGTTTTAAATCGCATTTACCCTCAATCTTATATAAGACAAGATACGGTTGTAAGTGGTACAAGGCTAGCCTAGAGAAACAACACACTGAAAATTGTTTTAGCGTGTTCACAGACTGCGTCGATCAAAGTAAGTGGTTTTCGCAAATGTCCCTTAGCTTTCGGCGAAGGAAAACATCATCAGGAAAATAGTATGTTGGTACTTTTTGTAAACACGTCTGGCTAGCTACTAAATTGAAAATCTGTCGTCAAGCATCTATAGCTGTGTTCCGACAGCTGCGCTTGAGAGCCAGTCTTCTTCTAGGCTTACCATGTTTACCATCTTAAGCCACATTGTCATTAGGGAAGATTGTGGATAAAGGTATAAAAGTATAAAAAATCTGGCAAAATTGATTAGACAATGATCTACTTTAATCATACAGAGTGTACACACAGTTTTTTCATCCAAATAATGCTTCGTAGAATCAGTTGACAAGCCGGCATGACATCGACGATCTGCTATAGATTTAGTGTTTGCAGATTAACTTGTGCTCACCGTAAGACATAGTACAGTGATTATGTCGTGCTACTATAAAAATTGCTTATACGATGCCTTCATCAATATAGAAACACCGATAACCCAAAAACTAAAACCATGCCCACAACAAAAGTACGATAATTCTCAACTCGGCCCACTCCAAAAGCATGTAAATGACACTTCGCTAAGTTTTTACCCCCGAGCGTAAGATTCTCGAGTTCCTAACTCGGTTTTAACCCTTCCTAAGTGAAGTTTGGAGTGCGGAAAATAGGATGATGGGCGTTTATCGGCCTTTGAGATAATTCAAGTATGTAATGATATTTTTCAGTGTATGTATCAAGGTGTTTCAACTTTGAAGTCAGTTCTGTTTACGAGAATAACTGCTTACATTTATTTAAACTCTTTTCTAATTAACTCTCTTAACTAACTAAATTACAGTGAATGTTTTGGATGACCCAATATACATTAATCGTAAAAGAATGTTCACATAAGAACATCCATAACTTTTTAAGATACTACGTCTTGCAATTCCAGATTGTGATAAACAAAGTACAGTCTGTAATTCACAAAAAAAGATGCTGCCAATCGCTCTTGTTTCTTATAAGTATCAAAACACATTTCCAGCGTTTGGTCTTTAGCCGTCCATAACAAATCACTTCCAACTGTCTTCATTTGATCAGCGACTAATGTACTGTTATCTGCGAATATTGTATTTTTTAAAGTCAAACTTACATTACCAAAAATTCGAAACCAATGACAATTCCTATTTTATATTTGTGACAAAATTACCAGATTCAATTCAATACATTTTATTTACACCATTCCGCCTTCCCATGCCCTAAGCGACATCCTTTGCAACCTTCAATCCACAAAATGGGTCAAGTTAATATACGGTTTGTTCATGTGAATATGTTTTGTCCTATTCCATGCTGGCTTTACATCATTTTATATATTGAGTAGACGCAATTTATGTTCCCTTTGCACTAAATGAAGCATTTATATATTAGGGTCAATTAAAATATGTCCATGATAACAGTATAAATAAGACATGCTCCGCGCTGTCACTTGGTTTTAATTTTCCTCGTCCCGCAATACTTTGCATCATGGTGGCGCGTCCGACGCGCCACCGAATAAGCATGTGCCATAGGAAGGGGTAATTGAGCGGGGCTGGAAAGTGTCACGATCTGATCACAATAATGCGGGAATTTCAAATATATATAAAGCGGCGCAACCACATCATGTAATACTGCTTGTATTATTATTTGGTTCTCGCTTTGCGTACTTTGTGACCTACGGATTCTATGGTACTTTTTCCGCTTCTAATGTTTGCAATGTAATGTCGTTAGATCTATATATAACCTTTCTAAAAAAATACAACTAACAATGAAAACGAAAATTATAAACACGTCTGGTAGTTCCAGAAATGAGTCTGTTAGAAAAAACAATCTATTGAACATTATTGTATTAATATAAATAGGAAATAAGCTCCATTTCTGTTTGTCATTTTTCATAACTAAGCCCCTGAACTGTTTGCAATAAAATTTTGCAAAGATGTAACCTAGAACCTGGACAAGAACACAGGTCACTTTTAATTCCTACTATTTCAGAGAACACGTAGACAAAAGCGCGGAATATAGTTAGTAGTAAACATTAAAAAGTAACAGATTTGCCAATTTCATATATCGATAACCTAAAAACTTGTAAGGCTTGATTTATTGCTCTGAAATATGTACTTATGCCTACATGTAAAGCGGGTGGATTTAGCGCTTTGAAAAATGGAATTAGATGAAAATCAGAAGAAATATTAGTAGTAAAATGTAAATATGAGTGCCAGTGACGCAGAAATATGAAGTCAAAACTTATTTGCAATCGTACAATGTCTGGTAGAATTATAAATAATATCTGCACACAAAGATTAAGGATATTTATATACATTCATACACACTTATTATATAAGAACTAGTTAGACACACCTAAATTTAAAATGTTTATTAATTATTTATTTCTTTGACTCACACCTATGGGCTGTTAACTCGACGACTAAAAATATGAACGTTTGTCAATCTAAATGAACTCACCTTCATTTGAACTTATAAGCTTTTAAAAGTGATTATTTTGTAAAGCCTCAATAATCTTTTACGTTTTAAAATTTTAATTTCTTTTGGCAATTTCTCTTTATAAAGGTCTTTAGACATTAATTGACGCCAAAGTTAATTCTGCAACTCAGCGATTCGAATAATTAATGAGACAGTGAATGTTTTGTCCAATAGCTGATAATTTACGTACGTACAGAAGACATGGCTTATATGCTGGCGTCTAATCAGATAGCTTCGATTCTAAAAAATTACCGCACATTAAATATTCTCCTTCTGAATATATTAAAGTCGAGCGTTATGATGTTTGTCTACAACGAATTTCGAAACTACTCAGCCGATCTTCATGAAAGTTGGCATTTATGTATAATTTGGTACAACTTGAGAGATAGGATAATTTATATTTCGATAAATAACCTCAATATTTTTTAATTACTAATTAAATAATTGTCAATGTTGATTATTGTTATTAATTGTAATTATCATCAGTCTCAAAGAGATGGCGCTTTAAATTAGTTTGGTGACAGAAAACTGTTGGATCGACTGTTATAGATAACTCATAGATGGCGCCACGTCTTAATTTTGAATTTCTTTTTCGATTTTAATTCAATATATAATAACTGAGACACAGCAACTCGTGGCAGGGTCAGCTAGTGTACTATAATTACTGGATCTTCAATATGTATGTATAATTAAAATACAGTTCCTTTAGGACTTAATTAAGTCAAAATTACTGAATCTATCGGCATAGAACTATGACCATTCGACACAGAATTTTTCGTAGATGGTTCAATGCTACTTATTTTTTAGATTAGGTTGATCCGTTGCCATTTTTTTAAGTTTATCGAAGAAGGTGGGAATCAGCTAGTAGTGTTATAAAAAATGAAGTGCAAAAAAAAAACAAACCATTCCAAATAAACTTCTACTCTTTATCAAAGTCTTGTTTGACAAACAATTCGTATTCGAGCTTTGTTTGTTTGCCCAACCAATACACATAGTTCAGGATGCGACGTACGCAAACACTGAGTTATGGACCGCAATTCGCTTCAAGACATTATGGCACCGTATAGTATGGCACATTCTAACAAACATATCTGCATACCTTTCTAAAGATATATTTCCTTATTCTATATTTAGTTAGTTGGAATTGCTACGAATGTTTTTAGTAACAAGTTACGATCTGATAATAATGGAAAATTGAGATATGTTTATACAATCGGAGCTATCTCAATTTTATTAATTCTTAATAAATGGTGAAACTATATAGGGTTTTTCTAAGTCCGTCTGGCTATCAACCACCATCAAGTGGACAATGTATCATCAAGCCTATATAGTTGTGTTCCGATAGCTGCAGCTGAGTGCCAGCCACTTTAGGTTTAGCGTGTTTACCACCTTGGACTACATCGTGTTTTGGCATCAGGTGTGATTGTAGTTAAACACAAAGTATAGTCTACAAAGTATATTTAAAAAAGATTATAATATTGAAGATAATGATTCCGCTTAGTCATTCTAAGGAACAAGCAAACATATGATGTCATACACTTGAAAAACCCAATCGCAGTTTGAAACCATCCAGGTGCTTTTAATTGCTTTGACTTAACGGAGACTAGGTTTTGCTTTTTAGCAGTAACTATTCAATTAACTACGAACTTTACCGTCATGTTTGCAAGCGTTTCTTTCGGTTTTTTGTAAACTGATTCACCAAAACTCGGAATTTATTATTTGGTATTGTCCAGAATAAAAATAAACATCTATATATTTTATGGGTGTTAATATTCAAGAAATGGAGACTGCTCCGGCATAAAATGGTCGGGGGTAGTCCAAATTCTTTTCTAACCAACTTCGAAAAATGAGGAGGTTACTACGTCGGTTAAAAAATGAGGAGGTTACTACGTTCGGTTGTACGTATTTTTTTTAATTTTTTATGTTTGTTAATCGATATCTCCGTCAATTATGAACCGATTTTAATGATTCTTTTTTTATTTGAATTGGTTATATTCAGAGGTGGTCCCATATAAATTTGAAGAAAATATTCAACCCCTAAGGGGGTCAAATATTGTTTATTTGATTTTCACCCACTTCGTATCTACGTATTTTCGTGAAATTGGAACCGATTTATTATACCCATTAGAAACCAGATATATTTACGGACACTAAAAATGGAGAAATAAAATTTTTTTCCAAAAAAATAAATCGCCTTCGATGTGAAAGATAAATAAGGCACTAAAAATCGAAAAATAACTGAATTATTAAATTAACTAAATTAAATAAAAAATATTGATATTCGCGCTACCTAATAATATATTTGAAGTCGATGCCAACCTACAGTTCAAATTTGCTGCAGGTAATAAAATATGTATACTATACAGATATATATTATTGGACACGATAGTGGATCAAAACTTTGTTTGTAGATGATATGAATTTTGGTTGGCATTGACTTCAAATATATTATTAGGTAGCGCGAATATCAATATTTTTTATTTAATTTGGTTAATTTAATAATTCAGTTATTTTTCGCTTTTAGTGCCTTATTTATCTTTCACACCGAAGGCGGTTTATTTTTTTGGAATTTTTTTTTATTGACGTTATATATATGTAAAAAATCGGAGACGACCGGTTACTTGCCAGTTACATAAACTAGGATTTACTCGCTATACTGGCGAGGCAAGATAATCGATTTCGACCAGTGGTGTGCATTATCTAGAAAGCTGGTGCTTTCTTAATATCCGCAACAGCGGCGGAGAGGATTTCATTTTAACGGTGCGTGTACCTTTAGCCAATTTAAATACAATCCACTGCCTGGGTTCCATACCCCATGTGGGAGTGGTGGTTGCCACCCCAGAGACACAGATTCAACATTCTACCAATCAACAATTTCAAACTAGGACAGTTTTGAATGAAAACGCCGCTAAAGGTAGTCCATTCAAAAATCAAAGACGAATATTTTTAGCACTATATAAGTTGAGTAGAAAAGAAATTAACACTTAAATTATTTAAGCAAAATATAACATTTTTTTTCTTGGACATTACATTTAATTTCAGATATCTTAGTGGAATGGATGAGGTGTTACCAAAGATATAATATGCGAGGCCACAATTCGAGAAATCGTTAAAAATATTTTCGAACAAACGTAAGCTGTTTTTCTATTGCTCGCAAAGTGACATCTAGGATAACCATTAACAGCTGACAGGGCACCGAAAGTAAAAGACTACGTAAGTTTTCCTACAATGCTATTAATAAAGTTAAAAAGTTACCTACACATATATAACATATGATGTTTGATCATAATTTATATTGTCACTTTAAGCTAGATTTAACTATTGCTGTGATGTTCCAAACAATATCATTACATAGTATATAAAACAAAGTCCTCTGCTACGTCTGTCTGTCTGTTCGCGATAAACTCAAAAACTACTGGACGGATTCTCATGAGTTTTTCACCAGTAGATAAAGTGATTCATGAAGAAGGTTTAGGTACATAATTAGTCAAGGATTTTTTTACACTCAGGGCGGAAAAACGTTCGCCGTGCCCGCTAGTTATAACTAAAACAACTTTATAGTTATAATATTATTGGTTCCAAATATAATTTATATAAATAAAAATCAATAGTCGAATGTATGTAAGTGCATCCCCTTAGAAAGGCTGCACCTATTGGATTCTTTTTTTGTTGAGTTTGTAACACTAACACCCACTCTTCCATTAAGGGGTCTATAATCTTGACGCCTCAGACCACAGTCAGGGCCCCTTAGGAGGAGCCAACACATGTCCGGGGAGCAGACGTAGTACTGGTAAGGCAGTCATTGCTCCCCCGTCCAGAAGGCGTAAGAAGGCATTTCAGTCCGTGCGAATCGGACATAACCAATCCTCAGCTGCGCGGCGGAGTGGGCATTCATAAGGCATTTCCTTATGTAGAAAAAAGCTTAGTCTCATTTTCTCAAGCCGAGGCGGATGACTAGTAAATAAGTGTTTGTAATATAAGTAAATGTGGCTGTTACAGCAAATTAACTTGGCTCATGGTCTTATATCAGAAACCTTATCATTCGATCCTCTTGTAGCGGTTGTTTTCTGTTTAACTTATATTTTAATTTGCAAAACTTACGGTATCTACTAGATGTTCTTTGCTAAAGTGTCACCTACTGTTACCAGGAAAACCAAATCAAGGACATACAAAAGATAGCTAAGTGTCCGAAATGGATTTATTTCAAAAGGACAATAAAGTTTAAAGTGCCAGTAACGTTACAATCAGAACTTAGTTTAAACACACGTAGTGTAGATCCTGTGCAAATATGCCGATCCAATATCGGATCGCTTTACGACGATCTAAAGTGCTGTAAAGGGAACCAGTCGATATCTTCATGTGTGGCACTTAAGGGACAAGTTATACTTTGTGAAGTTAACAAGTTTGTAATGTATGTTTGTATAAAATATAATAACTTTATTTTGTTGTTATTATTTAACTTAACATCATACTAAGAGATTAAGAATATCTGTACATAAAACGAATTAATAAGTAACTGTGTACTAAAAAAAAAGTCTATGTGCACTTATGTACACGCGTTAGAAGTTATACTTCTTTGGCGAAACAAGATAAAAATCTTTTCAAAAATTTTATCTTTCGCCTTATTCTACGTTTGTAGAAAAAAACGACACTAACAATAGAAAAAAGGTATTTAATACATTGAAAGTTTTAACACAAAGAAATACAAACAACAAATACAAAGAAACAAAATGTTGACTATAGCTAACTTCAGGGTGTCAGTTTTTCGTGACGGTGTGCGCGCGCATCGTAATAAATTCAGGGTGTCGGTTTTTCGTGACGGTGTGCTCGCGCATCGTAATAAATTCAGGGTGTCGGTTTTTCGTGGCGGTGTACGCGCGCATCGTAATAACTTCAGGGTGTCGGTTTTTCGAGACGGTGTGCGCGCGCATCGTAAAAATTTACTCTCATCATTTTTCCCTAACGCGCCAAAAGAAGTATAACTTCAAAAATGTATTTTATAATCAAAAAGCAGAAAAGCGAGATTTACAACGCGGTAATTACAGATATGTCATTTTTGTAATTGAAACTTTAAGAGTTAATATGCATTTTATTTTAAGTTTTCGACTTGTCTAATTTCGACGAACCGATACAAATTGTGTGCAGAGCTTTCGTCGCTGGATAGTACATTATTTTTATTACTCTCTGCTTAAAAACTAGACTACTGGACACTAAAAAAATATCTGGCACAACTTAGAAATAACAAACTCGTAGTAACAAACAAAGCAGCATGATGACTCATCGATGCGTGGAATCATACACACACGTGGGAAGCTTATTTCCAAACAAACAAACAATTTCTAAACAAAAGGAAGAAATCTGTAAGAGAAAAGAACCACAGAGTTGTTAGTAAAATGTAAATAACTCTATATATCGTTCACTATTCGTAAGTACAATTGAATTTCTATTGACTCAAAATGGTATTTTGATTACCCATGGTCGCAGCAATAGAAATAACGTACATTATTATAAATTAAGTGTAGGGTAAGATCCGGACATATCCCATTTGACAATTACACATCATCATTACATAGTATAAAACAAAGTCCCCAACCGCGTCTGTCTGTCTGTCTGTTCGCGATAAACTCAAAAACTACCGAACGGATTTTTATGCGATTTTCACCAGTGGATAGAGTGATTGATGAGGAACGTTTTAGTATATAATTTGTCAAGGATTTTTTCATAATCAGGGCGGGACAACGTCTGCCGGGCCCGCTAGTATTTAATAAAAAAAATCTCCTACACCAAACTGTGACGTGTGTAGGGTAGTAGAAGTACGTCATGTATTCGGCTCCAAGCGGGTAGTTATCCAAACCGAATAGTATTGAAATACCACTGAGTTTTTTTAAGTTCTTGAGTCGTCATTAGTGAAGCTGTATTAGCTTATATTAACTTTGATAATCTGTTTTATTTAAGTAATTCAGCCTACAAATTAAGTTAAGGTTACTATGAGGCTGATATAGATAAAAGGCCCCAAATAAAAAATTAACAAGATTTAGTATTTTAAAAGTATGTTATTTAAGAATCTTATATTTAAAAGGCCTTTAATATGAGAATTTCAAACAAAATGTATTATATTATCTATGAAAGAACCCAACTAAGACATTTGTCTCGTAAGAATAGGGTATAGTAATTTAGAAACTGCTCAATGCGTTAAATTCAGTATAACTTTGCTGAATAACGAGTTAGCCTATATAGGTTATCTGTCTGGAACATTTGATGTCACCTTCAAGGTATTTCAGATAATGGGCGTAATTTACCTCGTCACAAATATCATGGTTACAACTCAAAAGTTTTAATGGGATAAACTTGTAATAGTTGCGATGTGTCGGAATGATATACAGTTTATATAATAGATAAACTGGGCAGTAGAGCACTATAAACTACGAACAACGATACACCTACACAAGTACAAAAGATATAATTCATTTTTAAAACGAAATTTGAATATATTAGATCAACAATTTATAGAACAACGATGGTTTACCTCAGGCCAAGCCAACTAATTAATGAAATTGAATAAAGCCATATTAACAACTAGCTGGCCCGGTAGACGTCGTCCTGCCCTGAGTATAAAAAAAAATCCTTGACAAATTATATACCAAAACCTTCCTGGTGAATCACTTTATCCATTAGTGAAAAATCCTCATAAAAATCCGTTCAGTAGTTTATGAGTTTATCGCGAATAGACAGACAGACGCGATAAGGGGTTCTGTTTTATACTATACTAGCCTCTGCCCGCGACTTCGTCCGCGTGAAATAGTTACATTGGGCTAAAGCTAACACGCAGCGGAAGCTCTCAAGAGGAAAAAACATCCCGATTTTGAAACATTCTTCATTAGTGCTCCGCTCTTATTGGTCTTAGCGTGATGATATATAGCCTATAACCTTCCTAGATAAATGAGCTATATAACACTGAAATAATTTTTCAAATCGGACCAGTAGTTCTTGAGATTACCCCCTACAACGTCACAAATTCACAAACTTTACCTCTTTATAATATTAGTATAGATAATAGTGATGCTAATAGTAGACATTTTTATAGGCTTTAGCGTTCGACCACAATCTTATTTGATTGTTAAATGACAAAGTGGGCTAAGATGGTAAACACGCTAAACCTAGAGTGGACCTGGCTCTCAAGTACAGTTGCGGGAACACACCAACACGTGCTTGGTGAATGATTTTCAATTTGTTGTCAAAAAGACCTACCAACAGGTTATTATTTCAACACAATATTTACCTTCATCCAATACTCTAAAACATTCGTCAGTATTTGAACCAATAACAATGGATGTTTTATTAGATGAAGGACTGCACAAAACTGGTTATATATATCCATACACATAAACCACATGGAAAGCATGGGTACGACGTATTGGCTATTTAAAACCCGATCATTTTTCCAGAAGATTCTGTTAAGAATATTTTTCTAGCCATTATAGTTTTTTTACAATGTTTCTTTAGGATTTGTTTAAAACTAAGTGTAGGCGAATAAAGTTTTAGAATGGTGTCAAAATATGTCGCTTTAAGTAAGTTACAACTCACTGTAGAAATGTCGGCTGAAGCAAGTAGATCCGAGGTATAATATTGAACAGGAGGATACTAAATAAATGATTTATGAATTCATGCGATTCATATGTAGGTACGCATATGTGTCATACGAAGGTATACATGTATAGTTAGTTTAGATCGCATGGTTAGTTAGTTTCATTCGCGAGATTGCATACAAGGCAACATCCCAATCCGAGTTTCGGCCAATTTCACATTCTTACGCTAGTTGCCATAGTTACCCTAAGAGCTCGTCATAAAGTCCGGTGAAGTTATGAAAGCCAGCTATGCCAGGCCAATAATGATAGTCAGTTTGAAAATAAAAATCCAACCAAATTCAAGCTAATGAAATGTAGGTGTCGAAAAATTCGTTGATACATGCGAGGTTCAGAACATCAGCCATCGGATCGATATTTTACTGGTGTAATCATTTAGATGCCACAACTGTTTACTGAGATAAAACTTTGTTAAAGACGTAATCGAGACAGAAACGGAAAAAGTACTTGTCTGTTAATTCCTTGAAATATGCCTACATCTAGATCTGATCTCTAAGCCTAGAGACAAAGTAACCAATTCAATTATAAACAGGGAAAAGAGTAAATAATTAAAACGAAATAGGGAAAATATATCGGTTTTCATAAATGATAAAACACAGAACAAAAAAATTTATTCGACATCCAAAATAAATAGCACAGAGTTAAACGTACCGTTGGGGATGATTGATGACATCAAGGGAGTTTCCGTACGCGGCCGATGTAACCGATTTTTGATGATACCCGTTCGAATGTAATGGTAAATCCTATAGAGATCAGATTAAAAGGGTAGCTGATTTTTATCGCCCAAGTTTGTTATTATCCCTGAACTGTCATAATTTTATTTTAAGAAGGAATTTTTATTTGCCTCATTAGCGTAAAGCTTATCGAATGAGTTTGAATATTAGCGATTATGGGTGAAGTTATTGGATGGTTTTGGTCGACCAGACACTATCGCCATGCCATTAGTACAATTAAGTCCTTGGGCAATCTTATTCATAAACTAAGCAGGAGTCACTATGCTGACTTACTAAAACAAAGTAACTTATATATAACTATATCGCAAATTTTCACATTGCTGGATGGCAAAATAATTATCCTTATATATATCATAAACATTCAGTATATTCTATATAGAACAAGCTAGTACGCGTGACATCGTCCACTTAAAAATGTTCAATAGATTGATGTTAGTATTTTTAAGTGAAAATTTTTAGCTGTGTTTGAGTCATTTTTGGATGAGTAACATCTAGTGATTTTACGTCACTGATCATCACTGATGACCTCGACATGCTCATGACGTATTACGCTTGCGTCAGACCACCGACGCGTAGGGTAGCGACTTGCGTACATGTAATATTTATATTTTGTATTGAGCAGTCCGTCATATGTTTGATTAAGTGATAAACTGTATAAAAATGTATATAATTATTGCTTGGATAAAATGGATGTGAAAAAATTTAAAAAAGAACACATTCCATTGTTTTTACTTCTGGCAGTCTGACAGTCCTTATGACTGCATCGACATTTTATTTTCTGCTTTACCCTGTACAGATAAGAATAATAATATCTAACCTAGATCCTTCCCATGATTCACTTCTAGGGATACAGTCAAAACGTTGAAATTTATATAAAACACACGCTTCGTTGAATCGACTCCCGCGCCATCTATTGTACGTTGACAGTACTATTTTAATTTTACTAGCTTCAAATAACTATATGCATATTTTAAAACAATTTGATGAACGATGCGTGAGAGTACAAATGGCGAATACAAATATAAGATTTATATTTAATGCTAGCTGTGCCCGCGAATCCGTCCGCGTGGAATCTAATGTAAAAAGAGAGAGTAATAAAATCATTGAGTATATTAGGTCTTTACCTATGAAATTGCCGTTTTGTATGATTTTGTATGATAAATTTTTTAATGAATTTTTTTCATGTATTTTTTATTTGTATTAATCGAAGTAATCACCCATGCAATCAATGCATCTTTGCCAACGCAGTGGCAGTTTATTGATGCCCTTCTTAAAGAAATCAGCTGGACGGGAGGCAACAAATTCTTTAAAGGCATTTTGTATTGCCTCTCGGGTATTGAATTTTTTTCCCGGCAAGAAGTTATCCAAATTCTGGAAAAGGTAGTAGTCTGTAGGCGTAAGGTCTGGTGAGTAGGGCGGATGACGGAGAGCTTCCAACCCCAGTTCTTGCAACTTGGAGACTGTCTGCTGTGCAGTATAAGGTCGCGCGTTGTCGTGCAAGAGCAGCGGAGACGACCGATTGACCAATGCTGGGTGGAGATGTGCCAGCTTCTCCATCATTGTATTCAGTTCATCACAGTACACATCTGCAGTAATGCTTACCCCGTTTGGTAAGAAGCTGTGATGAATCACACCGGCGCTACACCACCAAACAGTGACCATCACTTTTCTAGGGGTAAGTTTTTGTTTAGGGCATTGTTTAGGTGCTGAACCAGGATCCAACCAACTTGCTGAGCGCTTACGGTTATCAAACAGAATCCATTTTTCATCGCAGGTAACAATGCGGTTCAAAATTCCTTCATTTCTGTATCTGTTGAGCAGTGCAAGGCACGTCTCGACGCGTACTTTGCGCTGATGATCATTGAGTTCGTGGGGCACCCATTTGTCAAGCTTTTTTACCTTGCCAATTTGACGCAAATGGATCAACATTGTTTTGACGCTTACGTCGAAAGCTGCTGCTAATTCAGCCGTAGATTGTGTATCATCAGCTTCCACAATCGCCTTTAATTCGTCATTGTCGACCAAAGTCGTCGGACGACCGTGAGGTTCATTTTTCAGGTCGAAATTCCCAGAACGGAAGCGAGCAAACCAATAACAGATGGTGCGTTGGTTTGTAGTGTTAGCTCCGTAAACGTCGTTGATGTTGCGTGCCGCTTGTGCCGCGTTGCTGCCACGACGGTACTCATATTCCATAATTACTCGAATTTTTAACGTATCCATGATGACAAAAAAGATTGAAATGCGATAAAAATGTAACACTAATCAATAAACAAACGACTACTTTTGGAAAAAGAATTCCATGTTTTTAAAGTAAAATTAATTTGAAATTAGAATTCTTATCCAAACAAAAATTATTTTGATTTGAAATGGCCAGTACTGCAGAACGGCAATTTCATAGGTAAAGACCTATTATTAAGTCCATTTACTCATATACTTTCTCTCGTACCTAAATCGCGTCTTCATTAAAATTACAATAACTTTTGATAGAGTAAATCAATTTTAATGAAATCAAGACTAAGTGTTACTAGAGGATATGCTTTATGATGTCGTCGCTGAGGTTTTCTCATGACGCATACAGACATAAAAACAGATAGACAGACAGACATTGCTAAAATTGATTGAACTGTATTTTATTACTCATTCAAAGATACCATTAACGATTTTTTTTTAATAAAAAAAGTACAAACACGTTACATTTACATTATCATTATACGTATAGATTATTTTTTATTTATTATTAGCTTTTGTTTGCGGCTTCGCTCGTACTAATTAAGATATGATCTATACCATGTATACCAGTAATTTTCTCTGGATGAAAAGTATCCTACGTCCTTTCCTGTACCCCCGAGAATGTGTATGTAACATTTCATGACGATGAGTTGAATAGTTAAAGTGTACTAAGAAATCGAATAAATAAATTGACATTCGGGGCGAACGAACTGTGTGTGTCAGACGCACATGACATAAAATATCTAAAGCTGGGTCGTGCGTGCTCTTTCCTTCCGACTCCCTACCTCCCCGCGCATACCTAAGGCGCGGCACAACGGTTGCATTCAGACTATATATAACTAATATTATAAATGCGAAAGTAACTTTGTTTGTTTATTACCCTTTCACGCCTTAACAACTGAACCGATCCTCATTAAATTTATGTATACGGTGTCAGGAGTACAGAAATGTAAATAGGTTAATTTTCTACCAAAAAACTACTATTTATAACGTCAGGTAATATTAGAATTACTTTGTAGTTGTTAATAAAACACATTATATAGATTCATGTACAGTTCAACGTCATCCAATTTTCTTCTACACTTCGTCCATGTTAATGTCGGCTGGTAGAAATTGCATTTAACAATAAACATGTGTTTCGTACTGTAATTTTTTAGTCGTACAATTGGTAAATAATAAAGGCTTACAATATAATGTATTTCACGAGTTTTCCAACTAAATGGAAGTTTATTGAAGTTATACTTCTTTTGACGCGTTAGGGAAAAATGATGAGAGTAAATTTTTGCGATGCGCGCGTACACCGACACTAAAAACCGACACCCTGAAGTTAGCTATAGTCAACATTTTGCTCCTTTGTATTTGTTGTTTTTGTTAAAACTTTCATTGTATTAAATACCTTTTTTCTATTGTTAGTGTCGTTTTTTCTACAAACGTACAATAAGGCGAAAGATAAAAATTTTGAAAAGATTTTTATCTTGTTACGCCAAAGAAGTATAACTTCTAACGCGTGTAACACGTAAGTACACACACACTTTTTTTTATAGTTTTCTAAATGGAAAACTCCATACTTCGTAATATTTGGAAACGTCCAAAACACACGTCAATCTATATCGTATATAATTCAGGGCCCAAATTGAAAGAGGTATTTACGAGAAGCATTCACTCTAAACACATTCGACTACCCATAATATAAAATATATCTAAAGACATAAAAGGGGCCTTTGACTTCCTGTAAAGTCAAATATTTATATAAGATACATTTACGAGATTGAATAACTAATACTGTATTTTTATCCATTCAAGTTAATTTAACCCTTCGGCTGTATTTTTAAGAACCAAATCTCAAAATAGCGGAACATGTTTCTAAATATCTAGCCATTTTTTTTAAAATTATAATTGCACATTACATAATATGTTAATGTTGAAGTTTTTTAAATTTCTTTTAAAACTTATGCTTTTAACTTTTTATTATTTTATATTATAGGTGGCAAGCGAACAGGCGGTTCAACTGATGGTAAACGATCACCGTCGTCCATAGACACTAGCAACACCAGGAGAGTCGCAAGTGCGTTGCCTACCTTTTAATGGAGGGTGGAGGGGGTGGTGTTAAGGAAGGTGGGCCTCCGGCGCTCTCACTGACCGAACGAAATGCAACAATGCAAGCACTGTTACTTCACGTCGGTTTTCTGTGAGAGGGTGGTACTACCCCTGACGAGCCGACCCATTCATGCTGAAACCAGTAATACAGTACAAAAGTGCAGATTCGAGTCTGGCTTTATCTTGGAATGTCATGTTGTGGATTTTAAATTTTGTTGATAAAATCTTGTGTTATTTGGTTCTATATTTTGCAATATTGGTGCTGTTTTATGTGATATAGCTTGGTTATTGTGCACAAGTGAACGCGATGGGAAATAATACCCCGGACCATGGATTCCGACTTGCCACAAAAACTCCCTGGAAAGTTCTAACAAGAGTTCCATGACATTAGCAGTAATAATGTACTTGAAGATTGGTTGCCAAAAATAAAACTAAAAAAAGTATAGATTCTAACAGACAGTTTCACCACATATTCGATACAGTTACTTAGTTTTGTAGTCTAGTTGTATTAGGTTCGATAATAGCAGTTACATCTTCACGAAGCGGTTAACACCTTTACTTATCACAATTGTAAGTCAGCAGTTTTATTCCAAGAGATGATGATAGCCCAGTAGTTAGCGTGTTTGGATACCACATTGATCTACGTAGGTTCGAATCGTTGCGAATGCGCCGGAGCTTTTGGTGAAAGAAATATCGTGATGACAACATAGCAACGAGGTAAGGCTTTTTCTAAGTTCGCCTTTCTAGCTACCGCCCTCAAGTGTGAGATCTGGCGCCAGGCTCAGAGGGATATATTCCGGTCGCTTTTCTTGATAGCCGGTGCCTATGGCGTGTTTACATCAAACATCAAATGAGATTGTGGAACTGAAAAACCTATAAAATATAAAAAAAAAACTCACCACACCGTAGGTTTGTGGTCACGCGAGGTAATCGCAAGTCCGGCGGTTATTTACGACCGAACGAGATTGTCCATTAAGTCCCAAACCGCCACGGATTCTTACCTGAAACAAAATGTCATATTATGTGTGTAAAGAAGGACTGTAAATAACTGCTAAACGGTTGCAGATGCACCCACTGAATCAGGAAAGAGATCGTGAGATTATTAATTGTTCTTATTGACAAATTAAAGAAGAATGAAGAAAAAGCTTGCTCGAATTGGTTGGCGGAGTGTGAATAATAAATGCTCTGTGAGTTCTTAATCCGAGACGAATTGTGTGTTACTATTATTAATTCTCTGTTAGTGTTTAATATAGTATTCGTTTAAAAAATAGCGCGTGTAATTCTATAAATTGAACAGGAGCTTGGCCTAATTATTCAGTAGCAAATTTTGGGTTATCCCAGTACTTTACCCGTCCCTCGTCGCGTTATGCTGCGCTGTATATACTTGTCCTGTTCTCATGCGTTCGTCTATCTCTCTCGTTATATAGCATAATTCTTTATTTTACTCAGTCTGAACGACTACCTATTTCTGCTCCTTTTACGTCAAAAACTTTATGGGACAACGTTGTGTATCAAATTTCGATCATGGAATTTTAGTCCTATTTCTCCCAATGGATGTTCACAGCGCGTGTCTCTTATAAACAATTTGATTTTGTATACATTGCGGAACTGCGATTGCGGAAATAATCGCCACACCTATTTCTAGCGGAATATATCATTGTTTCCTGTATTTCGAGTTAGAATTTGTGGCTGACTGTAGTAAGGTTTTCTAACTCTGTATTGAAGAGTAGCGACCTATTATGTCAATGGTCCCTTTGAAGTTAGTTTTACCTTGATATAAGTTTTAGTTATCACCTACCTTGTGGTAACTACGTCATACCATCAAAAATTGGCCATATATAAAGTCAATACATATAACTTCTATTCTATCATTTTTTGAATAATTCTTTCGAGTAAACACCTCAAGCGTCTAGAGCTTCCCAGCTTTATTGAAATCGTCGCGATGCGATTGAGCAGTTTTATTCTAGGAATCTTAGTGAATACTAGTTGTGCTCGCGACTTCGTCCGCGTGGACCCTTACTTAAAAACAGTGATTAATAAAGTCATCTATTGCATGTATTAAGTCCACTTACTTATCTACCTATCTCTCGTACTTACGCCGCGTCGTCAATAAAATTACAATAACTTTTGATGGAGTGGACCGATTTTAATGAAACAAAGACTAAGTTATTCTCGAAGATATGCTTTATGTGATATTATTGTGAACCCAGTACTTTAGCAGTGATGCGTGTTCATATAAACAGACAGTCAGATTTATTTCTAGACACCTACAACAATTTATTTCACGAAAATCGAAAAAGTACAGACACGTTAGATTTACATTCTTATCATATGTATAGAAGATGTATAGATAAAGAGAAACAAGGAAACGATCTTCAAAAGGACTGTGATCACGATCTTCAAAAGGACTGCGACCACGATCTTCAAAAAGACTGCGACCACGATCTTCAAAAGGACTGCGACCACGTCCTGATAAGGTGTAAGTGTATTTGTAGTGGAATTGGTTATAGTGAGTCCACATGATTCTTGTGTGTACCCATATAAAATAAGTTTCTTACTATGTGAATTTTATCAAAGTACGTGCATAAAAAAACAAAATGTTTGTGGGCAGTGTCTACCCAAGTCAATAAAGGACTAAACCAGAGTTGATGCGACTTTAACAGGCAGTTCAACGTATCTAGGCTAAAATCATTACGCTTTTCCATAGCGGCTAAACAGTAACGATAGAATTGAGGAAGTGACTTAAATCGGTAAGAGGTTTTTAAGGGTGAAGAATTAATCAGAAAATAATAACAAAAAACTAAAAGGCGACCCACAATTAAACCAGGTAAAATACATATTTCTAGATAGAACTAGATAATTAATTATTTAATCGATTTGCTGAATAAAATATCATATAATTCCTTATAATTGGATATTTTAACGCTATCACGGTCTGTGAGCGACTAACTGGGGTGGCGTGACATCGTACGATTCGAGTGGGAGGCGCATGCGCAGCGCAGGGATGTACTCCGCGTTCAGGGCCGTATTAGGCGCGTTATAATATTTAATTCTTTCAGTCATTTTAGAGTGCTGTCGGTAAGAGTGATCAGATCTTCGAGGCAGCCATTATTAATACTAAAGATTTCCACAGCTAATTTGGGATAGAAATATGTTTTATTTGTTAATTAATTTTCCTTAGAAAAAAATCGATTTCAAACCGAATCTGTTTAGACAGATCTCATAACTCCAAGAGAAAACTTTATTTATATTACAAACCTTAACAGGCAATTACGAAGCTAAATACGAGGTATCTGAACGTTATTCTAGTATAGAAGATGGGTTGTCTAGACAGTATTAAAATATAGTTGACAAGATCTTTTCCAATTAACGTCGCAACACTATCTGCCAATGGCAGTGACATCTTTTCATTAGACTGTCATATAATTAGAATTCAGTTTAATATCGTCTTACTTTGTAATTGAGCCTTTCACCGTTCGAAATTAATTACAAAGTGTACCATGCCTGGATTAAAATCTACACACCGAAGGACGTAACGGACGTAAGCATACGCCTTCTTCAATCAAATAACTTATCTATATGAATATAAACATGAAACGTCTGTATGTAATATCAAAAATTTCTTTTTTTACTGATTGTGTATGAAAGTATACACCCTACTGATAACTAAAAAGCAATTTTTTTTTAATTTTTGTCGGCCTGTCTGTCTCTGTGTTCCGGATAATCTCTGAAACGGCTAGACAGATTTTGACAGGAATTTCACTGGCAGATAACTGAAATTACAGCAGGTCACTTAGACTACTCTAAATTAGACTAGCTGTTAATCGTGACTTCGCCTGCAGTGCTATCTCCGAAACGGTTGGACTGATTTTTACGGGACTTTCACTGACAGATAACTGGCCTTATAGGAAGTAATTTAGATTATTCTGTTTTAGACTAGCTGTGACCCGCGACTTAGGCCGCATGAAATTTAGCAAAAATATGTTGTTCTCTGTAAACATGTGCGTAAGACGTGCGTCGTACTGGACTCTAAGAATAAATATAATCGAAATTCATATATCTGTATGTACGTATGTAATTTGAATTATATTGGCTTCTGGTCATTTTGTCGGCCATTTTATTTTATTTAACGCGCTTTCGTCTACATAACTTTGTAACCCTAGTAATATATAAGAATATTGTATCGAGTTCAATGAGCACTATTTAAATTGTCAAATATTAAAAACTGTTTAGACAGATATAAAGTTTTATATCTTGATTTATATTTATGCAAGATTTCAAGACGTTGTCAACTCATGCATTGTTTAAAATTCAACAGTATAATTATTCATAGTAATTTTGAAAATAGAAGGGTTCTTTCTAATAAGATATTAGACCATAAATGTATTACTTATTGACAATGTGGACATATGATATCAATATAATAACATCTTTAAGTCATTGTGTCATTAGTTCCTTAGACAGTGTAAGTGAGCACTGAGGCAGTTATATAATAGATAAACCTCGTTTGACACTGTTAGTATTTATATATCTAATGTATACGTTACATGTTACTGTAAGTGGCGTGCGTGTCGTACTTACAATTGTTTTCAAAGAGCATTTCTATAATCGTACATGGTCTCACAATTATATATGCCTCACAAGTATATAATATTTTAAGAAGCTCAGCGAATGTTACTTGTAAAAACTTGCATATACCGTATTCAACATGGCCAACTTCACTTTTTTGACATCCACCCAAAGCACAATCAATAAATTAATTAACCAATCAATTCTCAAATTTTTTCTCGGAAACTAATAATTCGTGGTTGGAACTCAGCCGCAACGTAAATTTAATTAATTAGATCTAATATTCATGTTTTTTTTTCGAGTTTTCGGAATATGGTAGAAATTTAGCTGCAAACGCTCCACTGGAACCAGCTACATTTTGAATGTGGTCTACGAGAAAAAAGTCTGGAATCCTGTTCTAAGTAATTCGTTCAAAATAATATGATTTATGCTACATAAATTGATATCAAAGTTACAGCTTAAATTTATTTCCTCCTGTTTTTATGAAAAATTATTATGTACTTGGTGGATAAGTGAGGGTGTCGTCTTTTTGTTATTTCTTGATAACAGTGTCTATTATCTTGTGATAACGTTAAAAAGGAGCTACGGTAAATAGATCGCTTTCAGCGAACACTTCCTATCAAAGGTCAACGAGCATTAGCTATCGTTAGGGCGAGAACGTGGCTTAGGTTAGTGGGTGTAAAAGTCATTAAATGTAAATATTTTCCATTGAACACCCAACCATATTCTAGAGGCATTTAAAGTTGGTATTCGCCGAGCAACACTAAGTCATGAGGTTAAGACTGCAATGAAAATAAATTGGGTGATCGAAGTAGCCATGAGTGCCTGCTTCTATAGGATGTATCTTATCGAGAAAATTGTATAATAGGACGGTAGCGTGTAGATCGGATGTCACGAAAAAGTTCATTACGAAACTGGGACGAATCGTGAAGCGTTATTTATTTACCTAATGTTTTTTTAGCCGCGTCGAGTGATTTTGCGTAGGAATAAAAACCTATGGCTTCGTGTCAGTGACATGCAAGTGAAGCGTTATCAACATGCTCGAGACTTTTTTGTTTTTTTTTCTCGAACTTACTACGCTATTGACCTAGCAAGGTCTTAACAGCCTCACCGGACTACTAAGGCGAGCGCTTAAGGCACTCGGCTGATTTTATTTTACAACTAGCTCATGGGTGCACGGCACACCTCGGCTTGGGCTGTTGCCTGATACATGCAATTTGCGACCTATCTGTGTTAGCCTAAGCTAAGCTAACTATTCATACATATATGAGTTGTTGAAACATATATGTGTACGAAGCATACATACCTCAACAACTCTTATATATATATTGTATTGGATAATTTTCTAAACTATTTCAGTTTGATAAGGGGAAAGAAATAAAACCCTTCCACTTTCATGTGTAAGCGTGTATGCGTGCACGCGTGTGGAGGTGATACGTGTTGAGGAAGGTGATATGTGTATGCTCGAGACGTATTGCGCTTGCGTCAGACTAGCGATATATGATATAACGACCAGTGTACTTGCAATATTGACATTTTGTTTTGAGTTTGTGCATCCCATCATATTTTTGTTAAATTATTAACACGTACATAATTGTTGTTGGGAGTGCCACTAGACATGAAAATCAGGCTAATGTTCATAATTTTCATTTACAAATGAAATTTAAATAATTTAGGCAATGATTGATTTAAAAATTAAAAAAAGTGAACAGTTATTTCATTGGTTTGAGTTTTCAGTTGTGTTTGCAGTCCTTATTACTGCCTCGTCTTTTTTTTCTTTTTCTCTTTTCTATCCCGAAGTATACCCGAAGGTTTAATACATTTTTTTCTTGATAAGAGGTTCACTATTTCCTTTTGGTCACCAGTAGTTTAGTCGTGAACGCGTAACAAACTAACTCACTTTTGCATTAATATTAAATAGGATTTTTTATTGCGAAACGGTTGACGCCTGCGTATTCTTTCCACGAAAATTAGATGCAGTATCTGAAACAAAAGTGGGCTATCTCTTAATTGATTTATTTTTCACTGCTGTGCCTCTTCAGGAAAGTGTAAAGATAATTAGCCTACATCTGTCCTTGGATTCCGTTTTAATTTAATCTGAAAACATACGAACTGTTGCTATAGTAACTGTTGCGTATATGAAATTCACTCACTGAATAATAATATGAATCGGAGTTCTAGAGACAAATGCACGTAGCATATTTGTGAATGTTAAGACGCTTGCTATGATTAGAAGAGAATACAGTAAGTACATGACTGTGCGAGAGGCGAAAGGAGTAACACTGTAATAAAAGAGAGTAAAAGAGCAAGATATATCTCGTTGACTCCTCTTACGTAGGGTAAAGGAAACAATGTAATAACTGCAGATCAACAATTAATATTTTAACATAAGGAGTAAGTAGAAATACTCAATACCTTTTTATATATTTTTATATACTCATTACCTTTTTATATACAAAATACATAGTAATAATTATCAAATCAAATATATTCAATTTAGGCTCAAAGAGGCCGCTTATGAACGTTACAACTACCACCGGTTTGGAATATAGATCAGCCATCGCGAAGAACTGGTCAGAATCTCGATCTGGTTAACTTTCCATCGCACACATTTTAACAAACATACGCTTACAAATATAGATGGTTACGTTCGTTTTTTGTGGATGCACTGAGAAGAGCGTCATTTCCAAACATCACCGTCATTCATATATTAATCAGATATATTACTTTAGTGATTAAATCCTGCTTGACTTAGTGCTTTGACTTAATATCAGGCGAGTTGTTAATGTGCTTTGGGAATTTGTAGTAAAAGCGAACACTATTAAGTAAGTTTTACAAAATTGACCCTTACCTACATATAAAAACAGATGGCTATAAAACTAGGCTATTCCAAACTTAAGATCCACTTTTGCACGTGGGCACTTTGATTTCATTAAGTTCAACTACAAAGTTAAGCATTAGTAAGTTGATTGGAAGAATACGGTTACGACAGTCTTGAGAATTTTTGACTCAATTTTAGCGGAGTTCACGTTAATGATATAAGCATTTTAAGTTTATATCTGTAATTTACCCACGAAGTCCGGTTCAGGTATAAATACATACTTCAAGAGATTCAAACAGATACTCATTCTAGCAGTAAGAGACTCATTAATTAGCACACATACTAATATAATAATAATATTTTCGACTTTATAATGTTATAGACGCTTATTATCTTTTCTATACATTTTTGTATAACACTTAATTGCCACGTTAGGGAAAAAAGACGAGAGTAAATTTTTACGACGCGCGCGCACACCTTCACGAAAAACCGACACCCTGAAGTTAGCTATAGTCAACATTTTGTTTCTTTGTATTTGTTGTTTGTATTTCTTTGTATTAAAACTTTCAATGTATTAGATACCTTTTTTCTATTGTTAGTGTCGTTATTTCTACAAACGTAGAATAAGGCGAAATATAAAATTTTTGAAAATATTTTTAACTTGTTACGCCAAAGAAGCATAACTTCTAACGCGTGTACATAATTACACATACACTTTTTTTTATATACACACACTTACATTAAACATTGTAAAACTTAAAATTAAATTCTCTAGATGTCACATAATTTTTTTTTAATATCGCCAGTAGTTTCTATCTCGAGAAGTATGTCTCATCGTGTGTATCAAAATCCTATAATTTCAACGCGAAATGAGCAAGAAATTCTCTTAGCGAAATATTAAATGGCAATATAGAAAAACGTCTACGATATATGACGTTCGTAGCGAACGCTACGCCACTACGGACGACGTCGCTACGAATGTTCACGGCTCGCTACGTCTGTGAATTTTACGGAAAATTTCCGCTGCTAGGAAATAAGTTTGCCAAGTTTTGGACACGCATTTTTTGAGACTGGCAGCTAACATTTCAATACTGAAAAAAAAAGGTAAAAAACAAACCGATCTCTTTAAAGAACAATATTAAAACAAATATGATAACCTTCATTTATATACTAAAATATTCTCTTAACTGTTAGCGTTAGCCCAAAGTAACTATTCCCCGCGGGTGAAGTCGAGGGAACAGCTAGTATCAATATAAAAGCAAATTATTAAATTCGAGTCGCTAAATCAAATTAATTAAAATTTTAATCCACCTTTATAATTGGATTAATAACATTTTCAAAGACAATACTAACTGTATTTAAGCTTCGATACATCGTAAACATAGTTATATACTAATCCAGAAATTGTCAGACAAATAATTTATTATTACGCTAATTCCAAGTATCAAAAGCTTCCAACGGAAAAGGGATTATTTCGTTTGCAGACGCCGAACAAGGAATTACCTTCGAAACTTTGATAGATTACGCGCATCTGCCATGACTAATGAATTATTCATTTACATTGTACAAATCATACCTAAATTTTAATCTTTATCTTAGATGTTTTAGTGTCTTTAATTTTTTCACAGAACTCGACTGTTCTTATACTACTATGGTTGTCTTATTGCCTTCTTAACACAACAGACTACAAGAATTTATTAGTAAGACTGTAAAAATACGACTAACACATTAACTGACCACATGACGTAGTTTTATAGCTTACACCGCGTAGCAGAGTGTAAATTACGCAACTTACTAGTAAGTTTATAGAAATTCTAGTAACACAGCGACTGATCGCACGACGTACTCTCACAGCTTACACCGCGTTGCAGACTGTAAATTACGTAATTTATCGGTAAGCTTGTAGAAATTCCAGTAACTGACCGCACGACGTAGTCTCACAGCTTACACCGCGTAGTAGAGAGTAAATAACGCAGTTTATCGGAAAGTTTGTAAAAATACTAGTAACACAGTGACTTATCGCACGATGTAGTCTCACTGCTTACACCGCATAGAAGAGTGTACATTAGGCAAGTTATCGATAAGTTTGTAGAAATTCGAGTAACACAGCAACTGATCGCACGACGTAGTCTCACAGCTTACACCGCCTAGTAGAGAGTAAATAACGCAGTTTAGCGGAAAGTTTGTAAAAATACTAGTAACACAGTGACTGATCGCACGATGTAGTCTCACTGCTTACACCGCATAGAAGAGTGTACATTAGGCAAGTTATCGATAAGTTTGTAGAAATTCGAGTAACACAGCAACTAATCGAACGACGTAGTCTCACAGCTTACACCGCCTAGTAGAGAGTAAATAACGCAGTTTAGCGGAAAGTTTGTAAAAATTCTAGTAACACAGTGACTGATCGCACGATGTAGTCTCACTGCTTACACCGCATAGAAGAGTGTACATTAGGCAAGTTATCGATAAGTTTGTAGAAATTCGAGTAACACAGCAACTGATGGCACGACGTAGTCTCACAGCTTACACCGCCTAGTAGAGAGTAAATAACGCAGTTTATCGGAAAGTTTGTAAAAATTCTAGTAACACAGTGACTGATCGCACGATGTAGTCTCACAGCTTACACCGCATAGAAGAGTGTACATTAGGCAAGTTATCGATAAGTTTGTAGAAATTCGAATAACACAGCAACTGATGGCACGACGTAGTCTCACAGCTTACACCGCCTAGTAGAGAGTAAATAACGCAGTTTAGCGGAAAGTTTGTAAAAATTCTAGTAACACAGTGACTGATCGCACGATGTAGTCTCACAGCTTACACCGCATAGAAGAGTGTACATTAGGCAAGTTATCGATAAGTTTGTAGAAATTCGAGTAACACAGCAACTGATGGCACGACGTAGTCTCACAGCTTACACCGCCTAGTAGAGAGTAAATAACGCAGTTTATCGGAAAGTTTGTAAAAATTCTAGTAACACAGTGACTGATCGCACGATGTAGTCTCACAGCTTACACCGCATAGAAGAGTGTACATTAGGCAAGTTATCGATAAGTTTGTAGAAATTCGAATAACACAGCAACTGATGGCACGACGTAGTCTCACAGCTTACACCGCGTAGCTGAGTCTAAATTACGCAACGTATCGGTGGTAAGTTTGTAAAAGATCGAGTAACAAAACGACTGACCGCACGACGTAGTCTCACAGTTTACACCGTGTAGTAGAGTATAAATTTATCGGCAACTTATCGGTAAGTTTGTCAAAACTCAACTAAAACTGCCGTGGACCACACGACGCTATTCAGAGCCTACGCCGCGCTCTGTAGCATTGTGTAGCCTACACAGTGCAACGGTAGCTCAATGAAAACTCTCCTAACAAATTGACTAACCACACCTCTGTAACGATTAATGGTTACAGGTTTATTTGAATTTCAAATCTGCGACTGCGGTGCTGTTAAAAGATTCACTGTTCAAAATAAATCCGAGTACGGGCGACCGGTTGCGGACATTAATTAACTACGGGTTCTATTATGGTATGTAAATTCTGAGTAACGTTTGTTCGAAGCGCCAAGTGTTGGTAATAAAACAGCTCGGATTTACTTTATTGAGGTAGTGTTATTCAGCGCTTTTCTCATGCAATTAAACTTGTATTTCTATACGTTTATTACTTTACAACTCTAGTTATAAATTATTTAGATGTATCAAATAAATTATTATATCTCTATCTTTTATAGGTAGTAGAGCCACATTGAAGCTATTACTGGTTTCAGCATTAATGGGTCGGCTCGCCCGGGGTAGTACCACCCGACCCACAGAAATACCGACGTTAAGTAACAGTGCTTGCATTGTTGCGTTTCGTTCGGTCAGTGAGATCGCCGGAGACTCATCTCCCCTCTGCCCTCCCTCCCCCTCCCCCTCTCCTCCCTCATTCCAAACACAGTATGGCAACGCACTTGCGACTCCCCTGGTGTTACTTGTGTCTATGGACGGCGGTAATCACTTAACATCAAAATAATTCTCATAAAACTTTGTCATATTTTAATATTACAGTTCGGTATAACTAAATATTAAATTTTTCATTTTTAATCCTTTTTTTTTTGTACGTTTTTCATGCAAAATATCAATGACTCTTAGGGTTATCGAACCAAGTCGGTCGACAGTTACAGTAACAACCTTGAGATATTTTCTTCTACTTCGTTATTCAATGAAAAGTGGATTATTATTAAATTAATGAATATTTTATAATTTTACTACAACGAAA